>JAJJWX010005138.1:0-346301 GCA_023529315.1 Papaver bracteatum
GTTGCAAGAGCATGGGCGTTACCTCCCAAGAAGTGTTTAAAGTCTTTAGCCAGAGCACTTTAAGGAATTAACACCTCATGTAATCATAAAGTAACAAATTTAATAATCATGGATCACCAAAACCAAAGAAGCTAATAAGTAAAAGGAATTCCATAATATCCCAAGAAATTAGCAAATAAAGCATTTTCACCTTGTCTAGTTGCATGTTTAAGATAACTACAACAGTTGTGGTTCCGCTTAGGTTCTATAACTGGTCTAGGATAACATATTTTAAGGTATTTCCTCAAAAGTTAGATCCGTATATTCGAAGTCCTAGAGTCTCGAAACCTGAATAAGTCTAGCATTAATAATTTTAACTCCGACAATCAGGGTCCTTCTAATAATCATAGTTGGATCGGCATAAGCTTTGACCAATGACGTAATTCTTAAAGAAGAAAATGTTTCGACCTAATCTCCTAAAATTAGGGTTCAGTTTAGGTCTCAAACTTAATAATTGATACTCTCCACAATCGAAGGAAGGTTTTGGTGGAAAAACAAAGCCAAACGTATCATATCCTCGGGTTAAGCACATCAGCAAAGAGTATAGCTTTCAGACCTTCCAGAAATTGGTTTCATGACATTATTAAAGTTCCTGGAGAGCTAAATGAAGGTATCCGTACAATAGTTGAGATTACATATATCAAGTTTTAAGTGAGGATCTCATAAGAGCTACAGGTAAGGGCACATGGAGAATGATAATAAATTCAAAGGTCTTAGAATTGGGTGTCTCTGCATAGATCATTAAGAAAACCTAAGATTTCTGTTTGGTAAAAAGGCAATCTTAAATTTACTTTCAAAGAAAAATGAAATGAATTGGTCATAATGAATCGTCATTAGCGATTCTTACATGGAGAAAAATCATCATCTTATATTACAATCGTTCATCTTGAATTAATAAGTCCAGCTCATTGTGTCTGTAACCCGTTGATCGTATACCCAATTTTAAAGGGGACATTTTTTGTGTTTTAGAGTCCTAATGGTGTTACAAAAATACCTTTACCTTTAAAGCCTATTACTTCTAAATCAATTTTATTTTTTTTTTCATTTCATCTTCTTCTTCTTCTCCTCCTCCACAACCCTAACGGATCCATCACCCTACCACCACCAAAACGCCGATCACGTTAACATCGCGATTCAAAACTCACTAATCTTCATCAATGGATCCACCACGGCGAAGTAACTGTGATGAAAGACGCCAATCAAAACCCAATCAATACAACCCTGAATTGAAGTTTGGTTCAAAAAGTGAAGAAAAAACTACGAATAGTTAAGAGAACAACCCACAAACACGCCGGAACGTGCGTATTTAAGAAAGTAAGGCTTGTTTAAACTCACTCTAGATTAGATTTCATATTTCAGTCAAATTAGGTTAAAATTCAAATTTTGAATTACATGAAGCAACTAACAAAGTTATCATCTTTCACAAGTTTATAGTTAGGGGTTTGAAGGTATAAGGTTGGAAGAACTTTCGATGTAGTTTAGAATCTACATTTAATAGGTCCCATAGAAATTATTCAATTAAATATCCATTGTCGCTATTTTGCTTTAACAACAGCATCTTATTCGTTTCATCACGCTACTTTGAATGTTCTGATGCCTGAATATTTAGTTCCTAAGGGTATTTTAAAACCATTTTACTATTGTCACTCGCAAAATGATAAGAAAACTTGACTCACAACTGCTTAGTGAAAATTCCTCGACATCGTAAATTTTTTGTCGTCGGAAGGATATTTTGATGACACCGTTCATGGTTCAATGTGATATCTTCGTCAGACCTTTTCAGCCATGTGTCCACGGATAGGTTGTTTGTAGACTTCACGCTTTGATTTTTTTTCCCAATTATTCTTCGATCATGAACGCAGAAAGAAGAAAGCGCTCAAAGCTCCTCTGTAGTCCTCCTTCAAACCTCCTCTCGTGTTGGTGATAAACTCTTGTCTTCAAACATCGAGGGCATATGTTGAAGCTGAACGATAAAGATCAATATAAAGAATAATTCAGAACTCAATTATCCTAACCCGAAGATTCGTATATACATCAGAGAAGATCAACTGATTCCATCCGTATAAGAGGTGATGATGATGATGTCAAGATGAAAGAATTCCTACTGTCATTGAGGAGGAAAATATGATGAGGATGATGATGGTGATCAAGACAGCCACCCTTCAAGCCGAAGAGGTAATGATGACATGATGGTACAGAGATAGCAAGAAACCGTCGAAGATGAAATTGTTGAAGAGGAAGAGGAACAAGAAGAAGAAGAAGGAGATGAACAAATTGTTGAACCACCACTGGTTTCTGTAACTTCAACCGATGAGAAGAAGGTGATCACTAAACCACTAATTCTCAAGACATGCCCCAAACACTTCATGGTATACCCAAAGAGGGAGACTCTAAGTGGGACCTCAAGATGGTGGAAATGTTCCTTTGGATACAAAGATCACACGGGCATGTATCATCCATAATACTATCGTAAGTAATATTAATCCGTCTTGTTCTTTATCTGGCTGTAACTATCTTAATTAAATTATACAAGTGTTTAGATACTTTTACTTTTTTTTTTTTGTATTTAGGATCACAAGAAAGCTATCCTCATGAGGTTCCAAGTCAGGTTTAGTGGGCTACATTTGGGATCTTGACAAGGAATGTGAGGACGTGAGTGATTGTGAGGAACCTGGTCGATGCTCATGATTGAGAGTTCGAATACATCTTGATAAAGTACTGCCTCCTCGAGATTCTATGTTCCAACCAAGAGAAACGATACCATTTTATTCCTCTGCTCGAGATGAAGTATAACTCCCATGATGCTCAACAAATTCTAAAGCTCCTGAGGTTTGCGCAGTGCTGTACTCGTGTGGTGGGATTCAATATCTTTCTAGAAGATTTACGATTTCAAGAAGAAATTGTTTATTGGAATCAGTTCAGACGGAGGTCGTTTTGATATTGATGATGGTTGTTCAACCAAGAAGCGAATGGGCGACAGGGACAGATTATGGGATACACAAGAATCCTCGATAAGGAAGAATGTAGAACCCGCTGCTGAAATAATAACGTTTCACGTCGCTATTCGTTATACGTCCCGGTAAGCAGTTCTTCCCTTACGCTCGTAAACCAAGTCGAAATTACATTTGCAAATCATCGATCCCTTGAATAAGATGTTAGTTCTCAGTATTAAAAATATCACCTCTCAACAATGAAATACAAAATGTTCCTAAGGCACTACTCACAAGTTAACTAAAACACATGTCTCTTCCTGGTAATTTTATTGTTCAAAATATTTAGCATTATCAATATTTCTCGTAAGATAAGGTTCCACTAAACTTTTTTGTACATATGCTCTCGACATATGAGCACTTCATCTTCGCTACTCAAAGACAGCTTCATATCAACGTGATGAGAGGTTATGCGCGTGAACAGGCTAAGAGCGTAAAAGGTACGTTACTTTTAGTGGCATGAGATGAAATGTTGCGCGTCACAGTTTTGTGGTAATCCAAGTGCCATTCACCAATTGACTCTAGTGAGGTGATTTTATCCAGATCCGACGGATGCTAGAAATCAAGAGGTCTAATCCATCCTAGAAATGAAGTTGTCAGCAGCTATACTTATGGACCTTGACAACTGTGTTTGGCGATTTTAACGCGTCGATCCACGACTTGATTATGCTAGGACATGCAGTTAACACACCAAGAAGAACTCGTATTTCATGAAGACAAGTCGCTTCTTATCGCGAATCGGATTTGAAGTGCACCACAAGTCCTGCAAATAACTATTAACGGTTCTTTACGGCTCCACCGCCGCGCCATGAAGAGTCATTGGGACAACGAGATCGCGATCGTAGTAATCATATGTGAGTCTTTGGTTTATGACGATTGATCACTGCCGCCAGCTAACGAGAAACACATATGGTAACTTGATTATGGGTCGTTCTGTACGCAGATTGGGAAATGACTGATCAAGAATCATGCGTAGCATAGTTAAGGTATGAAGAACCGACGAATACTTGCTTAAGTTCTTGTAATAGTATTTAGAGCTGTTCTTACTATTTTTAAGATTGATTGCATTCATCAATCATTTTATTCATTGGTTTGTTGTTTAATTGAAAATAAGGAGTATTTGAAGACCCAAGAAGGTATTGTTGCAGCTGTAGAGAAAAAGGTAGAGCTTTGTCATCAAGAGCAAATCAAACATTGACTATGTTGTCAATGTTGGCAATGAGGATGTTAATGAAATGTTCAAACAACTTGAGGCTCATAAGCACGAACAAAATTCAGAGACAAGTACACAAGCATTTAAGCGGTGATGACAAAAAAGAGGACTCGTAGGTATAATGCGAAAGGGTCGTGGGTGTGTTGAAATTCTCCAAACGCGATGAAGGTTTCGTCGGGATGGTCGGTCAATGAATGCTTCGAAGTTCGGCTTTATGTCATGGTGGACAAACGTTTGCTAATGGTGTGACAATGTTTTTATAGTTTATGATTTTGTTTTCATTTTGGACAAAGTGCTGTTGGATTTCTAGTTATTAAATGAATGGTTTGTTTAGATTTGTAAGTTTTAATGGCGTTTTAATGCTTATTTCAAATTAATTCACTTGATGTCCTGGTGGCTTTAAAGGTGAACTTCGTGTGTTGTCGGCCCCATATGAAATTGTATGACAAATGGTGAGGAATAAAAATGATAACCCCTCTGGTCAATTGTGGCTGGAAATATATTGTAATTGTGGCGATATTCTGGTACTACAATGACTGCTGAAGAACTGGCTCTAAAGAAGAATTTGGAAGCGAAAAACCATCAACATTGCTTAAGTTCTTTGTAAGTATATTTAGAGTTGCTCTTACTATTTTAAGATTGATTGCATTAGAAGATCATTCTATTCATTGTTTGTTGTTTAATTGAAAATAGTAGGAGCATTTGAAGACCTTTGGGAAGGTGTTGTTGTGCGTGAGAGAAAAGGACAGCCTTTGTCGATTGAAGAGCAAAGCAAGCACATTGACTATGTTAACGGTGTTGGAAATGAGGATGCCAATGAAATGTTCCAAGCAACTTGAGGCTAAAAGTAAAGAAATTTGAACAAAAAGCTAGGAGAGAAGCACAAGCCAAGATGAAGGTGATAAAGAGGACTCGTGGTGGTGAAGGTAGCAGCGGTGGTCGTGGTGAAGTAATTCTCCAAAAAAGCGGGTAGGTAATCGTCGTGGACGTGGTCGTAGTCAATGAATGCTTTCGTAGTTCATTTCTTTATGTTATGATGGACAAATGTTTAAGTTAATGGTGTGGACAAATGTTTTTTTAAAGTTTATGGGACATGTTTTCATTTTGGACAAAAAGTGTTGGATTTCTAGTTGTTGAATGAATGATTTGTTTTGCTTTGTAAATTTTAATGCATAAGCGGAATGAGTATTTAAATTTACTTTGCCGGCACAATCAGGGTGGCATGGTGGTGAAGCATAATGAGTCGGTACGACAAAGGAAATTGTGTAGTTATCGAGCCGGCATGTACCAAAATGATAACCCTTTCGGCGGAATCGTAGCCGGCGATGTATTGACCCAATATAGGTCGGCCCGGTTTTGTTGCAAAACAACTTTTCTCCACGATGCCTAAATATTACGATCGGCATGGTAACAAATTTGGTCTGCCGGTCTGGTTTTTTGACTTGTACCTACTTGGCGGAATCAAAATTCAAATTTTTGGCAAGTACAATTTCATTGATTGACTTTTACTTGGTACTATAACGACTAATTTGGGCACAATCCTATAAATACACTACTTCTCTCTACAAAACAACACACAATTATTTGCATACTCTCCAAAGCTCATATCATCATACGCTCCATCTAACTCACTCAATATCTCTCTGCAAACAACAATGTCATCGTTTGATTCAAATGAAGATTTGGCAATCACCAAAGCAGTGCGGGGAAGATCGACTTAGGCCGTTGATCCTCGAAAGGAGGATTCCAAAACATTTTTGGGCTAGAATTTTAACAAATTTAGCGTGAGAGTTTGGGAATCTAATGCAAGAAGTATTCAACAAGTCCAAGCTAGGCACCCTGTGTCGAAAATGCGATACTTGCTTTTTAGCTCTCCAACCTCGGATTTTTAACACTCGCCCCTTCACACCTTGTCCATTGCACAATTTGTAAGTAATTTTGTGGTTTTTTTACGTACCCCATGTTGTGTTATCTTCCAACAAACACCACTAACAAATGTAAGCTTGTTTTTATAGCACGAATCGTGAAACGCGCTACATGGAAGTAAGGGAAGAATTCGCATTCGATGCAAGATATCACTTCTTGGCCGATAGAATCCCATTGGATAACCCGGACTACTTGGATGCGGTATCGTCTTCGTCGGAGGAAGATTGATGGCTTTAGAAGTTTTTGTAAAGGTTTTGTGGGTATACCTCTATGTAAGCCATCACGAGACTATAACTCGTCCACTAGGGTCGCCTAGGGGTTTAAAGGCTTGATGCACATGCTAAGTGCATTCTTTTTTCTGTTTCAATCAATGTAGTAACCAAAATTGCACGAATAAAGTGAATTACATCTTCCATAGTTTCTGTTTTCTGTTTGGCATAAGTAAAGGTCGGCAATGTTATAAATCCATAACTGTAGGCCAAATGTCGACGGCATGTAAATTTTTTTTTGCTTGCCGACTTTACGACCGCCGGCATTGTAGGAAGATTTACCATGCCGAACGTAAAATTATTTTCCAATTTACTCGGCGCGTTCTTCAACCGAGAAAATGCCGGCGGTAGTAAGGTCGGCAGCTTATTCAAAGTGGAACCTTCCGGTTAAACATTGGTCGGAAGGTTATTCAAAGCAGACCTTGCCGTCTATAGAACAGCCGACAGCTTATTCAAACCATTACCTTGCCGGCCTTATGCATTTTCAAAATCAAATTTTTTGATCGAAATCGAAATCATAAGACAGATGAAAGGTTTAATCTGCGATTTTCAAAATTTTAATTTAAACTCAATTAGTTAAATTAATCGAGTTTTAGTGTTAATTAACAAAGGGCATATTAGCCATTTAGAAAATACAAGGTTAAGGGGCGGCTTGGTTTTTACTTCATAATGACCTTATTTTGTCTTATTAGGTATACCCCAATTAACGGGTATACCCCAATCTCGAAAGGAAATATAAATACATTTCTTTCGGAAGTTGAGCAAAAATGATTTGTAAATGAAAAATTTCATTTCAGCTAGGGCACCAGCTATGGTGATATAGTAAAAAAGAAAAAAAAGATTTAAAATGTTTGCAATAACAAGGTCTTATCAGCAAAATCAAGTAAAGTATATGGGTAAATAGTTTAGGCCAAAAAGTATGGGTCAGTCTAACAAAATGTACTGGATTAAAGAGAAATGAGTAAATATGCTAAAAATACAGCTAGGCATGTGGAAAGTTAACCAAATACAAAACTCAGCACCAACAACGATTTCAAACTTACGATCAAAATTAAAGTAAACAAGTTCCAAAGTGAGGCATAAGGTAGTGAACATGGTGTGTTCACAACAGTAAAATAAGACAATGTCCACTGCTTCAAACAAAGTCAATTGATTCAATGTAGCATTTTTAAGCTTAGTAATTTAAGTGCCCAGCTCTAAATTTAGCTTAGAAAAATCCGAAAATAACACAGAAAACACTAATGGTACACATCAGTCAAAATTCACAAAATGATTTCTAGGGTCTCATAATTATACTTAAACCACATATACATAGCAAGCAAGAGATAAACTAAAAATGAGTACATCCAAAAGAGATAGGCTAGTGCAGTTGATATATAAAGAAAAATGTCATAAAATGTACATTAGTTAACACCAGCTAATACTATCCAACAAGAAAGTATTTCCACATTTTAAATGCAACAAAATACAGCAAAAGCATGGTTCGTAGCCAACATAAGGCTACCCCAGATCAATCCCGTGATATACATGTTATGAACAACAAAATACTAACTTTCAAAGAGCTATAAGTCGCCGTAAGCTCCAAAACACTGTTGCAAGCTCTCTCGTCCTCTGTGGGGGAAAACAAAACAAAACGGGGTGAGCGAATGCCTAGTAGGGGTTATAAAAGTATCGTACTTGTGCGAAACATAAATAAATGGACATGAGCGCGGCTAAAAATGATGCACAAAACGAAATGCATTATGCAATTAAAATTTCATAATGAAACAAAGTGCCATAAATAGAGTTACTCTACTATTCTCTTGGCCAGCGCCAATGTCAGGGTAGTTCTGGATACCAGCCACCGTTACAGCTAACGGTCTTCCGGGTTGCCACTCGTAAGTGAGGGGCCCCAATGGGCCTGACATTCCTATAGTAGAGTCATCTAGTTTCCTATTTTGGGCTTGTTCACAAGAAGGAAACACTCACAATACACATTATAGACAGTACAAAATTCCAGAAATGAATATATTCCAATTAACTACAAACAATGAGTTATTTCATAGAATATTGCCAAGGCACAAGCTGAGCATGAACAGAAATAGGCATAAGAGGCGGAACATTTATTATGTTGAGTTGCGCAAACAAAGCTTGTTACAAAAATATCAATCTGGTGGTGTATACCAAATCAAATGGAGGGGAGTCTTTGAGCTTCAAGGGGCAGAAAGGTTCTCTACTTACAGAACCCAAGAAGAAAAAAAAAATCAATTCTTATACTGTTTTCAAATATGAGGCTCAATGGGTCATTTTCGCAAACAGTTGATAGGCTAGTTCAAACTTCCAATACTTAAGTTATAATGAAAAAGAAAAAGACATTAGTTTAGGATAAATTCTTTCACAATAAAAATTTGGGAAGTACTCAACTAGATATTTCGAAATCAAGTGGAAAAACAAACATTTACCATCATAGCTTACTTTGTCGGATTGATGTACTCAAACAAAAAGGACAAGTAAAAATGGAAAATGAAGTTCATAAACTAGCTTAAGCACCATAAAATCAGTCATGCATTTATGAATTAAATTAGTAAGAATGGTGCTCACGTAAAATATTAATTTCAAAACTTTGAAATAACTTAAGAGTAACCAGTGGACAAAAGGGACTCCAAGATCATTTTGAAACCAATTGATGTCCCATCAAAATAAAAACAAAAATGTCAATTCCAACAATTCTTTTAGGTAAACAGTGAATTTATTAGAAAAAAATAATCAATCGATAGTAATGAATTAGGAAAACAAGATCAGGAATTCAAAATATTTAACATCAGAACCACAAAGAGGAAATACCAAAGTTTCCAAGGAATTGAAATACGAAATCAATTGCAATGTAAAATGTTGGATATTTTCAATAACTTAGAAAATAAAACTGTTTTCGTTTTTGGTTTGTCACTATGATGGGGAAGTGTTCTGTGTTGGATAAACACAATGGATGTTAGTTGGAGATGAAGGGACACCTCTAATAGGTGTGATGGTTCATAAAGGACACAACCATTCTCAACAGACACCTTATGTGTCTTTTGGAAGTGAAGAGGCATCTCCAATAGGCATGAATAACCCTATAAGTAGTGAAGGAATTCTCCCATTCTAGAGAATGAATTCAACCTGTTTTCTCTCTATCTAAAGCATCATCAGAAATCTCTCTCATGTGTTCTTGGTTGGGTCAAGGGGTGCAAACCTTGAATCCAATTTCCTGTTGTAGGGCTTTCATTATATCCTGAAGGCATTATTTCGCATACCTGTTGCAATTGCCAATTTATATTGGGAGGGTAGAAATAATCGTCTAAAAGAAATCACCCGAGCCTTGAAAGCTTTTGAGTACAACAACAATTTTCTTTATGTTTATTTCATCCTCCGTTTTTACCCATATTTTCCAACAGTTTTAGACGATTAGTTTTCGTTGATGGAGGGTGCAACAACTGATTCAAAGAACGCTTCCATGATTGAATTTCTTGGAAACAAAAAGGCTTGACGTTGCTGTACTTTTACAAGATTCTGTTACAAAATGTTGGTAGTTGTTAAGTACCAAAGTGTGTAGAGAAAACGCTTACTTACTACCAACAGAAATACAAAATACTGTGTGGGTCCGTGATTGGGGTTACTACCATTTTGGAACAAGAGTAAATTTGGTGCTAAGTATATTGATTTAACTTTTGTCGACCGACAAATACCTGTCTGGACATGCACGAGAAAGGAGCGAACATGAGGAGTTTTCAGAGAATTTATTTGTATCTCTTTCTTAAAATCTATATACATACTCCATTTGTTGATCAGTTTAATCTCTCTTGTGTGTGCAGAAAACAATAAAACTATAAGAACAAGAAATGAAAGAGTATTGAGAAGTACCCTTGTGCGGCTCCTCCCAGACATTAACATCTACATGAACGGATGTTGCGTTTTGGATTCAAACTTATGAACCAGTAACTGTCTTTTCAAAATTCCCTGTGAAGTGACGGCGGAAATCTAACCAGAAGAAAACAGTTAGTATAAATTAATTTTACGTCAATAGTAATCACATGGTTTAGTCTGTTTCTTTATAGCATCTCATGGATTGAGTTTTGTAATCGTGATTGATTGGTAACCTAGAATGAAAACCACTTAAATTTTCATTTCTTCAATTTGTGACAAATTAGGGAACCTGAATTTCATGATCCATATACACATAATACATGTAGTGCTTTGAGATTGGTGTGCATCACATATGTTATTGATAAGAGCAAATCCTTTTGCACAATCTATAATCGGTGTTTAAATTTTGAAAAATTCACATTTACGTCAATTTCTCAAGCAAATTCCATGGACACTAGTTAGTTATATGTATATGGCTATGAATACCAACTTCAAAAATGAGAAAATGTCAGCATTTTTATTATGGTTTTTTGATCTCTTAAATTGAGATATGCTTTGGGTGTTTTAAAATTGCTCATAATTTGTTTGATTAGATGTCTTCAAGAAATATTGTTTTTTGGACTAGAATACCCAAAAGGTTTTGCATAAGGGAACTCAACGACTTTCTTTTCGATCATAGTTCTTGTTGTCTAATTAAATATGTTGTATGATTGTCCAACTTGAAAGTCTTATCCCCGTAGTTCTCGGACTTAGGTATCTAGACCCTTGAACTGGCAGTGATTTCATGATAAATAATCATGAAATTGGGGGAGAATTTATATGCCGTTGTCATAAAATTTCCTAGTGTTGTAATTTGTCATAATTGTTGAGACAACAACGGTATGACATGAACATAATTCTTGCGATAAGAATTATAGTTTCCAAAATTTGGAAAATGGGATGTATTAAATGACATCGAAAAGGAAAGTGGAATACCGGTAAATATGTAACGTATTGGAAGATTGGGCGCGCGACCAAATATCCAACGATGAGGTGTTACGATATTACCGATGCATAAATTGTGAACATTTACATTACATAATGTAAAATGTTAAATAGACGTACATTGTCTATGTTTTTGGGTATAAATTTCTAGAAGATTCGGCATGAGTAGAAGAGTACTCATCATGGTATTATATTTGTTGAGATAGCAATTATATAAGTTGCCTACAAATTTCCTATGCCTCTAGTGTATGCAAGTCTGTAATGACTTCTTGTGAATTAACCGTTAATGTTAATTAGGATCACTAGAGAAGTTACAATTATTTTGTAAAATCAAATAGGAACATTTTTTTTTAATAATGTTTTGAATTGATTGCATGAGTAGATGCAATTAAATGAGGAGGAATGGCTTAGAACTTAATTTGTAGAGATCCCATTTTTGGAAGAAGCCATCTCAAGCGGTCTTGATTAATTGTGAATCAGGATATGATCAATAACGTCTTTAACAAGACTTATAATGAAAAGTCAAGACATACAAGTCTTAGACAAGAACAGTAAGTCAATTACTCAAGAAAGGAGTAATTGCAGTTAACCATTGAAAACGGAGAAAATCTTGGTAGACCTACTTATGAAGAGTCTCCCAAAGGAATTAATTTCAATGAAGTATATAGAAATGGGACTAAGGTCTGTGAAGGAAGGTTGATCTCCCATAGCGAAACCCAACCTATGTTTTGAAAAAGATAAACAAGGTTCAATGTGGTACCAACAAGTTATGGCTGTAGATTATGGAGCACTAACATAAAACTTCCCATTTCAAGTTAGTGTTGGTTTTTCTGTAAGAAAATAGGATGGATGTAAATCCTTAATGAGTCTGTGATTAGTAAAAGGTGTCTCGCAGAAACACCTTTGAGACTTACCTATATGAGTATGGAAGTGTGTGCCGTTTCCTAAGAGAAGAAGACCGTTCTCTAAAGAAGACTCATGAATAAGGATATAAGCACAAGGCCTTTATAGTGCTTGGCTACAGAACACATGATTTATGGAATCAATGTGTGGAGACTCCGGTTTTATCATAAGGGATACTTGGTTCAAGACTAGTTTCACCATAGAATCTCGATAAGGCTTTGATTTTCTTACACTAAGTGAAGGTTCAAACCCAGAAGGTACCTATCATTTATGTATTGATTTCAGCGATGATGCTTAGTCCCAATTGTACTTGAACTACGTTGGCAGTCCCACTCGAGTACGTGGCAGTCACTTGAGTGATGCGGCCACTCTAGGTTTTATAAGTTTTATTTTATTTTTATGTTTTTTGGTTTTTGAAAATAGGGAGATTGTTGGATATTTTCAATAACTTAGAAAATAAAACTGTTTTCGTTTTGGTTTGTCACTATGATGGGAAGTGTTCTGTGTTGGATAAACACAATGGATGTTAGTTGATATGAAGGGACACCTCTAATAGGTGTGATGGTTCATAAAGGACACAACCATTCCCAACAAACACCTTATGTGTCTTTTGGAAGTGAAGAGGCATCTCCAATAGGCATGAATAACCCTATAAGTAGTGAAGGAATTCTCTCATTCTAGAGAATGAATTCAACCTGTTTCTCTCTATCTAAAGCATCATCGAGAAATCTATCTCATGTGTTCTTGGTTGGGTCAAGGGTGCAAACCTTGAATCCAATTTCTGTTGTAAGGGCTTTTCATTGTATCCTGAAGGCATTATTTCGCATACCTGTTGCAATCGCCAATTTATATTGGGAGGGTATAAATAATCGTCTAAAAGAAATCACCCGAGCCTTGAAAGCTTTTGAGTACAACAACAATTTCTTTTAGTGTTATCATCCTCTGTTTTTACCCATAATTTTCCAACATAAAAGTCACAGATTATTAGAAAAATTGAATTAATCACAAAACCAAAGCAATTGAAATACCAGTTGAGGAAAGCCCTACCTTTATAGAGTACAAAATTCAGCCAAAAAAGAAGGTTGAGCTCATACTTTCTTTTGGAAATCAACGATCCTTCTTTTGCTCAAAATGATTTTGTAATTAATTTAGTGGTGGAATCCGGATCGAGGGAAAGGAAAGATGGTAGAATGACAAAAATAAGAAAATGATTTTCTCTGAAATCACTTGGTTTTGTAAACATAGTAGACAAAAGTCTCCCTAGCTTAGCTGCTCATGTCCATAACGTGTCATTCATGCGCCAATTTCCATAACACCTACTAATTAGGCATAAAAATTCCACTAAGGAATTACCATTTTGTTAAGAAAACCTAAACTTGGTTTAAGGCACTCTCCATTGTTATAAGTGGCCGGTACTAGGATATCACGCCCTCACTATGAAATTCTGTTTTTTTCATTGCCCAAAAGGGTTGGGCCGAGGGCTCAAAAACTCCAAGATAAATTTTAGCGACGCTACAATCCGTTCTTGTACCTTTGCCAATTTTATTGACAAAAAAGGGGGAGAATTAATATGTAGTTCACACTATAAATACATATGGTTTTCGGATCATTATGTAAGGGGTAGTGGTTTCCATGTAAGATGGAGTATTGACTAAAGGGGAGTGACATATCACCATAGTATTGTTGTTAAATTTGTGATGAAATTTGACTTTGACGATGTGTAATGATACTATGACATTGTGTAACAATGATTGATCGAGAACTCTTGTTTTCTCGTTGTTATAGCTATGGATTTTCAACAACGATGATGCTAAACTTACAACCTTTGGGATCATTGGAATACTTGGAAGTGACAAAGATTTCGAGTAATGTTGAAGCTTAGACGACATTTGGAATAAGAGCTACAAAGTTTATTTATATATTTTTTTTATTCCATATGTATTAATAGTTTTGCCACTAAAATTGACAAAGGGGGAGATTGTTAGAGCACTGCTAGGTCGAACTCGCATGCGTTGCTTTCTCAAGCATGTTTGTATGTTAGTGATCAAAACTATAAAGTCTTAATTTCTAGTGTACTATGGATAAGGTCTCGGACTAGGATAGAAAGTGTAGTTGAGCTCAAGAACTCCATGGCGATCATCATATAAGACAAAAGGTATGTGGATACTTGAACTTATCTATCACTCAAAAGTCAATCTACCCTATCTCCTATCTTGAGACAAAAGTCGTATTACTATATAGACTAAGATTATACACATGTAGTATTTCGAGATGAGTATATCTCGCTTATCTATTTCTCGAAATTTGTGTTGGTAAAGCTTTTGATTTAGCTAAGTTCATCTTTACCTAGTGACGAAAGTCATGTCATGTTTTAATCACTTTGAAAATTGCTCTGACGAAAAATAGTTTGTGAATAACAACTATATAACGCCCTCTGAGAATGTTTCAATGATTGAAATGAGAGTTTAGATAATATAACCATTGGAGGATATAAGCATTGTTGTGGAAACATATATATGTATAAGTCCTTATTGCTTGAACCAAAGTTTGCGAACTTTGTTGATCAAGTGAAACCGGAGAAGTATGTGAGCTTCTGTCCGCGAACTCAGTCAGCGAACTGGCAGAAGTTCTCAACCGAGAATTTCTGCTGGAGTTTGTGAACTCCATCCGGGGACTTAAATCCGCGAACCCAGTCCGCTAAATTGAGTAGGTTATGTCTAAAAACGATATTTGTGAACTTATCTTAATAAACTAAGGAATGATATTGCAAACCGTGGATTTATAGATAATGAATCGATTCGAGTGAATCACATCGTTTTTGCTTCGATTGTATCTTGTGTAGTACATAAAGATCTAAGAAATTGAACAACTCTCTAACTAGTTCATTTGAGTCATTTGGACTAGTTATGGTGAAGAAGAATATGGTTGATATGAAAGTTATCATATGTCTAACCATTTGGTTAACTATTGTTGAACCAACTTATGTACAAGTTTGGGTACGGGTTTCACAAGCCTACAAACGTGCATTTCATGTGTGTATAACAAGTTATGTTTTCGATCTAACGTTTGATAAATATTATCTTGAATCTAATTTGGCTTTCATCTAATAGTGAATATTGAATGCTTTGTTAGTAAGCTAACATTGATTGCAAACCCTGATTTGAGAGACTATATAAGGGAGAACTCTAGCAACTGGGAAACCTAATCCCCATACATTCTATATGATACTAGTTGTGCTAAGCTAGAGTCGATTCTCCTTTAACCTTTGGTTTTTTTCTTCTAAAACCATGTTAACGGCTTAAAGGCTTCATTGGGATTGTGAAGCCAGATCGATACTACTTTTCTTGTAGTTATGTGATCTGATCTTGCTGTTTCTATCGTACGAGTACAATTATAATAATTGGCTTTGTGATTTATATCTCTGATAGGCAAGATATAAAAGTAGTCACAAAAACTTCGTCTCATCATTTGTGATTCCACAATATATTTTTTCGCTGCGTCGATTAAGACTGTTGTGAGGTGATTGATAAAGCTGAGCTATTCTTCGGTAATATAAGTCTGGTTTTATCAATTGGTTCATGTTCACCTTGATTTATCAAAAGATGGAACAAAACTCATAGGTTTATTTGTGGGATACAAATTTATCTATCTTGTAAACTTTTATATGTGAGACAGATTTGTTTGCTAAAGTCTTCGACTTTGGGTCGTAGCAACTCTTGGTTGTGGGTGAGATCAGCTAAGGGAATCAAGTGCAAAGTATCATGTTGGGATCAGAGGCGTAGGAGCATAACTGTACCTTGGATCAGTGTGAGATTTATTTGGTTCAACTATAGTCCAGACCGAAGTTATCTTGGAGTAGGCTAGTGTATGTAGCTGCTTAATACAATGTATATTTAATCTGGACTAGGTCCCGGGGTTTTTCTGCGTTTGCGGTTTCCTCGTTAACAAAATTTTGGTGTCTGTGTTATTTCGTTTCCGCATTATATTTTGTTATATAATTGAAATAATACAGGTTGCGCGTTGTTCAATCAATTAGAATATCCGACCTTTTGGTTGTTGATTTAAATTAATTGACACTTGGATATTGGTCTTTGGTACCATCCAAGTTATCTCTCTTTGATAAAGGCTCGCAAATTTCTATTTTCTTGAGTAAAGATCAAATTGAGAGATTGAGATAATAACTCCTTGAGATATTTTTATCTAGATTGAGCCTGACTATCTAGTTGATTCTCTAAAAAGTAACTCGGAGTTTGTCCATACAGATTGCTAATCGAAATATTGGGTGTGGTTGTTATACCCCCGCTTTTTCAACAAGTTATTCAAGTAACCTATGAAACTCTATTGAGTTATCTTTTCTATTCTTTCATCATATATAAGTTCGTTACAGAGAAGACTAAAGAAATAAATAGAGACTGAAACCCTAAAATGAAAGAGACAACACATCTACTCCCTGGTCCCTACACGCGGGCATGAGCTACCCAACACAACGGAAAATTAATTGAGAAAATTTCTGTTTAGTCCAAAACCCGACCCGGGTTTTTGTGTAGTCCAGCACCCCGAATTGAATTATCCATTTGGTCCAAAAAAAGTTCAAAATCTGATAAAATTACCTCTCTACCCATACATGGTTTACACGGATACCTTTTTCTTTTTCTTTTTTCATTTTTTTCTTCTCTCTTCTGCAACTTCTGAAACTCTTTCTTCTTCTCCATCAAAACTTCCTCAAAACTTGTTTTTCTTCTCAATCAATCACTCTAAAATCAGTTACACAAAAATCATAAGATTGGAGTCAAACGATTGAAAATCATCACTTACAGAAATCGAAATAAAAAAAGCTTTCGTTCTTGACCTAATTTTTTTCATTGCATTCAATCAAATCGAAAAAGATGGTTACGAATAGAAGAATTAAGCGGACAATTAGAGAATAAATTGTTGAAGAAACAACCCCTTCCCCAGCAAAAAGGAATAGAAAAAGTGTTGATGATTCACCAACATAAACCTCCCCTGCAGCTAAATCATCGACAAATAGAAGTATGAATAAAGTTGTTACTCCGTCACCAACAAAGAATGCAGATGTTCCTCCGAAAAAGTTGAGCAGATCAGAAATTAATCATGATTTTGTGATTACATGTCAAGTATGTACTTCAAATTGACATGCAATATATCATTAAGCACCGCTGCATACCAATATGTAGTGTTAGAAAACTAATACATATAAAATGTTAAAAATACTTGCATATCAATTTACAAGTGTACTACATATCAGTATGTTGTCTAATACTTCTATGATCTAACACTACATGTTTAGAATATGTAGTGTTTTTAGTGTTGAAAATTACTTACATATCAACTACATATTGCCATGTACTGTGTGAAAGCTTCTTATGAATATGTAGTGATGCATTGTTGTGTTTGTTTATGAATATGTAGTCATTTTTTGATACTGTTTTTTGGTTTATAACAGGAAAAAAAAACAAAACAAAAAGCATTGGCAACTACTAAACCAAAAAAAAAAAAAAGGCTACAAAGGCTGCTACTCCTTCACACTGTAAGCAAAGGGGACAAAGCACTTACCACAGAGAGATGCTACTCCTTCACCAAAATTAAAGGGAAAGCAAAAAGGGGGAGCAAATGTTCCTTCAAAAGAAGGTATGTAGTGTTAAACCAAATTAAATCTTAATAACTATGAAATATGTGATTTTAATGTTAACTTTCTACATATGCCATATGTACTGTTACATAGCAATATGTAGAGGTAGATACTTACATTCTTGTAATGATATCTACCATTACATATTGATATGTATTGCTAATAATATGTAGTTACATAGCAGTATGTAGAGGTATATACTACAAGAATATGTACTGCTAAAAATATGTAGTTTCAAGTACATGGTAGATACTTTTATTCTTGATGATATAATTACATGTTAAGTTGGTATATGGATATGTAGTGTAATAGTTTTACATTCTTGTTATTGTATAGGTGGTAATAAGCGTAAGAAAGGAGCTGGAAAACCACGAAGTTTGTACCGTGGCGGTTTCAGGGGCTTGTGGGGCCTTGTGAAGACTATTAAGACCACTGAAGAACTTCAGTTGAGTGAGTTGTAGCTGAAGCTGATTTCTGAAGAATCTTACGGGAACATGTTCCTAATGTTCTGGTACACCAAATTCGAGTTGGAACATTGGTTGAAGATTGAAGATGCAATGACCAAAATGTTACACTGTTACGTGAGGGGTCAAGATCCAAACAAGCTTACATTTTTCTTTGAAAGACATGGCTTACCGAATGATCTGGTATCCACACCAGAAGAATTGGCACTTGTTTATGGAATGCCAAGAATTCCAAATAGGGAATATTATGATTGGAGGCTTACACAAGTCAATAAGAAAAGTGGATGGCGTGAAACATAATTCTTCAAAAGGACTTTCCAGTGATGCGAAAGGCGGTGAAAAAGTGACTAGGACAATAATTGTGAAGGCAATCTTTAAAATCCTTAAACGAACACCAATTAATCTGAAAAAGAAGAAGTATGATGAAGAGTCGATGAAGAGCCTCACCAAAGCATGGGTGATCAATCAAATGAAGATGCGAAGAATGCTGAGCAAGGCGAGGAAGATGCCGAAGATCTTGTTAGGCTTATCTTCTACGTATATGTGTACTTCATTATTTTTCGCAACAAGTGATGCCAACGCTTTGACTGAAAAATACATTGGTTTTCGTTCTTGATCTTGAGAAGGCCAGAATATTTCATGGCGACCTCATCCATTCTCATTTAGAGAAAAGTGAATGAAAACGTGGAATCCGTAGAACACACAAATGGTTGTGTTATTTATTTGTTGGTAAGAATCTATTGATTTGTTTATTCTACTTTAAACATCATTTTGTTTAGTGTGTTTTCTACATTTTGGTAGTATATCTAACACTGCGTATCAATACTTGCAGCCATGGTTTGCGGAGCATACCCATTTGGTGGCGCCCGAGGATATAGTGACAGAACCTAATGGAATGTATGTGCCAAGAGTGGCTAGGTGGAATCATACAAAGATATGTATTGAGTTCCTAAAGGATATTTATCTTTCTGAGTATCAGATAAACTTGAAGTAGATATTTTGTCGAATAAAAAGTATATGTTGATAACTAGTTATTAGTGTATATTTTATGTTCTCTATTAACTAATAAAATTGTGTACTACATATCAGTATGTTGTAGATTAAGTAGTGTTTAGAATAAGTAGTGATGTAGGATATGTAGTGTTTAGAATATGAATGATACTAATATGTAGTGTCGACATATTTATGAATATGTAGCTATACATTATTGTGTTTGTTTACGAGGGGGAGCTTCCCCCTCGACCCCCGTAGATGGTGATGCACATGAGATTGTTTAGAATAATTGATGAGTTTAGTGTTAAAACACTACATATTAGTATGAGTACATATCAGTATGTAGTTCTCCCTATGTATCTAATAGAGAAAGAATTATAAAACACTACAAAATAGTATGTTGATATGTTATAAAACACTACGTATTAGTATGAGTACATATGTAATATGTAGTTCTCCCTATGTATCTAATAGAGAAAGAATTATAAAATGTTTTTTTTGGTAATATCTAATATGTAGTTGGTTTTTACATTTATTTGATTAGTACAGTTCCATGTTGTTTTTAAAGACGAGATGACAAACCAAGAAAGACAAATCCTTAATCGTATCTCAAAGAAGGATTCAAGAGGAAGAAAATAATGAAGCTTTTGTTTAGATGATTATTCCGAATCGTGAAGAGAAAGAAGGAGAGAAAGAAGGAGAGAGAAGCGAGAGAAAAGGAAAGAAGAATATTTCAGTATTGGGGGGGAGAAGCTTGGAAGATCAAATACGATGATTTGAGGAGTACAATATCTTCCAAATTGAGTGAAGTCAACACAATGCATCAAGAGGGCGAAACGGTTGATGCTTCAAAGCTTGAGTTCATGTTGAATGAAATTTGGGAAAGCTTTCCCTTTGCGAGAGAAACCACTAGGAAGATTATGTTAGCTTGGGATGTACACCTACTCAAAGCAAACCCAATGAAGAGTTGAATGTGGACCCAATAGTTGATACCGAAATGCAAGGTTATCAGGAAGATCAAACAGATGTACATGTCAACAACGCTAAAGTTGGTTTTTCAACACCGAAAAATCAATGTCATGCTAATGCTGAAGTTAGTTTGTCACCTTGATATTGAAGTTCCACGATGTTGAAGTTCGTCACGAGGTTAAAAGCTGGGCTAAATCTAATTTGGAGAAAAAAGTCAAAGAGATACAAGAGAGAAAAGGAAAAGAAAACACACAGGTAAGTAGCATATCAGTATGTAGTCTAAGTAGCATATCAGTATCTACTGTTACATATCAATATGTAGTGGTAGATACTTACATTCTTGTAGTGGTATCTACCATTACATATTGATATGTACTGTTCCATTCTTGTAGTGGTAGAAACTTACATTTCTTGTAGTGGTGTCTACCATTACATATTGATATGTACTCTAAAAAATATCAATATGTACTGGTAAATACTTATATTCTTCGTAGTGTTGTCTACCATTACATATTGCTATGTAACATTATGTAAAAACTCACCTAAGAAGGTTTTTGTTGACGCTTTTCGATTGCTTTTGCGCAGTTGATCAACTTGAAGTTAGGCGGGAAGCAGCAAAGGAGTTGCTTAATACTATGCTAGAAACAAAGGCTTCAGTTGTAGTTAATTGCAGAAATCTGCGTAGTATAACGAGATGGCGGCGGAAGATTTTCATATGCTGGATGTACCTTTGTTTACTGAGATGTCGAGTTTAGAACACATCTAAAAGCTCTCTATGGGAGATTATATAGACATGGCAAACTCCGGCTTTGTAATTTAGGTCGAAGAGTATGCTGACCTCCTTCCAAGTGGTGCTGCTGATCAAAACCTTGGTATTTTTGGCATTGACTTACAACAATGTTTTCATAATTTAATTGGAAGAGATTTGGAAAACGTAAAATTTATTCCACACACAACTAAGCAACAAGAACCCATTAAACCGAAAGATGCATGTAAAGTTACAGCTAAGCAACAAGTTACTTTGGAGGTTCCATCGGAGGCCCTTTGTGGAGGTTCCATCACAAGATACTTTGCAAGTTTCATCACAAGATACTTTGGAATTTCCATCGCAAGATGTTTTTGAAGTTCCATCACGAGTCTTGGATGCTAATTTTTGAATATGCGTACTTAGTTTCGGATAAAGGTGAATGTTAATCAACAACTATGTTGTGTGTTTACATATTGCTATTTTTTTATGTTGGTAAAAATGCAGGAACCAATTACACCAAGCCGAGAAACAAAAAGGGTTGCAATGATCAAAAGAATAGTCAAAGGCCCGATAGAGAAGCGAGTTCACACACCGGACCGTTACTCGTGCCCATCCTGCAAAAAAAGACAGATAATATTTACGAAAGTGGAAGTAAGTTCTCTCCATCGTATAAAGAACCTAAGAAGAAATCTTTGAGCAATGGGAACCTAAGAAAAAGAAGCTTAGATTGCGCCGCAATCCTTCCGGGAAGCTGAATAAATCACCATTCTATAATGACATGAAGGATGAACAAAAGGCTACCCTTTCCACATTCATCGATAATGCAAAATTGCTTAGTTGAGTTATTGGTATCCATGCTTACTACATATTGATTTGTATACTTTGGATTTGTATCTCGGTATGTTACATTACACGGTATGTATTATTTGTATACTAGATTTGCATATCAATGTTTTGGATTGTTGATTTGAGTAGCATTAAACTAATCTTATGGAGTGGTTTCAACTTGCTTTATTTAACAATCAGTACATATCAGTAAGTAGTGCTTTATTTAACAATCAGTACTAATCTTATAGAGTGGTTTAAATTTGCTTTATTGATTGTATTCTTGTTAATTTCATATTTGTATACTAGATTTGTATCTCAGTATGTTTCTTTCTCAGTATGTACTATTTGTATACTAGTTTTGCATATGTAGTTGTGGATTATCTCAACTACACCTGGAATAGAATCCATTAATTTGATATGATGATCTCAATTATTTGATGTGAAGATGAAGATTAAAGTACTAAAATTGTAAAAGGAGACACAAAGATTTTTTACATGGTTCGATCATTGTGATCTACATCCATGGTTCTTCACTAGTGATTGTATGTAATTACATGACTTTACAATTGAGACTCCATTAATGAATATTTGGAGCTCTAGATTTTGGGAAGAAGATGATAAAGAAAACAAAATCTCTCCTAACATTTTTCTCTCTCCTCTAAAATCATCCTCTCTCTAAAAAAAAACCTTTCTTTTTTTCTCATGCCTAAATGGCTATTTATATGATTTTACAAAATGTTGACAATTAAACCTGTCTTTCAACAGGACTTGAGAATTACCCTCGCTAACCTACTTAATATACCTATAAATATCTTGAACCTTCGCAAATATTATTGTTGCGTCATTAATTGTTCGCAAGCATAATAATGCTTTTTTCGTTTCATTTTTGTGTGGTGAAAATTTATCTTCTTCGCAGAAATTGATACTTGGTTGCTGTGAGTTGGACTTAATTCATTTCTCCCTTTCTCCCTTGAAGTTCTAAGATTAACTTTTTCTCTTCTTCATGCTTTAGTTTCCTTTATCTCATTCTTCATTAGACGTGTATCAAGTGACGTTGATGATTCCCTTCTGCTCTGTTGCATATTTATCAGAACCTATTTTCCTTCACCTACAGGAGAGCTTGGCTTTCCTGGACGTTCACTATGTTTATTTTTATGGTACCAATGAATTTCTAGTTGAATGCGATCTTGAAAGTCTTCCAAAAAGGGTTTAGGATCTTCATGTAGATCGATTTGGGTTTATCTGTTTGTTAAGGTTTAGACTATCAGTTGTTTATTCCTGAACTCTCTGGAATTGAAACGTGGTTTGTTCTGCTGTTGTTATATTATTCACTATCATTGTTGACTCAGAATGGTTCCCATCGTCTTCAAAAACATCAATTACTAAACCACCCGCGTTAAGAGCCGGCTTTGCGAGCCATAACTTCAATATTAGATGATAACTTGTGGGCGGTTGCGAAGTATTCATTATTGTTGTAAAGGTTCGCAAGGTAAACGATTTGTCTTTGGCTGCTCGGTAAACATGCAAAGTAAACCCTTAAACGTTCATGTGCCATTTCTTTCTTTGTTTTATTTCGTTCGCTGGTTCCTTCGGATATCTTCTTCATAAAAATGGTGTGGTTCCCTCTCATCATTTGTTTTTATTGGAATATCTCTCCTTTGAAACTTATTTGCTCATTCTTTAACTAATTTATTCTTTAACTTCAGTTCTTCGCTAGTAGCGCTTAATTGCTTCTCTAACTTATCTTAGTTCTCCAACTAAAGATTATGATTCATTGAAATGTTCCTGCCTTATATTATGACTGAGCTGTGCGAAATCATATGCCATGTGCGTCTTTATAAGCTTCGAAATTCGCTTGTTTTGTGCATCTTTGTTAGCCTCTTGCTCCTAACGAAGTATGCTTCGTTGATGATCGCAAAATTAATTTTCGATGGTACTTCTCTTTGTTGGAACGATATTTCTTCACTGGTGATGTAGTTAACTTACTTCTCAGGAATTATTAACTTCACAAGTACTAAATTTTTGAATCGATAATCGAGTGATGGTGAGCTAAATATGCACCTGTTGATTTTAAAGTTCTTTGCTTGTTGTGACCACTTCGCTGCAAACAAAGATTGCGAATTTCTTTCCGTTATTGCAGTTGTTGATTTTTCTTCTTCACATGTGACCAATCCTTTTGATTATCTATTCCTGCTCTAATTATTTCTTCGTCCGTCCATGCGGTTTATTCTGTTTCTGTTCCTGTTCCATGTACGTGATGAAACCATATTATCTTTTCTTTCGAAAAAACTTTGCATGCATCTTGTCTCGAACTCCAGAACAATGAGTTTATTTCTTCGCCTATAATGGTTTTATCTTCTCCCTTCATTTCTTTTCTAAGACACTAGAACTTCGCATGAACTCGATTATCTTCTCAGCAAATTATTACTTCGTAAATCTCAAAACTTCATGTCAACAAGGACGTTCGCTCTTTGTCATGACGATGAATCAAGGTAGTGAGCAGTGATTGTGCCTTCACCGTAACCACCAACTGGAACTAATGTGGGATGGATCGGAGTCAAATAAGAAATATTATGGTTTACGTCCTTGTGGTGTCTGCGGTGATCAAGTCAAAGGTCTCTTTTACATTTGTTCATCTGGTGCAGAGAAACGCACTGATAATGAACATTTCTTCTTCATCCATCCTTTATGCTCCAAATTTCCATCCCAGATGCGCCATCCAATTGATGAAAACCATCCTCTCAAGTTCCAATCAGTCCCTGCTATTACTAATTCTGTGTGTGCTATATGTAAAGATGTTGTTTCTGTCTCTCCGTGGAGTTATAGATGTGATCCATGTCGTGTCAATGTCCATATTAAGTGTGTAAATCTTCCATTTGATAATCATCAGTACTTGCCACGATCACCAAGGAAACATTTCAGCTGGGAGATTTCTCGACTATCTGTGTGATTTCTACCTTCTTTCATCATCTGTTTTAATTTTCTCTGGTGATTTGTGGTATGAGCAGATGAAACTTCGTTAGGTTTAGTGACATTTGTTATGGGAAATAGCTATCTTTGCTGAGATTTTCTTGCATCAATGAATAACTTCTTGAAGTTGCGAAGATTCGCAAAGTACACATCTGAAGCTGTGTCTTCTTCTTCTGGTAGGAATGCTTTTATTCGATTTTTCTTCGTAAAACCAATGTACGAAATTCTATTTTGTATGGCTTATAACTGGAGTTTCCGTGACTTCATTCTATGAACTGGTACATGTTCCAACTTATATTTGTGGCAAACCAACGCATCATTCATCCTCGCATTTTCCTTCTTTGCTTGGTCGTTTTGTTTCTTTGATAGAAACTCATCCCCTTTCACATAACTTCGCATTTTCATCTTTTTCTTTTATTTTCTTTAACTGTTGTCAATGTTTTGCTTCCTGAAGACACAATTTCTCAATTGAAACTTTCACTTTTCTTCTCAAAATTTGTAGACCTAATGGAATTCATCACCAACAGTAGCCATTTTTTCTAAAATTTCTTGAACCAACAAGTTACAAGAAGGATGAATCCATTACTCTGGTCCCTGTTTCTAGCGCCAATTATGTAGTTGTGGATTATCTCACAACTACACCCTCATAAGAATCCATTAAAATGATTCCTAAGTCTAATTAATTTGATATGAAACTAAGAATTAAAGTACTAAAATTATAAAAGGAGACACAAAGATTTTTACATGGTTCGATCATTGTGATCTACATCCATGGTTCTTCACTAGTGATTGTATATAATTACATGATCTTACAATTTAGACTCCATTAAAGTACATTTGGAGCTCTAGATTTTTGGGGAAGAAGATGATAAAGAAAATAAATCTCTCCTAAAATTTTCTCTCTCCTCCTAAAATTATTCTCCTCTCTAAAAAAGACCTCTCATTCTTCTCATGCCTAAATGGCTATTTATATGATCTTACAAAATGTTGACAACTAATCTGTCTCTCAACTTTGGACTTTGAGAATTATCCTGCGAACCTTCGCAAATATCTTGAACCTTCGCAAATATTATTGTTGCGTCATTAATTGTTCGCAAGTATAATAATGCTGCGAGATTCTGCTCCTACATACTCCATATATTTCTCCCCCTTTTTGTCACAAAATGACAAAGTTTCGAGTAAATAAAGGTCAAACCGAAAGGATCTTACAAATCTAAAAAACTTGTACAACCTATAAGTGTTAAGCACGAAGGTTTCACATACCACTTTAGATAACCAATATCAAAACCGAAACTATAAGTAATTTGGTTTTAATATGTTATAAAGGAAACAATTGTCCGAAGTAATTTTCCCTAATAGTTTAACAAATTAACTAAGAAACTTAGTTACCTTGATAAACCAATTGTACACATACAATCGCTTATTTCGATAAGACCAAAATAAAGATCAGAATTAACTTTATTTTTCTCATCAAGTTCTAATTATTCAGATAATAACTTAGACCTTTCACTTTAGACAAGACAAGACAAGTACTAGGTTAGTTAACTAGTATTTCTTGTCAAGGCATTCGATTAGACTTGAATAACCGAATCCTTCAATTTGATAAGTCTAACTAAGATCGGAATTAACTTAGTTTCTCTTATCCGGAATCGAATTCGACTAAACAAATGATCCTGTATTTTTGTTAAGCCATAAACAATACATACAAACCAAATAAATTGACTTGCACAATTATTTCTCTTAACCGGAAGCAATTGAAACAAACATAGACATTATAGCACCGCAATTGCACCGAAATTTCGTTAAGCAAAAACACTTGAGACCAAACAATAAAGAAGATATCAAACAATAAGCCAAATAAATTGACACGGTTTTTCTTAACTGGAAACAACTGAATCACACACATACATACATACATACACACATAATGGAATATATATAAATTGTACTGAAATTTTGTTAAGCAAAAGCAAAATATATGCAATATAAGTAGGCTTTTCTTAAACAGAAAAATGATTAACTAACAAATTTGTTACCTCAGATTCTGCATCCTCTTCTCCCCAGAAAGATATATCATAAAGCGCAAGTTCAATTTAGAACTCTCCCCCAGTATGTTATCATCCTCTCGCAAGAAAAAAACAACAACAACAAAGTGCAACCTTTTCCAGAGAAAGGTTGAATCGGTTTTAACTAATGTGTGCCAATAGCAAAAGTTGAAAACCCGAAACACATATGTTTATGATAAACAAAAATCATGTAAACACAAATTGATTCAACACATTGTGACTTTTTACATATGAGTTTCAATTGGAACACCTTAATCCTACCAATATGGGCTAGAACTTAATCCTGCTAAATCAAAAAGTCACACAAACCATAAGGATTCACATCATATGAGATCGAATATTAAGTTCATGAAAACCGAAATCAGACATCCCATAAACAAATATCAATAATATAGACATTCAAGCACAGGCTATGTAATCAAAACTATCACAAGAAAAATTATAAAATAATAATTTTATTTATAAATAGTTGATAGCTTTATTAAAAAATAGACCTTATACAATAATCGAAATAAATCAAAAAACTGATGTCTATTTTTATTGGATTTCAAGACTCTAATTTTATTCTTTTAGAGTTTCTCTGATAATTTTGAAGTCGGATCAGAAGATTTCACAGGATTCCAATCATCTTCTATGATTACCAATCTTGATTCAAGACTAATAACATTGTCATTGACTTCCTTTACTTCCTTTCGCAAATCCTTTTCCATGTTCCTTACTTCACATAAGATTAGATCTAATTTTAGTGAAAGATTCTTGAGAAGATTATCATTAAGAGATGAGATTTCTTCATTAGAAACATCTTGATGAATCACTAGAGATGAGTCTGAATCACCATCTGAAGAGTCAAGATGAAGTTTCTTGTTAGGAAACAATATTGTCCAGACTTTTTCAGCTTTGCAAAAGTTGCAGCTAGAGGTAAAAATTTTGTCAGATCTTTATAAAATGAAATATGAAGCCTTCCATCTTATAAATAAGAGAAGTTTTTCTCACAATCTTTGAGAAAATTATTTCATTTAATTCCTTAACCGAAAATTTATTTTCGAAATATTTTTATTAAAATATTTATATACATATCCTTACTGTTTACTTTTTCAAGGGTAACAAGTAAGGATTCATGATAACTAGTTAGGTTATCAATTTACTGTTGTTGAATTTTCCTCCCTTAGAGGCTTCAATATCCTTACAGATTTGAGAATCTTTTATGTTTGAACTGTTAGGTTCGTTTCTCAAATTTGAGGCAAGATATTGATGTCTAAAAATCACATTATTCAACTTTTTATGTTGACTTTCTGAAATGATATTTTATATGGACTTAGATTTTTTTTTATTGATAATGTTTCTCTCTCTGTGTGACACCAGGGCATTATTTTTTATGGTGCCCCCATTGTCTGCATCGGAAACAAGCTCCATAGGTACTCTGGTTACAACCCTTAGGTTTGATAGGTTTTTTTTTACCCTGCTTCCTTGCCTTTTGATATATTCATATCCAGTGTTGATTTTCCAGAGTAGACAAATTTATCTCTCAATTTCAAATTCTTTTCTTTTAACTTTTTGATTTCATCTTGACAACAGTTGATGTCATAAATGAGTTTAGATACTTGTTCTTTCTCGGAACATTGAGAGAGTTCGATTTTCACGAGGCGCTTGTTAAGTTTTACTTTATCATTCAGATAACTTAATCTAATTTGATCAAGCGATGAGTTTATTCCTTTGATTTCAGATTCAAGAAACCGAGTTATTTTATCTTTAAAAGGACTTAGGAGCGAACTCTTCTTGAGCATCTATTGCTGAAAGTATTTCTGAATCATATACTTCTGTAATGGTTGCAACATGGCCCATCATACAGTCTTGATTATCCTCATTAGGGGGGTAATCAAGTGTAGCAGTATATGCATTTCTCTTCCACTGAGTATCCTTAGTTGGACAATCTGGAGAAATATGACCAAACCCTTTACATTTGTAGCATTGAGGAATAATATCATCGTCATCCCATGTATCTTAACTTTTAGGTTTAGAAATATGATTTCCTTTCGATACAGTGGGATCTATTTTTCGATGTCTCAACAATTTATTGAATCGTTGAGTAAAAAGAGACAGATAATAGTTTAATTCAGTCTCATCTTCATCATCTAAATCTTCACGATCTTGGGAGTTTTCCTGACTCTGAGTCACCGAATTTTTAATGGCTTTGTAGGCCAAATTGTCTTTCCATTTTTACAAGCACTCTTGATTAAATATCTTTAGTTTTCCAATGAGGGAACTTCTTGACAAATAAGAAAAATCATTAGCTTCGATGATTGCATGCTTCTTAGATTCGTATCTAGATGGCAACGATCTAAGAATTTTTCACACAATATCCTTTTCAGAAATAGTCTTTCCAAGAGAGATAGAAGCATTAAATATCTTAGAGAGTTTTATATGAAACTCTTCAAAAGTGTCATTGTCATCCATTCGAAGGTTTTCTCAATCATAAGTAAGGGTTTGAAGTCTAGCTTATTTCTCTGATGTGTTTCCTTCAAATATAATTTGAAGATTATCCCAAGCTTCCTTTGAAGTTTGGCATGTTGATACATGATGTTGTAGATCACGACTTATAACATGTATAATAGCATTCAAACCATCTGAATTCTGCTTTGCAAAACCCTTTTCTTCGCTTGTATAATCCACTAAGCGTTTAAACCAAGTTTTCGAATTTTCTACTTTCGGGAGATTATAACCATCGACGACTAATAGCCAAGTATTTAAGTCTCGTCATTGAAGAAAAGATCTCAGAGCATATTTTCACCATAGATAGTTTGTTCCGTCAAATCTTGGTGGTACGTTAACCAAAATCGATTTATGTGAACTCAAGTTCATTTATTATAGGTTGGATCGCACCAAACACAGATTGTTAGATATTTTCGTGTTTTTCTACTCTGATACCAATTGAAAAGACTAGGGTACCCAAATACACCAAAATCTTTAAATTATCCACCTATAAGTCCTCTTACCGAAAGTGATTTTCTATGGACAAAGTCGAGACAATAAGAAAAATCGGTATTCACACTTTGTGTGATCATCTATGGATATGAGATCGAGACAATACAACAATCAAAGTGTGATTACTTGATAATAGGTTCGAACTTAACCAAACTCTATAGGATCACTATCAAGTAATATGGAGTTAACGTTTGTGTATTTTACTTTTAATTATAATAAACAATTAGAAAAGTAAAAGACACATCAAGATTTTGTTAACGAGGAAACCGCAAATGCAGAAAATCCCAGGGACCAAGTCCAGAATTGAATACTCTCAGAATTAAGCCGCTATACAAAATATAAAATAAAACTTCGTATAGTTGAGACCAAGCAACTAAACCTAGTTCACTTAGTTTCTTAAGTATCCATGCGCTTCCGACATTCAATAAGTGCACGCACTGGAAAAATTCCTTTGGATCGTATTCCAAACAGTAAAGGAACAATAAATCTGTTTGGTAACTGATGCGTGTCGTATGCGTCAAAAATAAATTCACTTTATCACTCTACTAAATATGAATGAAGTACGTGATAAGAAAGAGTTCGTATCCACAGAGAGGCAATTTTTGTTATGCAATTTTCAGATTCTTAAGTAACCAAGATAACCCAAGAGTGTGTTTTGTTTTTATCAAAGTAATAAAGCTAAATAAAGCAAAGCAAATAGTTGGAATAATCAATAAAGAGGAGATATTGGTTAAGGGATAGTATCATTCACAAACATGTATTTTTCATATATGATTAGAATTGGTAATTTAATCTCGCAATTATCAAAAGCCCTAGGATATCTTGATCGCAAGAGTATCCCGTTTATTTCCTGATTTTATCACAAACAACATTAAAAGATGCTATTGTGAAATCTTCTTAAAAAGCAATCTAAAGTGTAAAAGCACAATTATATTTAACTCCCTAAGAGCAATAAGTTCTATGAAATAAGACTAATCAATGCAAACAAACGTGTAAAAGCACTAATTCGTTTTAACAAAGGTTATGATTCATATGCGATTAAAAAGATGTATCACTACAAGAATTAACCACAAGATGCTACTAGAAATCAGAGATAACAACTTTTATGTATTGAAAACCCTAATATAGCTATAGAGATGAAAACAAATCCAATTGATTCCGGACTCAACCAAACTAGCATTCAAATCATATGATAATATAAACGATAGAATTGAGACAAAACTAATTCATAGAATCAAATAACATGCTTGAAGAAATCAACTTTTATCCCATAACCAATTATTGTATTTAGCTACACATATTCATGGAGTTCATCATCATAATATTCAAAGAAAGAAGATGAAACATAAAAGAAAGCAAACCCTAGAAGTAGTTTTCTGCAAAAGCTCCAAGAATAGAATAAAACGTGATCTCAAAAGAAGTAGAAGTCTTCCCTTTTGTAGCTTTTTCTCCTTCCAAAATTAGGTTTTGTATTCAAAATCCATTAGATGAAAATCACCTGGCCCACGAGCAAGAGAAACCCATGTAGAAAATATGTCCCAAAAACGCTCGCCGGAAAACTGGGCTTTTGGCCGGAATCCGGCACTGGAAAGTTTCCGCTGGCAAACTAACATATTAGACATTGTCGCCAAGCATTTGCATACTTCCAGTTGATCGACTCTAGTTATTTGCAGTTCATATATTCATAGAAATCATCTAAGCCAACTCCTTGTCTCTTGCGAAAACGCACCCAAAAGCGTGCCATGTAGCGTATATATCCGGCCGCCAACTCTTCCATTCAACTCATACCCCCTTTGCGATTCACTGAAATATTGCACTTCACACTTTAACTTCTGAAATCCGGTATCCCGAGCTATCCTCACTGGCTCACCAATTTCACCCACTTTTCGCACTGTTTTTGCTGACTGTTCATGCATTATGTAACTTCTCATATCTCATCTCCACACAAATGCGAACAATTCCAGCTGCTACAGCTCTCAATCCATCGCCCAAATGCAATCAAACCCATAACTCTTCATCTGTATCAGCTTACGGCAAACCCATTTCAACTTGCAACTAGCAACATCAACTACCATAACCAGCAACTCCAACCTTGCAGTAACCACCCGCAATACTTACCACTATCCTAGTTCAGATTGATCTCCAATCTCAGCCACAACAAACTCTTGAGCCAACGCATATCGCCACCAACTTCATCACAACATAACTACCACCAACACTTGCTTCACCACCATTCCTTGGCAAGCCTGCAGCTTATTGCACAGCATTGTTCATCACATTAATTCCTGTTGTAACTCAGCTACCCCATTGTTTCTCTACAACAACATCAAGCTAGCTATTGAATTAACTAACTCATTGCAGCTCATCCAACTAACCACTCAGCCAAAATTCATTAATTCAACACCCATATATACAACACAGTCTCAATCTCAGTCTGTTGCATCAACCATCTTCGCACCCTGCCTGCGACTCCATATCTTTTGTAGATTCGATTCCATTTGCAGTCCCATCGAAACAATCACAGCAGAAAACTACTATCTGTTGATTGCTCGGCCAACAGTTCACCACAAAACCTCCATACAACTGCGAGCACCCTGCCATTGTGTTTCTTAGCATCATTGCTTCACAGAACGCCAGCTCCTACCACCTTCTCGTTATGTCCATGATCACCAGCACACGCCACGGCTCCACTGCACATATGAAAATCATCACCTGCAAATCTGAACCAACAATACGCAATTGTATCTCAGACTACACAAACAACACCTTGAATGCATTCTTTTCATTCCGCAAAAACCCATTTCAGCACTGCCAACACCTAATTCAATCCAACCAGTACCATTCTACTGCCCCAGCGACAACCCTTCACCTCAACATCACAGAATCCTTCACTTCTTCCCATTTCTGACAATAGCTACAGCTTCTGTTCCATAAATCACCAACACCAGCTTCATCATCTCAGATTCAAATTCTTCAATATCAATACTTAATTCACCCAACTCAGTAAACAAATCCATACCTATCTCTCCAACTGCTTCGTTAATATGAAATTTACCATCTTCAAATCAACACAAATATAATCTCCTAACCTTCTTCACTGACTTCATCTCTATCTCAATTTCAAATATCATCATCATAAGGAAATGAAACAGCAACCACATATTCCCTTCTATTCTTCTCTCAAGCCTGAACTCAATAGTTCCTTCCATCCCCTCTCAAGCCGCAGCCATTTTTGGTTTCAGGTGAAGAAATAAAAACCAATGATTTTGTTATCTCTGAAATTTAGGTTTTCTGTAGTGAAATGAAACTGGATATATCCACCCCAGTGAAATAGATAAGGGTCAACCTTGAATGCCTCTATACACCCACTCATTAGATAAATGATACCAAGGTATTCCCTATGCTTCTCTAGACTAAGTCGCCGTGGTTATCTCCTATCATCGGCTTGGTTCAGCTCCACCTCCAGTAGCAGTTTCACGTGAAATGACGCTTTTTACCTTTACGCTCCAAATGGACGCTTTCTTCTTCTTTTGCTCTGAATGACTCCAAAGTACCTTTAACACTCAAAAGCACACATAAGATACATAATTCATATGAAAACTCGCAAAGAAAGCATAAATACTAGATATAAAATTAGGTGTTTTAGACACCTATCAGATTCCCCCACACTTAGACTTTGCTAGTCCACGAGCAAATCAAACAAAATAATTATAAAGCATACATACAACTACATCTCGTCGAGGCTACGGTCACTTTTAGCATAAATAACAAGCCTTTGAACCCCTAGGTGTCCCTAGTGGACGATTTATAGTCTCGTGAAGGTTTACAAGAGGTCTGCCTACAAAACCTATATTTCCAACTCTGTATATTTGTGACAAATCAATGAACGAATCCAAAATGACTACAGGAGGAGGTACCTTGCACAAATTCAATTCATATATTAGTAAATAAAGCTTTAATTATATAGTCGAACAAGCCACAATACTCGGAAACTAACAAACCACAATCACAATGAATAGATTAAGACGATGGATGTAGATGTTGGCGAATGTTCACAAGTGATCGATGTTTCCCATATCTGTCTGAAAGTCACTACCAAGATGAACCTATGCATCCTATTGGATTGAGCTACTGGTTTGAATTCTACATCAACTCACTAGCATATACAAGGGAACCAGGAGTGACTTTATTCAACCAATATAATACTTTTTTTTTCACTTTTTTTTTTCTTAGACAGCATGATTAAATCTTTTGGATCCAAGCGCATGCTTCTTGTCAGCAAGTACATGATAGTTTCCTTGGATCCTGCATTCCACGCTTGTTTAGGCTACGGAGACAGGGACAACGTTTCACACATACTGCTATCCAAGTGTCTTTTTATTCCTTTTGGTCTAATTGGTCGGTCTCTTTTTTTTTTTTTTCTAGTAACTCAATCACTCTATTTCATCCTAGCAGTAATAACACGTCGATGTTTAGTGACCCACCAAAACACTTAGAGAACAATAGATAAATATGAAAAAATAAAAAAATAGAATGTGATATGGTGATATTCCGAGATATGGTAACAACTATCATGTTAATTGTGATTTCTGAGCTATGTTCGTCCCTTTTAGTTAATTGGTTCCTCAACTCCTGCAATCAAAATGGTTCCATCCACTAATGGTGTCATCCTAAAGGCACAAGTTTATAGATTTCGGAGTTCAAAAAACACAAATTTTTTCTTGGTTTTTCTATTTTTCTGATTATTTTTTATTTTATTTTTACTAAAGGCATAAAACACACTATACAAACATATAAATGCTCCCCCACACTTAAACTTTACATTGTCCTCAATGTAAAATTGAATCATCCAAAGAAAATTCAAGGTGGGAAATTCCGCAAATGATATGCAAAAACAAGAAAATAAAAATGCTTAAAAATAAAAAGATAAAGGTAAGGATACAAAACCAGTGGGTTGCCTCCCACTTAGCTCTTGGTTTAAAGTCGTCAGCCCGACTTGCTCCTCGTTTGCTAAGACTCCTCCAGAGGGAATGCCTCCACAAAGTTCACACCTTCCACAACTTCGGAAGTAAAGTTCTCATAATATGGTTTTAGCCGGTGTCCATTCACTTTAAACTCCTTTCCTGTAGCTATGCTACTAATTTCTACTGCACCATGAGAAAACACATTAGTAACAATAAAAGGTCCGATCCAACGTGACCTTAATTTACCCGGAAATAATTGCAAGCGAGAATTAAACAAAAGCACTTTCTGCCGAACACAAAATTGTTTTCTAGAAAACATAGAATCATGAAATGCCTTAGTTTTCTCCTTGTAAATGCGCGATCTTTCAAATGCATCATTGCGAAGCTCCTCTAGCTCTTGGAGTTGTAACTTCCTTTTTTTTCCAGCACCATCTAGCTCCATATTGCATTGCTTAATAGCCCAAAACGCTTTATGTTCAATCTCCATGGGTAAGTGACAAGGTTTACCGTACACAATCCTAATGGGAGACATCCCAATAGGTGTCTTGTATGCGGTTCTATAAGCCCACAAAGCATCATTAAGTCGCATGCTCCAATACTTCCTTGTTGGATTCACCATTTTCTCTAGTATGGATTTCACCTCTCAGTTCGACACCTCGGCTTGTCCATTGGTTTGGGGATGATAAGGTGTTGCAATCTTGTGCGACACATTGTACTTCTTCAACAATCCTTGTAAGAACTTGTTTTTGAAGTGAGAACCCCCATCGTTAATTATGGCTCTTGGAATTCCAAACCTTGCAAAAATGTTAGCTTGCACAAAATCTGAAACCACTTTAGAATCATTAGTTGGGGTGGCCTTAGCTTCCACCCATTTAGAGACATAATCAACAACAAGTAAGATATAAAAATTCCCATGGGAGTTGACAAAAGGACCCATAAAATCAATACCCCATACATCAGAAACTTCAATAAATTGAATAAAAGTTTGTGGCATTTGATTTCGAGCACCTAGATTGCCTGTTCTTTGGCACCTATCACAAGTTGTGCAAAATATATGTGTATCCTTAAATAAGGTTGGCCAATAAAAACCGCTTTCAAGTACCTTGTGAGCAGTTCTTTTACTCCCAAAATGTCCTCCGCAAGCATAGGAGTGACAAAAAGACAAGATAGAGTTAAATTCAGATTCGGGAACGCACCTTCGTATGACTTGGTCGCTGCCATGTTTCCATAAGTATGGATCATCCCATATATATTGGTTCCCTAACCTCTTAAGTTTGTCCCTCTCAGCACGAGACAAGTTCTTTGGGATTTGTTTAGACACCAAGTACTTAACAATATCCGCATACCATGGTTCCGCAAATGCAATTGAGAATAGTTGCTCATCCAGGAAACTTTCACGCAATGGGATAGCTTCCTTGTCCACAAAGACATCTCAAATGATCCACAATGGTGTTCTCAATTCCTTTCTTGTCCTTGATTTCAATATCAAACTCTTGCAAGAGTAAAATCCATCGTATGAGCCTCGGTTTCACCTCTTTCTTTGTAAGCAAGTACCTAAGTGCTGCATGATCTGAAAAGACAACAACTTTTGTACCAATTAGATAAGAGAGAAACTTTTCCAAAGCAAAAACAATAGCTAATAACTCTTTTTTCAGTGGTAGTGTAGTTTTGTTGGGCTTCATTTAACGTTCTAGAAGCATAATAAATAGCATGAGGTATCTTCCCCACACGCTGCCCAAGTACCGCACCAACCGCATAGTCACTTGCATCACACATGAGCTCAAAAGTCTTTCTCCAATCCGGTGGTTTAATGATAGGGGATGAAATCAAAAGTTCTTTCAAACGATTGAATGCCGCCACACACTTTTCATCAAAATTAAAAACCACATCTTTTTGCAATAGAGTACAAAGTGGTGATGCTATCTTGGAAAAATCCTTGATGAATCTACGGTAAAAATGTGCATGACCAAGAAAAGAGCATATCTCCCTCACCGTAGTGGGAGGGGTTAGAGCACGAATAAGGTCTATCTTAGATTTATCAACTTCCAAGCCTTTAGAAGATACTATATGGCCTAAAACTATGCCATGAGTTACCATAAAATGACACTTCTCCCAATTAAGCACAAGATTTGTTTCAACACATCGTTCAAGGATTAATGACAAATTATTCAAACAAAGGTCAAATGAATCACCAAAGACACTAAAGTCGTCCATGAACACTTCGATTATGTTTTCAACATACTCGGAAAATATACTTACCATACACCTTTGAAAAGTAGCTGGAGCATTGCACAAGCCAAAAGTCATCCTTCTATAAGCAAAAATACCAAAAGGACAAGTGAAAGTGGTTTTCTCTTGATCCTCCGGCATTATCACAATCTGATTATAACCTGAATAGCCATCAAGAAAGCAATAATAAGAGTGTCCAGCTAAACGTTCAAGAATTTGATCAATAAAAGGCAATGGAAAGTGATATTTTCTAGTAGTGGCATTCAATTTCCTATAATCAATACAAACCCTCCAACCGGTTTGCACACGAGTTGGGACAAGTTCATTCTCATCATTCTCCACCACGGTCACACCTGATTTATTTGGTACAACTTGTACCGGGATCACCCACTTGCTATCGGATATGGGGTAGATAACACCCACTTCCAAAAGATTGAGTATCTCCTTTTTCACAACTTCCATCATTGGGGGGTTCAAACGATGTTGCGCTTCCCTTGTAGGCTTTGCATCGTCCTCCAAACATATCTTGTGCATACAAACGGCAGGGCTTATACCCTTGATATCGGAAATTGTCCATCCTATGTCCGTCTTGTGCTTCCTTAGAACCCTTAGAAGTTTTTGCTCTTGTAATTCACTAAGCTCGTTAGAAACAATAACAAGTAACTCTTCATTTTCACCCAAGTACAAGTACTTTAAGTGACTAGGAAGAGGTTTCAATTCTAACTTTGGAGATTTAACAATAGAAGGTAAAAGTTTTTCATCACTGCATGGTAAAGAAATAAAAGAGATATTATGAGTTTCCGGGCATCCTTGTAGTGAGTTGAGATCACCAAGGGCTTCTTTGACCTCATTACCACACTCTACACCATTATAAATGGATGTAGTTAAAACGGATTCCAAAGCATCATCACCATTCAATTCAAACATTTGTTGTGCCAATGTATCCATCACATCAACGGAAAATCAAGAGTGGACATCACTAGGATATCTCATCGTCTCGAAAATGTTGAAACGTATTACTTCTCAATCAAACTCCATGGTTAGCGTTCCCTTATCCACATAAATAATGGTCTTCGCCGTTTTCATGAAGGGACGCCCAAGTAGAAATGGAAGAGACGAGTCCGGTGAACCTTCATCCATCTCCAAGACACAAAAATCTGCTGGAAATACTAGTTGATTAACCTGCACAAGAACATCCTCAACAATACCCATAGGGTAGACATTAGAGCGATCGGCTAATTGCAACACAATTTCAGCCTTTTTTAGAGGACCTAAATCAAGTGAATTATAAATATATGCAGGCATAACATTAACGGATGCACCTAAGTCTAACATTTCTTTGTTAAATGTAGTGTTACCAATTTTGACGGGAATGTCAAAGCTACCCGGGTCTTTGCATTTCAGTGGGAGTTTGTGTTGTAAGATTTCCGAAGCATTCTCCCCCACACTAAGCACTTCATTACCTTTGAGCCTTTGCTTATTGGTACACAAGTGCTTCAACACTTTTGCATACTTTGGAACTTGCTTTATTGCATCAATGAGTGGTATGTTCACATGAATCTTCTTAAGAACATCTAAAATATCCTTTTCTAGTGCCTCGTTCTTAGAATTTTCAAATCTGCGAGGAAAAGGTAAAGGAGGAACATAAGTAGGAATAGGAGTTTTAGAGTTAGGAATAGGTACCTCAGAAATTTGGGGAGAATCCTCATTCTTCTCATCCAAAACAGGTTCCTTTGGTGTTTCCATCTTGCCCGAATCAACAACTTCGGGTGGCACAAGTTGTGTACCACTTCTCAACGTAATCGCATTGACACCCTCTTTTGGGTTAATAGGTTGAGACGGGAGTTTCCCACTATTTTGTGCCTTCAATTGGTTCAACTCAGTAGCCATGGAACCCATTTGTGCCTGCAACTCCTTGATCGCACTCTTGGTTTCTTGTTGGCTATCTTTAAACATAGAAGAAATTCCTTGCATAATTGTTTGAAGCTTTGCATCAATATCGGAACCTTGATTTTGCATTGATTGTTGTGGTTGCTGAAATTGTTGACGCGGCTGAAATTGTTGTTGTTGAGGTTAAAATCCACCCGAATTGTTGAAATTGGGTTGTTGGACCGCTCCTTACTTGTTCGCATAGCTAAAATTGGGGTGATCTCTCCATCCCGGATTGTAAGTGTTAGAATAAGGATCATACAGTCTTTGCTGATTTGGAAAGACTGCACTAGCTTTCTCATTGACATCTTCATACCCATGATAACTTGGTATCACTACGGCTGAAACTTGTTGTAGCATTGCTGTGATGTTACCCATTTGTTGACGAAGTTCCTCCACCTCGCTCACTTCATTGACTCTCCTAAGAAGCACATCCGAACCATGACTCAAGAATTGTTGGGAGTTTGCTACCATGTTTTCAATCAACTCTCTCGCTTGTGCCACCATCTTGATCACTAGTGCACCACCACCCGCTGCGTCAATAAGATTCCTATCACTTGATTGGAGTCCTTCATAGAAGTATTGGATGATCATAGCGTCACAAAATTGGTGATGAGGACAGCTTGCCACCAACATCTTGTATCGTTCCCAACAATCATATAACGATTCTCCGACATTTTGCTTCATTCCGAAAATCTCCTTACGAATTTGAGTAGCCTTAGATGCAGGAAAATATCTCTCTAAGAAGAGTTTCTTCAATCCATTCCAAGTTGTGACACTTCTGGGAGGAAAATAATATAACCAATCCTTAGCACTATCCGCCAAAGAGAATCGAAAAACCTTCAACATAGCACCATCGGCCTCCATATTCGCTGGAAGCATATCCGTGACAATGGTGTGGAAGTCCATAAGATGTTTGTTTGGATATTCATTCACCATGCCATGGAACTTTGGTAATTATCTAAGCAATCCCAGCTTTATATCAAAAGCAGAGTCGGTTTGAATACAACCTCGTTGTGTATCCAACTTGTACGAAGCCAAGTCCTTGAGTGTACGATTTGCAGCGTCACCCATTGCTTCTTCTTCTTCAAATTATTCTTCAAAATGAATCTCGTGTTCTACTCATTCTCCTTCCTGCTGAAGAGCTTCGTGTTCTACTTCCAAGTTGTGTTCTTCCGTTGTGCCTTGCCTTGGTTGGAGTATTGTTCCTTTTCGAGTAGCTATCCCGCACCTTGGATAATTCCAATATTTAGAAGCCGGGGATTAGGTACCTAAAAAACAATTCTCGCAAACAAGTGAGAAACAAGACAAGAAACGAAACACAAGTATGCAAGCATAAATAATAAAAAGAAACTAAAAACTATATAACAAGCCGAATGCCTCCCCGACAACGGCGCCAAAATTTGATGCGTGTCGTATGCGTAAAAAATAAATTCACTTTCTCACTCTACTAAATATGAATGAATTACGTGATAAGAAAGAGTTCGTATCCATAGAGAGGCAATTGTTGTTATGCAATTTTCAGATTCTTAAGTAACCAAGATAACCCAAGAGTGTGTTTTGTTTTTATCAAAGTAATAAAGCTAAATAAAGCAAAGCAAATAGTTGGAATAATCAATAAAGAGAAGATATTGGTCAAGGGATAGTATCATCCACAAACATGTATTTTTCATCTATGATTAGAATTGGTAATTTAATCTCGCAATTATCGAAATCCCTAGGATATCTTGATCGCAAGAGTATCCCGTTTATTTCCTGATTTTATCACAAACAACATTAAAAGATGCTATTGTGATATCTTCTTAAAAAGCAATCTAAAGTGTAAAAGCACAATTAGATTTAACTCCCTAAGAGCAATAAGTTCTATGAAATAAGACTAATCAATGCAAACAAACGTGTAAAAGCACTAATTCATTTTAACAAAGGTTATGATTCATATGCGATTAAAAAGATGTATCACTACAAGAATTAACCACAAGATGCTACTAGAAATCAGAGATAACAACTTTTACGTATTGAAAACCCTAATATAGCTATAAAGATGAAAACAAATCCAATTGATTCCGAACTCAACCAAACTAGCATTCAAATCATATGATAATATAAAAGATGAATCATAAACGATGGAATTGAGACAAAACTAATTCATATAATCAAATAACATGCTTGAAGAAATCAACTTTTATCCAATAACCAATTATTGTATTTAGCTACACATATTCATGGAGTTCATCATCATAATATTCAAAGAAAGAAGATGAAACATAAAAGAAAGCAAACCCTAGAAGTAGTTCTATGCAAAAGCTCCAAGAATAGAATAAAACGTGATCTCAAAAGAAGTAGAAGTCTTCCCTTTTGTAGATTTTTCTCCTTCCAAAATTAGGTTTTGTCTTCAAAGTCCATTAGATGAAAATCACCCGACCCACGAGCAAGAGAAACCCATGTAGAAAATTTGTCCCAAAAACGCTCGCCGGAAAACTGGGCTTTTGGCCAGAAATTGGCCGGAATCCGGCACCGAAAAGTTGACGCCGGCAAACTGACATATCAGACACTGTCACCAAGCATTTGCATACTTCCAGCAACTCGACTCTAGTTATCTGCAGTTCATATATTCATAGAAATCATCTAAGCCAACTCCTTGTCTCTTGCGAAAACGCACCCAAAAGCGTGCCATGTAGCGCATATATCCGGCCGCCAACTCTTCCATTCAACTCATACCCCCTTTGCGATTCAATGAAATATTGCACTTCACACTTTAACTTCTGAAATCCGGTATCCCGAGCTAACCTCACTGGCTCACCCATTTCGCCCACTTTTCGCACTATTTTTGCTGATTGTTCATGCATTCTGTAACTTCTCCTATCTCAGCTCCACACAACTGCGAACAATTACAGCTGATACAGCTCTCAATCCATCGCACAAATGCAATCAAACCCATAACTCTTCATTTGTATCAGCTTACGGCAAACCCATTTCAACTTGCAACTAGCAACATAAACTGCCATAACCAGCAACTCCAACCTTGCCGTAACCACCTGCAATACTTACCACTATCCTAGTTCAGATTGAGCTCCAATATCAGCCACAACAAACTCTTGAGCCAACGCATATCGCCACCAACTTAATCACAGCAGAACTACCTGTAGTTGCAGGAATTCCTACACTACACCCCTAGTAAGAATCTACAGATATTGAATTATGTTTGAGAATGAATTACGACACTTTTTTATTATTTTAACTTTTTTAATTATTTACAAAAGACATAAGAACTCAGAAGTAGAAATTTCTTTCTAGAGTTTCTCTCTCCTCAAAATCTTATCAACTCTCCAAAAGGCATCATCCTTTTCAGAATCTAACGAACCCTTTATATAGGGTTTTACATAGTGGATGACAGCTAAATTTTCCTCCTTTTTCGGATATACTTTGCGATCTTATCGCAATTGTTATAATATTCTCTCTCGAAAAATTGATAACCATCGCGGGATAAACATACCCTCTTTGTATTTCTTCTATCGTCAGCTTCTTTTGGATTCTTCTGTGACGCTCGCAAAATGTCGTTAAAGAATGTTCTGTGACGCTCGCAAAAGTGTTGTTAATATCGCAGAAATAGTGTTGTAGCGATATTCTGGTCCTACATCTTGCCTCTTCTCGTGTCTTTTATGCGAATAAGAGAAGATCATGAGAATCTTTTCGAATGCCGTAACTGCCTATCTTTTCAGACTTCTCTGTTCTGACACGTTTCTGTGTTCTTCGCCAGCTGTTTTCACGTATTCTTTCTTCTAATAAATTTTTGACACGTCCCTTCTAACCGCTGCGATCTGACCACCCACGTATTTTCTTTGCATTAATTGCCTTCATCTTTTCTGAGAAATTTCTTCTTCTATAAATACTTCTCTTATTCCTTTCTTTTTCTCTTTTACTTTCTTCTTCTCTCTCTCCATAACCTCCCTGCAAATTTATTGTTCTTCCGCGAATTGTGCTTCTGTTATTGCTGTGATTTCTTTCTTATCTTTCAACTTTTTCTTTCATTCCCATACTCAAAAATGGTTGTTGCTGGTGCTAAAAACTTGACTGCTTTTAATGAGATGCGAGAAAAGCTCAAAAATAAAGGTTTTACCTTGTCTATAATTCCAAATCAAGATCCTAGATCTGAACTCTCTCTTAAGTTATTCACCGATGATCGATGTTCTCGCGAGAAAATCATTGTATCGCTAGGCCAACTTAAGGCAGGTCTTCCCATTCCTCTCTATGATCCAGAACTTCCCTTATTTTATCAAATAATATCTGATGTGAGGTTCTTGCGAGCGATATATCAACTAGGTGGAGATTGTATCAGATTGTTGCTTGAATATGCTTCTCGCGGTGCTAATAAAGGAACTCGCTATCCTGAAGCTCCAAAGAATCCTCAATTTAAAGATATTCCTATTGTCCCCGCAAATTATGTTGTGGAGAATTTCTTCAAAAATTACAAGATAGTCCCCATGAAAAGGGATAGTACATGCTGGGGTGTCCGCTTGAAGAAAGAAAAGACCACTGAAGATGAGGCTCTTATGTTAGACATTGATTGGAATACACCTACCAATAAAGGCCCTCACCACTCCAGCGATGATAAATGGTTTATCTTCCCGTTATATCTTGAAGGTTCTTATATTTCTGGCTCTCGCGAATTACCCACGGATCTTTCAGAATATCAACCTTGGGTTTTTAATTGGCCTAAGAGATCTAAAGAGGTATATTCTCTTAACTTTTTACATTATTATCATTTACTGTCTTCTTTATATTCTCGCTAACTGTTTTGATCTTTCTCAGATTGATAGAATGAAACTCATCTATCAAACTTTTAGGAAACCCAGCACCTTCTTAGCTCTTAAATCTTTCACGGATGAAGTAAGAAATATTTCCTCATAAATTTTAACAATATATTGTTGCCCCTATTTCTTATCTTCATCTGTGCTCGCAGGAAATTGAAGAACTACCGCCAATAAAACCCGTGACAACTAAGGAGAAGCCTTCAAAGGATAAATCTGTTGTTCCTTCTAAAGGAAAATATTCTGCCCCTAGCGGTGGAGAATCTGGCGATCAGGATAAAAATATTGTTCCTCCTAAAGGGAAACCTTCTGCCCCTTGTGGTGAAGATTCTAGCGATCCTCCTTTGAAGAAAAGGAAAACCCGACCCTCTTCTTCTTCAACTCCTCAACCTATTCCAGAAACCCCGAATGTTGAATTTGATAAGGATAAATATGTTGAAAATTTTAATAATAATAATAGCAGATTCCTTTCTATAAAGAACTCTTCTTCATCTGATTCTTCAATGGCCCATTTATCCAGAATTTTTAGCGATATTTCCCACAGCATAACTTGCAATGATAAAGATGAAGTCATTAAAAATACATCCCAAGCTCTTGCCAAAGTCTGCGATGCTCCCATACTGGTGGACAATGATTCTCTCCAAGGAGTCTCACGATCGGTGACTCCTATTCTCTTAAATTCTCTTGGTACCTAGGTATGTTTTCATTTCTTCAATTTGTTTATATATTTTCTCTATCGCTAGATATTGATTTATCTTATTCCTTCGCAGGTTGGAAAAGCTTATTTTGCAGTTTCTTCTGATTTAGATAAAAGATGTGCCAACTCTGAAAAGAAGGCTTGTAGTTGCGGATTATCTCACAACTACACCCTCATAAGAATCCATTAAAATGATTCCTAAATCTAATTAATTTGATATGAAACTAAGAATCAAAGTACTAAAATTATAAAAGTGACACAAAGATTTTTACGTGGTTCGATCAATGTGATCCACATCCACGGTTCTTCACTAGTGATTGTATGTAATTACATGATTGTACAATTAAAACTCCATTAAAGAATATTTGGAGCTCTAGAATTTTTTGGGGAAGAAGATGATAAAGAAAATAAAATCTCTCCTAACCTTTTCTCTCTCCTCCTAAAATTATCTCTCTCTCTCTCTCTCTCAAGAAGACCTCTCCCTTCCTATCATGCCTAAATGGCTATTTATATGATTTTACAAAAGATGACAGTTGTGTTGTCCCGCCATTTCGGATTTGAGAATTATCTTGCGAACCTTCGTAACTTCACTTCGAAAATGTCTTGAACCTTCACAAATATTATTGTTGCGTCATTAAATATTCGCAAGTGAAGGTTACTGCGATATTCTGCTCCTACATCTTGCCTCTTTTTTCTTGAATATTGCTTGAAGAGCGATCTTTAAGAAAAAATCCGTTGTAGTAGTCTTTAATCTTTGTTGATGAAGGAACGAGCGAAAGAATATTAAACTCAAAAAGTATATACTTGCCTCTATTCTTTTGCGAAGTTCTGAAGCTTTTAAGAAGCAATTAGAAGTATCATCTTGCGAAGTATGAAGTGTGCGAAGTATCTTGAAGAAATATGAAGTATAATAAATATAAAATATCCTTGAAGAAGTATAAGAAGTATTCAATCCTCGAAATATATAAGAAGTATGAAGTATCTTTAAAAAGTATAAGAAGTATTTAATCCTTGAAATATATAAGAAGTATGAAGTATCCTTGATGAGAGTGATAAATATTGCCTTTGTTCATGTGAAATTATTATTCCATTTTTGGTGAGGATACTTGCTAAGAAGATAAAGAACATAAAATATTTTCTTGGGTATCCATAGTTGCCTCTGTTCTTTATCTATGAAGGAAAATCCTTGAGAAAATGCTGAATGATTAAGTTGCGTCTCTATTCTCATCTTGCCTCTGCCTCAATTGTTAACCCTGCTAATTTCTGAATATTGATGCGAATTTCTGAGTTTTTCTGCGAATTTCTGAACTTCTGAATAGTGCTGCGAATAGTGATGCGAATAGTGCTGTGAATAGTGTTGCGAATATACTGTTTCGAATTGTGTTGCGAATATACTGTTGCGAATTATGAATGTTTCTGCGAAGTTTCGCGGTATTATCCTGTAAAATTTTGTAAAATACTTGTGCGAATATAATATTTATGTTATGAAATGTGTATGCAATGCTTATGCCATGAAATGTTTATGCAATGCTTTTATGATGCAAGTATGATGCATGTATGATGAGAATGCTTATCTATTATGATGCATAGCTAATGTTTGTGTTACTTAGCTCATTTTGCTGCGGTAAAATAGATATATCTTTGAGTTTCCTCCATTCATATAATCATCTTCGCAAGTTTATTTGTGTATTTTCTTACATGTATCCGTATTTGATCGCGAATGAAATCGCCTCTTCTGGTATGACTTCGTGATATATATTCTTGTAAAGATTCTTCAATGATATTGATGGAATTGTCTTCTTTGTTAGGACTTCATGATATATTCTTGTAAAAATTCTTCAATAATATTGATGGAATTAATTTCATTAATTGTTGTGGTCTTATCATGCCTTCCTAAGTAAAGGTCTTATTTTGCCACCTCTTTTGTAGCGACAAAATCGCAGGACGTTCTTACACTTTCATGCAAAAACCCATTGATCTTGCCTTATCTTTTTTGTATAGTATTTTAGCCTCTTCAGGAAGTGTTGCGACAATATGATAGGCCTAAATATTCTTGCGAACGTAAAGCCCCATGACATTGCCGTCTTGCGATGAAATCGCATGACGTCTCTACACTTTCATGTAGTGACCCATTGAGCTCATCTTAACTTCTTTATTATGTTCTGCGAGTTCTTTTTTCTTTTCTTTCTTTCTTTCTTTTTTTTTTTTTTTTTTTTTTTTTTTAGAAGGCTCGCAGAAGTTCAGTTGTTGCACAAATATGACAAGCCTTTATGTTCTTGTGAACAAAAAGCCTCGTGACATTTACGTCTTATAGCACGTATCATCTCCCTAATGGAGGGTGCTGCGCTTTATATTCCCCTTGGTTTCCCCTTCAAGGAAGCGTACATCGACCATATAAGGTTATCTCTTCCCATCCGGTTCTGCAAACAACCAGTTTTTGATCGCAACCTCTTATCCTTTTTGCCTATAGGGCTTATAATTACGAGGTTGCACCCTATGGGGTATCTTTGGGCCAAGTGCATCATTTGCCAAGACTTGTCAAAATGGCAGATGTGCTTCAAGCCCACCCGGCACTCTTGACTCAACCGTGTACCTTGGCGCCTTGATCGTTTTCTGCACTTCTTGGGAAAGACAGTATGCCTTAGTCGCCCAACCTAAACCATGTTACACCGCATAATATTGCGTAATGTCTCAAGATTAGGTGAGAATCCAAGGTGTCTAACCCGGATAGGTACCCCGTTATTGGGTTGTACCCCGTAAAGTCTGCCATGTACTAAGGGCCCTTGGTGGTGTTCCGGTTACCCTTAGCCATGGTTATAGGTACCCCCTTAAATGACGCAATTTAGGACTTTGCCTCTTACGAAATGTTTCTTCGCGAACTAGGTTGTACGCCACAAAGGTTTGCCTGTGTAAAATTTTCTGCGGCTCTCTTTCTTTTTTGGAGGCTGATCACAGATTGCGGTCTTTTGTTCGCAAATAAATTTTTGCGTCTTTCTTTAATGAAAGCTAATCGCAATTTATTTTTGGCGGTATTTTTTCACCTTTTATAAATCAAATCATAATTCTCTTTATTCGTAAAAACTGTTCATAAATTTTTCATGTATATAAGATGTTGAATGTTTTCATAAAATCTTTAGTATAAGAAGTTTGAGAAGTATTCATATCACGTCCTTAAATCAAAATTATTCTATAGAAATATATAAATTTAATTTTCTCTATTTTTTGTAACTTTGAAGTCTTTGTAAATTTTTGAGATTTTTTAATTTTTGCGATGAACTTATTTTTGAATCTTGCGATTGTATCGCTTTCCACCAATCTAAAAAAAATCTTTGAAATATTTTGAAATCTTAGAAATTGTAGAAATCTTGCGAGCATATCGCTTTTGGTAAATAAAATCAAAAATCTTTTGTCTTCTGTAAATAAAATATTCAAGGAAATGGTACTTACCTTTTACAGCTTGTTGTTATCTCTTGATCTGCCTCTTGTATAATGTTGTGTTATACCAACTGTTCTAGCCATTTTTTTGCGAAATATGTCTATGAAATAATCTCCCATTTTCTTCTTGAGAAATATCCAAAAATCTTGCGAAGTAATAATTTGCACTGAAGTAAACGAACATCTCTAAGTAATGATTTACACGAAGTAGACGAACATCTGCGAAGTAAACATTTGTACAAAGTTAACATCTGTGAAGGAAATATTTACGATATAAATTCATGCTGCGAAGGTTCGCAAGGTAAATATTTGCGAAGTGCAAAGAGTAGAAGTGTTGGTGTTGCGAATATTCGCATGGCAAACATTTGCGAAGTGCAAAATTTTTTGCGAATGGGGAGACTCGAACTTGCGTCCATCATCTTATCATCTCCTCTTGCGACCATCTGTCCAAGCTCCTATTTTTGTAAATGCAGTGAAATTCACAGAACTTATTCTGACGTTATTGTCCTTTGTATACTTTTTCCCTTCATCCTTTTTTCTTATTCTCCTAAGTTGCTATCTTCGCAAGTTATATTCATTTTCTTATGAAACTGACGTGAACTGGATTGAGTTGATATAAATTGAGTTGATTGCTTGGGACTTAGTCGTTCGCATAGCTTTCTAATTTTTGTGTCTCTTTCATATTAAGTTCAGTTTTGGGACTTAGTTGCTTGAACTGGATTGACGTGAACTTCAAGCTGGTTGCTTTACTTCTTTGTCTTTTGCTCCGACTTCGTGAAGACGATGCCTCTTTACTCATTGCTTTGGAATTGTACTCATTCATTTCCTTGCTTTGTTGTTACTCATCCATAAATAGAACAGTTTGATGGGCCCTTAATACTTCTTTTGAATCTTCTTTGGCTGTAAGCCTCCGTATAAGTATTTGTTTGCGCTGCGAATGTTCGCAAAATATACATCTGAAGTTGCGTCTTCTTCTTCGCAAATTACCGATTTCCCTTTGTAAATTACTAATTTTGCTGGAGCATGAGCGAATATACACAGCTATAACCAACTCACCACAGCATGTCATCGACCCTGGTTCTACTCGCAACTTCCGTTAACAGCCAACCCCTCAATTGTTACCATACAATAATAGCAACACCTTTCTTGTCTACTCCATCTCTATCTCGTAACTACCAATGGTAGGCGCCATCTACCACGTTCCTTACCATTTAATGACACAAACAACCGGACCATCTCTATCACTTGGAATACAATCATCGAGAATTATCGGAAACAAGCAACATTCTCTGTTTAAGCTTGAGTTCTAACTTCTCTGTTTTATCTTCAGCATTTCGAACTCCACCTAATCATCATGGTCACTTTCTTAATAGTAGCAGTAATCTTCTCCCTCATTATCCTCCATAACCCACAGTCGTTAATAACAAAGCATCATCACCACTGGCCTTAACGGCAGCAACAACACTCTTTGATTCGGTTTTTCCATTTTTCTTCACTGTCCGTAGTTGCCTCTATGCTTCTCATTCCTTTTCTCTTAGTTTTGTTTCTTGTATTTGGATGCTCTCTGCGAAATATATTCCTACTGTTCTATGTCCGTAGTCTGTTGATCCGTCATCTTTTTTTTATGTGCTAGAAGGATATTGCTGGTAAACTTCTTAGCTGAGATGGTATATCTCGCTGTTGATATCATTGTTGAAGGCAGGGACATCTTGCTGTAGATATGATTGATATCATTGAGTCGAGATTATGAATTTTATTGGCTTCTTCTGATATCATTGAGTTGAGATTTTATGTCCTTTATCTTCGCACGTAGCAAGTTTAAAGTAAACCATGAGATCTATTGCTAGATTTATCTTACTGTTGACATCTCGTGCTTGCATTTTTTATCACACTTTGCTATATTTCTTCGCAGGTTAGCTTAGCTTTCCAGAAACCACTCACTTCGCAGGAATTGTTATCTACGCAGATATTGATTGATGTGAAATGATCTATTGTTGCAACGTACGTTAATCGATGATGTTCTTCGCAAAACTGGTGTGGTTCCCTCTCATCATTTGTTTTCATTGGAGTTGGTGTCTTTGTTCGCAGAACTTCTTCTTCCCTATTTATCTGATGACATAAAGTCATCTTCGTAGAATCTTTACCATTGTGTACCATTCCTTCTTCTTTCACAATTGAAGTCGTTTTCTCCCTTTGCATATTTTTCGTAAGCTGTATTCTTCTTCGTGTGTTAATAATTTATGCTACGAAGATCTCCAATTATGTATTACTGCAAACAACAAAACAATTCAGTGAAAAATCTAGAGGAATCTGTGCTAAGCCTTATCTTGTCTAAAATGAAATTATCATCTAAAAATCGTCCAGTTTTGTTCATGGAAAAGTTCTCTAACTTTGCTGAAATTTTTGATACCCAATATTTCTGAAATTCATTTAAATGTCTTTGTAAATCAAGTTTTGTAAGTTGTAAATCTGTAAACAGAAATCACTTTGAATCAGGATTTTTACTCAAGATTTATTTTAAATCACTATATTTTATAATATAAAGACTAAAATCATAAAATGGAATAAAATTCTTCCCTTTTAAATTTAGTTGTTGCTGTAGCTTTGTTCTAATTTCATCCTTTTCAACTCTGTCATTCCTCTTCGAATTATTGTCCTGGGATTTTGATGATGTTTGCTGCCTGAAGCCTAGACTCTTTCATAGGAATTCCCATGTTTGTTCTTAACCTTGAAAGTTCAATGAGATATGGTTTTGTACAATTTTGCAAATATCTTCTTTCCAGATTATCACAATTGTTTTGTTGCAGAGCATCTTGAAATTGTTGTTCTTCCTTTTCTGTTCGCAATCTTTCTCGTTCTCGCTCTCTCCCTGTTTCTAGCACCAATTATGTAGTTGCGGATTATCTCACAACTACACCCTCATAAGAATCCATTAAAATGATTCCTAAATCTAATTAATTTGATATGAAACTAAGAATTAAAGTACTAAAATTATAAAAGTGACACAAAGATTTTTACGTGGTTCGATCAATGTGATCTACATCCACGGTTCTTCACTAGTGATTGTATGTAATTACATGATTGTACAATTAAAACTCCATTAAAGAATATTTGGATCTCTAGAATTTTTTGGGGAAGAAGATGATAAAGAAAATAAAATCTCTCCTAACCTTTTCTCTCTCCTCCTAAAATTATCTCTCTATCTCAAGAAGACCTCTCCCTTCCTCTCATGCCTAAACGGCTATTTATATGATTTTACAAAAGATGACAGTTGTGTTGTCCCGCCATTTCGGATTTGAGAATTATCTTGCGAACCTTCGTAACTTCACTTCGCAAATGTCTTGAACCTTCGCAAATATTATTGTTGCGTCATTAAATATTCGCAAGTGAAGGTTACTGCGATATTCTGCTCCTACAAGGCTGCTAAACTTCGCTAGGATAAAGAAGAATTAGAATCTGAAGTTATTGAGCTTCGAAAGAAGAATAAACAGCTGGAGACTGAAGCTTCAGTTGACAAGCAAAAGATCTTTGATCTTGATAGAGCTAACCAACAACTCTATGGTATGAATGATTTCCCTTTCTCTCTTAATTATTTTTACTCTATCGCGGCTTATTCAAGCAATCACTTTTAACTTGCAGATATTTATGGTCTTACTGACGAGGCTACACTCTTTCAATCTTTCCCTAAAACTGTAGATGATAATACTCTTCTTGCTTGTCTTAATAATTCTTTAAGTAATTTCTCAGATGATAAAATTAAATCCCTCTCCATAGATGAACTTAAATCCAAACTTAATCTCTTAAAAATTGAAAACATATTCAATTTAGGTTTGACTGACAAATATAAGCGCTTTTATCTTGATTCGAAGAAAGAAATAGATAGATTAAGACAGAAGAATAGCGATCTTATTGACGAGAAAGATCTTGCCATCAAAAATAGATCAAAGACCCTAGCAGACTTTCATAAAACTCTCCTTGATGTTCAAATGGACAGAGATAAACTTATCCGCGAGAATGAAGATCTTATTGCGAGGGAGACTCAAGTTCGATATTGTCACCTTATTAATAGCGATGATGAGTTTGCTTGGGCTACGAGGGTTCTTGATAATGCCAAGAATGACTTAGGTGTAAATGTTAGCAACAAGCGTCTTTAATTAGGGATATGATTTCTGAAAGAGAAGGTTGTTTGATGTTCTTCTTCTCGCTAGTTTCCTGTTTTTATTACTCTTCTTTACAAAATTTCTAACTTGTTGTCATATATTCTCGCAGGATCTAAAAAAAGATATCTTGAAAGAATTGGGGAACTTGAAAATGAGAAAAATCATCTAGCGAATACTGTTTCTGCTCGCAATAATAAATATTCACGATTGAAAGAGCAGTTTGACATTACCACCGCGAATTTCAATAGATCTCTCATTGCTGTTCGTAATGATTCCGTTAAGTTGGTATACAATGATCATGGAATTTCTCCTTCTATATATCCTGATCTTGCAAAGAAAATCCCCGCAATAATCCCAAATCTTAACATCTATGATAGCGAAGCTGAGGATTCTGACGAGGATGAAAATAATAGTGATAATGACGAAGGAGAAAAATCTGGTGGAGGAGAAGAATCTCATAAGAATGAAGATGGTGATGATAATGATGAAAGGGAGAAATATGGCGATGAAGAGAAGTTTGATAATGAGGATGGCGATGGATCTAACTAGTTCCTATTTTTCCTTCTATCTTCTTTGTATATTTATTTTCTTCTTTCTGTAAACATTGCTCTGAGTTTCTCAAATTTTATGAATTTCTTTTGCTTCTACCTGTACGAATTAGAAAACAGTTCTTTTTCTGCAAGTCAATCAATTAATATAATTATTATCCTTTAATTATCTGCGTGCACTTATCTATGCAATTTTTATATGATAGATGAATAATAATTTCATCGTTCTCATGCATTCCCATACTTGCCTCTATTATTCATCTGCAATATGAAAAAATTGATTAAACATTAGATATTAGTGGTAAATAAAATTTGCCTTAATATTGGCGATCTTATCGCCAGCAATAACTGCGTGAAATCGAAATTCTCATAACATCTGCGATTATTATTGCAGTAATCTTGTGGTCTTATTACGCCTTCTTAATTAAAGGTCTTATTTTTCCACGCTCTTTCTTTCTGCGGCAAAATCGCAGGACGTCTTTAAATTTGCATGTATTGACCCATTGATCTTGCCTTATCTGTATTCTTTTGATTGTATTGCGATAATATGACAAGTCTAAGCTCCCTCGCGGGATCAAAGCCTCATGACATTGCCGTCTTGCGATGAAATCGCAGGACGTCTTTACACTTTCATGAAAAAAACCCATTGATCTCATCTTAACATTTCTCTCGTGGCTTGTTGCCTCTGTATCATTTACGTCACGCGACAATATGACAAGCCTAAATGTTCTTGCAATCATAAAGCCCCATGACATTGCCGTCTTAAGATACTTATCATCTCCCTAATGGAGGGTGCCGCCCTTATCTTCCCCCCTGGTTTCCCCTTCAAGGAGGGCACATCGGCCATACAAGACTAGCTCCTCCCATCCATATTTACCAACAACCAGCTGTTTTCGCAGCCTATTATCCTTTATGCCTATATGGCTTATAGTTACAAGACTACACCCTAAGTGGGGTTTTCTTCAGGCCAAGTGCATTATAGCCAAGACTTACCAAGAATGGCAAGGGAGTTTCGTACACCCCGGGCACTCTTGGCTCAACCGTGTACCTCGGCGCCTTGGTCATACTTTGCACTTCTTGGAAGAGATTCTCAGTCTTCTAACCAGGGTATAACCTTATATAGTTGGAAATCCAAGATCTCACTCCAGGATAGGTTTTCTTTAACCCCAACATCTACATGACTCAGGATCCAGCAGCGGTATAACCTTACCCATGAATCATGTCAAGAGATACCCCCTCCTATGACGCGCTATTAGGTCTTACATTTTCCTCTTGCGAAATTTTATTCGCGAACTAGGGTGCACGCCATAAAGGTTCGTCCCATTCTATTAATCTCTGCGAAATTTTATTCGCGCTTCTCGCGAGTATTGTAACTCTGATAGAATTTCATAACTTTGATCTTCTTTATTTTTGTAAAATCTTGCGATTCTTTCAAGCAGAATATTATGTTCAATTACATAACTCTTCAAACAAATCATTCATAAAGTTCATCACTTTACCTCTCTACTTACTATTCTTTGGTTCTGCTTTTCTGCTACGTTTTGTTGTTTCTTCATCCGCGAGACGCTCGCCATCAATTCCATCCTGCCGCTCTATCGTATCAATCATTAACTTTTCACATCTCTGTCGTTGTTTGATTTTGTATTTCCAATTGCTATTCTTCTCAGCTCCTTCCTCGCAAGTCTTCTTATCAATTTCATAACACTTCTTGCTTTCTCCCCAATCTCCTTTAATTACTCCAACACCATTAGGATGAGGAAATTTAACACACTGGTGGAAAGTAGATGCTACACCTAATATTAAGTGTAGCCAAGGTCGACCAATCAGATCATTGTAAGGCGATTCAATGTCAACAACACAGAACATGATCTTGGAAGTTATCCCTTTCAAGGGAATCCGCATATCAATTTCCCCTTTTGGTTTATTGGCAGTACCATTAAAACCATAGATTTTATATGTTGAGGGAATTAGATCTTCGTCTCTTCCACCCATTGTTTTATAGGTATGATAAAATGGTATGTCAACAGAGCGGCCTGTGTCTATAAGAACTCTATTGATAGCCCAAGAATCTTCATTTTCATTACCATTTTCTTCATCTTCTTCCTCCATTTGATTTGGGTTTCTCTCTAGTCTTACTACAAACGGGTTATCATGCTGCTCGCCAGGTTCTGGTATTTCTTGTGCACTGAAAGATATAGTTTGCTTTTGCCATTCTTCTAATGGCGAGGCCTTCGCTATATTCATTACCTCTCTTCCATCTGTGTCTCTCGCGAAGACTCTGCCTAGAACATTATCATGGAAATCCTTTATTGTTCTATGTGAATGTACAATGGAATTACAAAAAAAATTCTTTGCTTTAGCTCCAATTTCTATTACGAATGATTTGGCTCCTTTTACAGTATTTACCCTGCGAATTTCTGGTGTTGGGGGCAATCGCTGAGATTTTGGATGTCCTACTAAAAAGTGATTTAGCTTTCCTTATTCAATCATCCTTAAAATTATTCTCTTTACATTCCTGCAGTCATTTACTGTGTGGCCATGAAAATGATGGTAAGGACAAAATTCTTGACTGCGATTATTAGGATTTGGTTCTTTTCCCATGTTCCATGGAGATGGTATATTTTCCATTAAAATGATAGCTTCCCAAATTTTTTCTATACTAGCATTGAGAGGAGGCATCTTAATTTCTTCCCATATGATCTTTTGATTCCCCTGACTTCTGAAATTGTTTTGCCTCTGTCCACCATAAGTTTCTTGCGGCTGATCAAGCCTTTGAATCTTATTATTTCCATTGAGATTGTAGTAATTCTTCTCCCTTTCATACTCTTATTGATCTCTACTGCCCATAGCTACCAACTTTTGCTGGTTATCAATCTCTACCTTCTCTTGTTGCATTTGCGAGCTGCTCGCCACATTGTTTATCAGTTTAGGAAGTAAACTCCCATTTGCTGCTCCGGAATTGGTGTTCGCGATGGGATATGATTCCATCTCATTTTTTTTCTCCTCCAAAGCAATGTATTCTTCTTGTAGTTCTCGTAGTTCAGTCATAGTGATTGTATTCTTGACTCTGAAAATTTGTATATACAGTAGATTGGTCGCGAACATTTCATTGATAAAAGACAAAATAAGATATCTCTCATCAACTCTTCCTGCCATCTCATTGCACATTGTCTTCCATCTTATGGTTAAATGTTTCAGACTCTCGCCAACCCTCTGTTTTAACCCAAACACATCTTCAATACCTGGTCGCGATGAATTGTTGATAATGTTAGCTCCTAGAAATGTAGCTTGTAAATGATCAAAAGAAGTTATGGTGTTTTTTGGAAATCCCTCGAACCATTTTAATGCCTCGCTAGTTAAGCTAGACGCAAAATATTTGCATAGTACATCATCATGGTTTTCCCATTGTAGCATACATCTAACATAAGCCTTGACGTGTTGAACAACACAAGTAGTCCCATCAAAGATCTTTGGTTAATGCTGTTAAGTTGCATTTTGGAGGTATTCCTATTAATTGTACTTCTTGAGTAAATGGAGTTCTCGCAGCTTCTTCAATAGCTTCATCGAGCTGCCTTCTTCCTCCTTCTCTTCTATTGCTTATCATTCCTCGTATTTCTGCTAATTCTCTCAATATTTGCTCATTCTCAGTTGAGTTTTGCTCCATTGTCCTTTCTAATGCAGCTTCCCTTCTTCTATGCTCTTGCCTTTCTTGTCTTGCGAGATTTTGTGTGTCTTCTTCTTCATTGTCATCCTGTATTTCTCTGCGATTTTCTCTTTCACCCTCCTCTTAAAATCGCAGCTGTCTACTTTCTTCTCTGCAGATTTCTTCATTCCTACTCATTTCTCTTCGTTGCCTATCTAATCTCCTATGTATTCTATCATATTCCTCCTGAATATTATTATTGTAGCGATTTTGTGTACGTCTCCTTTCTCGATTTTCATGGTTATTTTGTCGTACTGCCTCTCGAAATTCTTGTTCTTCTACTTCTGCCCTTAATCTTTCCCTCTCGCAAGCCAGGCGTGCTTGTTCGGTGTAATGTCTCTCAATTTCTTCTTCAATTATTCTTTGATTCTGTAGGACCAGAATATCGCTACAACGCTATTCTTGCGATATTAACAACGTTTCTGCGAGCGTCACTACCAATTCTTTAACAACGTTTCACGAGCGTCACAGAATATCCAAAAGAAACTGATGATGGAAGAAATAAAGGAAGAATATGTTGATCCTGCGATGGTCATCATTCTTGCGATGGGAAATATTGTAGCGATCGCGATGAGATCGCAGAATAGATCCTAAATAGGAGGAAAACTTAATTGTCATCCATTATGTAAATCCTTATATAAAGGGCTCGATAAATCCAGAAAAGGATGATGTATTTTTGAGAGCTGAAAGAGTCTTGAGGAGAGAGAAACTTCAAGAGAATATTTGTAATGTTGATTTCTTCCAATTCTGTAAACATTTCTGAAATTTAAATAGTAAAGTGTCGTTTAAATCTTTGAAGTTTAATTGATTTCCAACAGATTTCTATAGAATCTTAACAAGGGTGTAGTGTAGGAATTCCTGCAACTACATTTTGGCGCCCAGAAACAGGGAGAATCAAGTTAAGAAATCTCTAATTACAACTTGAAGATCTGAAGAAATTGTTAGAGTTGAAGAAATGGCTAGAAGAAGAAGAAATACATCAGAACCACCGACAACTGTGAGAAGAAGTAAAAGACTTGCAGGTGAGGGAACATGTGAATTGGAAGAATCTTTAAGGATAATATCAGGAAGAAATATAATAAGAAATGAAGCAGAAAGTTCAATTCAACAGCCGAATCAACAAACACAAACACGAGATAGGAATGTGGATTATGATAGAGTGAGTGTGCATAATTGGAGGTCGGATTCGATAGAAGAAGCAGAAAATCGACAATTGAGAAATTAAGAAGGAGGAGAAAGAAATCAAGAAATGGTTGGAGGATTAATTCATGAAGGACGTGAAATAGTAGATAACTTGAGATAAAGAATACAGGAAGAAAGAAGATTAGAGGCAGAAGAACGTGCGAATTTAACAAGAAAAAATCATGAGCTAAGAATGGAGAATTTGATGTTACAAAGAAGGAGATCAAGAAGTACTGTTAGATCAAATTCAAGATCACTCAGAGAAGAACCAAGGAAAAATTCCCCAATGAGAAATGTTAGAGAAGAAGTGCAAAATTTAAATGGAGAACAACGTCCTAGAGAAGAAGAGATAATTGGAGATCGCTATAATCCACGTGACAATAGAAATCAAGAGGGAAGAAACAACCAAATTGAAGAAGAAAATTCAGAAAAAGGTAGGAGGATATTACATGGGCGAGAGAATCAAAGAAATCAAATAATGATTGAAGAAGAAATTGAGAGACATTACACTGAACAAGCACGTCTGGCCCGCGAAAGGGAAAGATTAAGGGCAGAAGTATAAGAACATGAATTTCGAGAAGAAGTGCGACAAAATAATAACGAAAATCGAGAAAGGAGACGTATGCAAAATCGCTACAATGGTAATATTCAAGAGGAGTATGATAGGATACAAAGGAGAATAGAGAGACAACGAAGAGAAATGAGGAAAAATGAGGAAATCCGCAGAGAAGAAGATAGGCAGTTACGATATCAAGAGGAAGATGAAAGAGAGAGTCACATATAAAGAATAGATGATGATGAAGAAGAAGATACACAAAATCTCGCAAGACAAGAAAGGCAAGAACGCAGAAGAAGGGAAACAGCGTTAAAGAGGCCAATGGAACAAAACTCAGCTGAGAATGAGCAAATATTGAAAGAACTAGCAGAAATGCGAGGAATGATAAACAATAGAAGAGAAGGAGGTAGAAGGAAACTTGATGAAGCTATTGAAGAAGCTGCGAGAACTCCATTTACTCAAGAAGTACAGTTAAGAGGGATACCTCCAAAATGCAATTTACCAGCATTAACCAGCATTTTTGATGGAACTACTTGTGTTGTTCAACATGTCAAATATTATGTTAGATGTATGCTACAATGGGAGAATCATGATGTTGTGCTATCCAAATATTTTGCATCCATCTTAACTGGCGAGGCGTTGAAATGGATCGAGGGATTACCAAAAAATACTATAACTTCTTTTGATCATTTACAAGCAACATTTTTAGGAGCGTATATTAGCATCAATTCATCACGGCCAGGTATTGAAGATGTGTTTGGGTTAAAACAGAGAATTGGCGAGAGTCTGAAGCACTTAACCATAAGATGGAAATCAATGTACAGTGAGATGGCATGAAGAGTTGACGAGAGATATCTTATCTTGTCTTTTATCAATGCAATGTTCGCGACCAATCTACTATACATACAAATTTTCAGAGTCAAGAATACAATCACTATGACTGAACTGCGAGAATTACAGGAAGAATACTGTAGGTACCGAATATCACAAGACATTATCTTACGAACATCGTAATAAATATAAGAGGAAAGAGCTACAAAACAATGCGATGATAGAGGAAGCACGGGGAAGTATGAAAGATTTGCGAGCATAAAATAATCTTGCGAAGATATGTTGCGATACTTCGCAACACATATACAGTTGTACAAATTTTACTATAAATAGGAGTTCAAATGTAAAATTCGAGAGGTTCTTTTAATGAGCGTTAGAAAATATCTTAGGAAAGAGAATAGAGAAAGTTGTAACTATTCTAGTTCCATTTAGATACTTCTTTGTAATCAATTGAGAGAATTAATAAGAAAATTGTCATTCATCATCAAGAACTTCTTAAGTTTTACAAATTCTACTGAGGGTGTAGTTGTAGGTTATTCTGCAACTACATAATTGGCGCTAGAAACAGGGAAAAAACCTGAAGAATTTTGCATCCGAGAAATGGCAAGAAGAAGAAATATATCAGAACCATTAACTGCAGTAAGAAGAAGTGTAAGACTCACAGGAGGAGAAGCAAATATAACAAGAGAACCTAATATGAGAGGGAGTAATCGAAGAAATCAAGCTCAACAAACAATAGATCATGATCGAGTGAGTATACACACTTGGAGAACTGATACACCAGCAGAAGAATATAGAGAACCACAAATCAGAGAAAATGGAAGATTTATGGGAGGAACAATTCGTGAAAGAGAAAGGGAGGTATTAGAAACATTGAGACAAGGAATTCAAGAAGAACGAAGGTTTGAAGCTGAAGAACGTGCTAATCTAACAAGACAAAATCAAGAATTGAGGAGGGAAATGAGATGTTACAAAGGAGGAAATATCAAAGTGTTGCAAGATAAAATGTTAGACCAGAAAGAGAAGGACAAAATTCACCAACAATCAATAATGAAAGTACTATGCAAGGACAAGCACAGAATCAAGTTGAAAGAAATCAAGAGAATCGCTTCATTTTAATACCAAACCACGAACAAAACATGGAGAATTTACGAACCAGGACAAATCCTAGAGAAAACAATCAGAATGGTGAAGAAAATCGAGAGGAAGAGCAGCAAATTGTGGAATAAACTGAGAAACAACAAACAGTACATCAAAACAATTACGAGAATGGAGTAAGAAGACGTGAAGAGGCTCGTAACAATCAAAATATTGAGTATGAAAGAATTCAGAGAAGAATTGGAAATCAACGAACAGAAATAGCGAGGAATGAACCAAACTTTCGAACCAGAATACAGGCAAATCAAGAAGAAATAAATCACAGAAGGAGGAGAAATGAAGAAGAAGAAATTCCTGATATTCGCATGAGAAGGATGAGAAGAATAGAAAGGGAAGAACAAGAATTTCAAGATGCTCTGCAACAAAATAATTGTGATAATTTAGAAAGAAGATATTTGCAAAATTATGCAAATGAAAACATTAATGAAGAATATGATAGAATGCGAAGGATCGCAAGAGAAGAGGCGCAAGAACGTAGAAGAAGAGAAGCTGCGTTGAAGAGGCCAATGGATGAGAATTCTGAGGCAAATGCACGGATTTTTCGAGAATTAGCGGAAATGAGAGGGATGATAAACAATAGAAGTGGAGGAGATAGAAGGCAATTAGATGAAGCAATAGAAGAAGCTGCGAGGACTCCATTTGCTAGAGAAGTACAATTGGGAGGAATTCCACCAAAATGAAATTTTCCCACACTTACCAGTATCTTTGATGGGACTTCATGTGCTATTCAGCACATTAAAGCATACATAAGATGCATGTTACAATGGGAGAATCATGATGCTGTGTTATGCAAGTACTTCGCATCGAGTTTAACAGGGGAAGCTTTAAAGTGGTTCGAAGGACTCCCTAAGAACACTATTACGTCATTCAGTCATTTGCAAGCAACTTTCCTTGGAGCATATATCACAAATCACTCTTCACGGCTTGGTATTGAAGATGTATTTGGTTTAAAACAAAGAGTGGGTGAAAGTTTGAAGCATTTGGTAAGACGATGGAAGACTATGTGCAGTGATATGGCAGGGCGCGTGGATGAGAGATACTTGATTCTGTCCTTCATAAATGCGATGTTCACAACTGAACAATTATATGTTCAAATCTTCAGAAGAAAGAATTCCATAATGATGACAGAGTTACGAGAATTGCAAGAGGAATACATTACATTAGAGGAAAAGAAAAACAATATGGAGTCATATCCAGTAGCAAACACTAACAATAAAGATACAAGAGCAAATTTACTTCCTAAAATAATCAATGTCGTAGCAGGTACTTCGCAAACATCCTCGCAAACTTCTTCGCAAATTTGAGAAGAGAAGAAAATCAATAATAGTCAGCCAAAAATGGTAGCAATGGGTAGCAAAGATCAAGAAGAGTATGATAGAGAAAGGAATTTCTATAATCGAGGAGGAAATAACCAGATCCCAAGATTAGATCAACAACAGGAAAATTATGGGGGACAAAGGCAAAATTATTTTGGACAAGGGAATCATAGACAAAGTTATAACAATGGTCAAGGAGGTCAAAGAATGATAAGAGAAGAAATAAAGTTTCCACCTTTGAATACAAGTGTAGAGAAGATATGGAAGGCAATTATTCTGATAGAACATATACCAACTCCATGGAATATGGGGAAGGAACCACCAATGGGTCCAAGAAGTCATGAATTTTGTTCGTATCATCATTTTCATGGACATTCTACAAATAACTGCAATAATATCAAGAGGATTATCTTGCGAATTATTGATCAAGGAAATATGGATCACTTTTTACTTAAGCAAACACAGTCGCAACAATTACCACAGGCTCCAGTCATAACTCGCAGGGAGAACACAGTACAAGAAAAGGGAAAAGAAACCCTACATATAGAAGTGGGATCAAAAGCAAGGAATATTTTCTGTAATTCTATTGTTCACTCATATAAAACCATAGAGGATTGTCATGATAATTTGTTAAGCAGGGTATATGCGAGGGATAGTGAAGGAAAGGAAATAATGAACATCGCAAAAATTTCGCGACTTGAAGATTGGCAGAAGCGTGAAATTTCTTTTGAAGCTACTGAAATTCCAGAAGGTTGTGAAGTACATGATAACCCATTGGTAGTAAGGTTAGCAATTTGCATGAATATGGAAGAAAGCGAAGATGATATGTAGGAAGAATAAATTGGTGTTAATAGAATTTTGATTGATACGGGAAGTTCTGTCAATATCCTCTTCTATTCTGCTTACAAAAATATGGGGAGAAAAGACGCAGATCTAATACCTTCTACCTACAGGATTTATGGTTTTAATGGAACTGCTAATAAACCTAAAGGAGAAGTAAGCATGCGAATTCCCTTAAGTGGAATGCGAACTCAAATTCTGTTTTGCGTTGTTGATGTCGAATCACCGTATAATGCTTTGATAGGAAGACACTGGCTTCATGGAATTCTAGGCGTATCTTCCACTCTACATCAATGCATAAAGTTTCCTCATATAAAGGGTGTTGGAGTTATCAAGGGTGATTGGGCTGAAGGGAAGAAATGTTACGATACATAGGTAGAAGTTTGTGAAGGAAAAACTACTGAAAAGGAAAATTGGAGAAAAAGAGCAAAGGCTGTGAAAAGAAGTGAAAATTTAATGGCAGAGGATTAAGACATGAAAGCATAAAATTACAATGTTAATCATACAGGAAATTTATGATGGTAACAAAGGGTTGTGATTTGGGAAGAAAGAAGAAAGAAGGTAATGAAAAAAGAAGGTAATCAATATGTTTGCTCGTAAAAGATGTACGATGAGAAACAAGAAGTTGAAATGAGGTATTTTGAAACACAATTTTTTTTTTTGTGAAAAAACTTTATGAATTAAAACAATTTATTGCGATTAAATTTCATGGAAGAAAGACGCAAACATTAATTTGCGAATAAAAGACCGCAATCTGTGATCAGCTTTCAAAAAAGAAAGAAAGCCGCAGAAATATTACACAGGAAAACCTTTGTGGCGTACACCCTAGTTCACGAAGCAACATTTCGTAAGAGGAAAAGTCCTAAAGTGCGTCATTTAAGGGGGTACCTATAAACATGGCTCAGGGACACCGGAACATCACCAAGGAACCTGAGTACATGGAACTTTACGGGGTACAAACCAATAACGGGGTACCTATCCGGGTTATCACCTTGGATTCTCAACCTAATCTTGCGATGTAACATGATTTAGGTTGGGCGAATAAGGCATACTGTCTTTCTCAAGAAGTGCAGAAAACGATCAAGGCGCCGAGGTACACGGTTGAGTCAAGAGTGCCGGGTGGGCTTGAAGCACATCTGCCATTCTTGACAAGTCTTGGCAAATGATGCACTTGGCCCAAAGATACCCCATAGGGTGCAACCTCGTAACTATAAGCCCTATAGGCAAAAAGTATAAGAGGTTGCGATCAAAAGCTGGTTGTTTGCAGAACCGGATGGGAAGAGCTAACCTTGTATGGTCGATGTACGCTTCCTTGAAGGGGCAACCAAGGGGAAGATAAAGGGCAGCACCCTCCATTAGGGAGATGATACGTGCTTGAAGACGCAAATGTCACGAGGCTTTTTTTTGCAAAAACATAAAGGCTTGTCATATTTGTGCAACAACTGAATTTCTGCGAGCATTCTAAAAAAAAAAAAAAAAAAAAAAAGAGAACTCGCAGAACATAACAAAGAAGTTAAGATGAGATCAATGGGTTATTACATGAAAGTGTAAAAACGTCTTGAGATTTCATCGCAAGACGATAATGTCACGAGGTTGTATATTCGCAAGAATGTTCATACTTGTCATATTATCGCAAATACAAAAATATTATCACAAAATAGGTGGCAAAATAAGACCTTTACTTAGGAAGGCATGATAAGACCACAGCAATTAATGAAACTTATTCCATCAGTATCATTGGAGAATTTTTACAAGAATATATATCATGAAGTCCTAATAAAGAAGGCAATTCCATCAATATCATTGAAGAATTTTTACAAAAATATATATCATGAAGTCCTAACAAAGAAGGCAATCCCATCAATATCATTGAAGAATTTTTACAAGAATATATATATCACGAAGACATAACAAAAGATGCGATTTTATTCGCAATCAAAAACAGATAGTTCGTATTCATTAAATTTTACGAGAATTACATACTTCTTATACTTCTTCATACATTGGATAATTCTTCACGGATTGAATACTTCTAATACTTCTTCAAAGATATTTTATACTTCTTAAGGATATTTCATACCTCATATTTCTTATATTTCAAAGGGAGAATTTCTTATTCACAATTGCAACAAGTTGAAGCTTCGCAAATTAAATTGAGGCAGATATTCTAATACTTCCAACAATATTTGATCATCTGAAGAGCAATAATAGGGGGAAAGGAAATACTAAGCTAAGACTTTAAGATATATTATTTCTCTCCACATGATCAAGTTATGCGAATAAGGGAAACACTCAATCAAAGAAAGATCAATTCATCATCGCAAAATTAAGACATTAATACTAGTTAAGCTTCAAAAAAAAAAATTGTTGGTTGATCAAAAGTGCATGAAAGAAGAAAGTATTGTATGAAAAGAACTAGAGCAGATATACAAAAAAGAGTAAAGCTATTTTTCGGGTGATTTATTCCCATCAAAATGATCTTCTTTTTCTTCTTCAGAGAGATCATCTTCAACTTCACTATCATAGATTTCCAGATATGGGGTATTCTCAGGAATTTCTTCAGAAAGGAGCGTCTGGTACTTCTTGAGAGGAATTTGATTGTATTCACAAATCTTGCGAGTCATCTTAGCTCGGAAACGCTTGACATATAAGCTATGGTTGTTCTGGGAAATTAGAAGTTGAGACCTTAAATCAAAAATCTTCTGGTTACGACCGGCAAGAATAGTTTCCAAATCATCATTCATCTTCGCATAATTTTCTGCAGTAAGGGAAGAAATTAAGAAATAGGTTAGCAAGTTACGAAGGAAAAGTAATCAAAATACTTACCATTATGAAGAATTTACCTTCTAATTTCTTCTTATCATTACGAAGAGAAGAGTTTTCAAGCTTTAGTTGATTATTCTCCTCAAGAAGGGAAGAACTTTCAGTTGCGATGCTCGCAGATTGTGGATTATCTCCGTGACGAGATGTTAATTCTGCATTATCAATGCTTAAATCCTCTACTTTATGACGAAGTTTTGAATTTTCAACCTCTAACTTCTTACAACATCTTAAAGTCTTCTTCTCAACAATGGAATGACGTCTTTCCCAATCAGAAGCAGATACGCAGCTGACTCTTCCACCCTGAACAAATAAAAAGGGTTAGGAATTAATGAAATAAAGGAAACAAACAAGGAATAGAAAAGAAACTTACCATACTCCCTAAAGCATATAATGTATCAGGAGATACGAATCTTGAAATTCCATTAAGAGAGTTGTTATTGAGTACAATAGGAACTTTACAAGCCTTCGCAATAAGCTTACGAGCATTCGCAGTAGGAGAATTTCCTAACCCACGAGAAGAGTGGAGAAAAGCTTCAGATACTTGAATCATTGCAGATTCAAAAGTTTCTGCATTACTATAATCTTCGTCTTCTTCATCATTGTCATCATCATATCCCTTATTAAAAATGGTATCAGAATTAGAACCAAGATCCTTCTCAGGAAATTTGTCACTTACATCATTTTGTTCTTCATCAACGTTCTTGCTAGAAGAGATCACATTGGAGTAAGCATTGGTCGAGAGTTTCTTCTTCTTCCTCTCAAAAACAACATCCTCAAGTTTCCTTTTTCCTTTGCGAAGAGCATCATCTTGACTACCAGAAGTTTGGGTATTCTTCGCAGAGCGAAGTGTTTTTTGTCTCGTAGTTAACCTTTTGGAAGAAGTAGAGTTCTTGTTTTCACTCGCAATAACCTCAGGAAGATCAGGAAGAACCTACAAATTCAAATAAGGATAAGAAACAGAGGCAACAATATATTGTTTAAAAAGAATATAAGAGTGTTTCTTACCTCATTTGAAAATAAGTTGAAGAATAACAAGAAGATAAGGAGATGGAGATACATACATTTTTATCTTTTCTAAGCCAAGAAAAGACCCAAGGTTGATAGTTACGATCACGAAGGTTCGCAGGAAGATCTACTATCCCAGAAATATAAGAACCCGATAATGCTATAGGGTAGTTATACCAATCTTCATCATTAGAACGACGAGGTGTTTTATTATTTCCCGAGGCATAATCAATATCGTGCATGAGAAGATCATCTGCTGCGATATTAGATTTACGATGAAGACGAACACCCCAACGTTTATCTTCCTTCTTCGCAGGAATTAATGTGTAATTTTTGAAGAAACTCTCAATCGTATAATCCATGGCGATAATCTCCATATCTCGAAATCCAGGTTTCCTAAGATCAATCTGAATACAAAGATTTTCCAGTAGCAGCACGAGTTGCGAATTCAACCAGAATGCGAATGCAATCACCGGTCAATTGATAAATGGCACATGAAAAATTGGGGTGGGAAATAATTTCATAGAATAAAGGAAGATTGACATCATAAAGAGGAAGAGGAAGACCTGCGAGGATTTGACCTCGTGAGATTAAAACTTTCTGATCATTCCAAGTAAGATCAGTAAAGAGTTCCATACAGAGAGAAGACTTATTGTCATGACCATCAATTTCAGAAAGAATTAGATCCCTATCAGCAAGCTCTGCATTAATTTGTTCAATGGTTTTCTTCTTTGGAGCCATTGGATGTAAGATAGAAAATAGGAAGGAAAAGAAGTGAAAGAGATAAGAAATCGTAGTAGCAGAAAAAGGGAATAAATTGCAGAGGCAGAAGTGATGAGGAAGATGAATAGGATAAGAGAATAAAAATAAGAACAAAAGTTAATATATATAAAGAATATAGAGTTCGATGAAGATAGAAACTCATCAATGCGATTAGACGTGAACGGTTGAAAAGAACGGTTACGAAGAAACGTGTCAAAAATTTAATGAAAAAGAAAAATACGTGTGGCGAATGTAATAGGTGGTGATAACTATATTAAATTTACGAGAATAGAGGTTCTCATGACATTCCTTCTTCGTAGAATTGACATGAGAAGAGGCAAGATGTAGGTACCGAATATCACAAGACATTAGCTTACAAACATCGTAATAAATATAAGAGGAAAGAGCTACAAAACAATGCGATGATAGAGGAAGCACGGGGAAGTATGAAAGATTTGCGAGCATAAAATAATCTTGCGAAGATATGTTGCGATACTTCGCAACACATATACAGTTGTACAAATTTTACTATAAATAGGAGTTCAAATGTAAAATTCGAGAGGTTCTTTTAATGAGCGTTAGAAAATATCTTAGGAAAGAGAATAGAGAAAGTTGTAACTATTCTAGTTCCATTTAGATACTTCTTTGTAATCAATTGAGAGAATTAATAAGAAAATTGTCATTCATCATCAAGAACTTCTTAAGTTTTACAAATTCTACTGAGGGTGTAGTTGTAGGTTATTCTGCAACTACAAATACATTGCTTTGGAGGAGAAACAAAATAAGATGGAATCATAACCCATCGCGAACACCAGCTCACTAACGGCAAGTGGAAGTTTGCTCCCTAAAATGATAAATAATGTGGCGAGCACCTCGCAGCCACAACAAGAGAAGGTGGTAAATGAAAACCAAAAAAAATTGGTAGCGATGGGTAGTCGAGATCAAGAAGAATATGAAAGGGAGAAGAATTATTAGAATCGCGGTGGAAATAATAAAATTCAAAGACTTGATCAGCCGCAAGAAACTTATGGTGGACAAAGGAATAATAACTTTAGAGGACAAGGAAATCAAAAGATAATATGGGAAGAAATTAAGATGCCACCTCTTAATGCCAGTATAAAAAAAATTTGGGAAGCTATTATCCTGATGGAGAATATACCATCGCCATGGAACATGGGGAAAGAACCACATCCAAGCAATCGAAGTCAAGAATTTTGTCCTTACCATCACTTTCATGGTCATTCAATAAATGATTGTAGGAATGTAAAGAGGATAATTTTGAGGATGATTAATCAGGGGAAGTTAAATCACTTTCTAGTAGGATATCCACAACCTCATCAATTACCTCCAGCACCAGAAACTCGCAGAGTGAATGCTGTAAAAGGATCAGAAACATTCGTGATAGAAGTGGGGGCAAAAGCAAAGAATTTGTTTTGTAACTCCATTGTGCATTCATTCAGAACTGTAGAAGATTTCCATGATAATGTTTTAAGTAGAGTCTTCGCGAGGAATACAGATGGAAGAGAGATAATGAATATAGCTAGAGCCTCGCCATTAGAAGAATGGCAGAAACAAACTCTATCTTTCACCACGCAAGATATACCAGAACTTGGCGAGCAACATGACAACCCATTGGTGGTACGATTAGAGATAAAACCAAAGCAAATGCAAGAAGAAGATGATGGTAAAATTGAAGACTCTTGGGCCATCAACAGAGTCTTAATAGATACCGGGAGTTCAGTTGATATCTTATTCTATCATACCTATAGACCATGGGTGGAAGATATGAAGATTTGATACCATCAACGTATAAAATCTATGGATTTAACGGTACATCAAACAAACCAAAGGGGGAAATAGAAATGCAGATACCGTTAAAAGGAATATCTTCAAAAATCTTATTCTGGGTTGTGGACATCGAATCACATTACAATGCCTTGATAGGACGACCTTGGTTACACGGGATATTGGGTGTAGCCTCCACTTATCACCAGTGTATCAAATTTCCTCATCCTAAAGGTGTTGGAGTTATTAAAGGAGGTTTGGGAGAAAGCAAGAAATGTTATGAAATCGATATGAAGTTTTGCGAAGAAAGAGCTGAAAAGAATAGCAATTGGAAGTACAAAATCAAATAACAACAGAGATGTGAAAGGTTAATGATTGATGCAATAGAGCGGAAAGAAGATGTAAAAGCTGATGGCGAGCGTCTCGCAGAAAAAGAAACAACGGTAAAACGTAACAGAAAAGCAGAATCAGAAAATAGTAAGTAGAGAGGTAAAATGATGAACCTTAGAGAACTTTATGAATGATTTGTTTGAAAAATATGTAATTGAACATAATATTTTGCTTGAAAGAATCGCAAGATTTTACAAAAATAAAGAAGATCAAAGTTATGAAATTCTATCAGAGTTACAATACTCGCGAGAAGCGCGAATAAAATTTCGCAGAGATTAAAGAATGGGACGAACCTTTATGGCGTGCACCCTAGTTCGCGAATAAAATTTCGAAAGAGGCAAATGTAAGACCTAGTAGCGCGTCATAGGAGGGGGTATATCTTGACATGATTCAGGGGTAAGGTTATACCGATGCTGGATCCTGAGTCATGCAGATGTTGGGGTTAAAGAAAACCTATCCGAGAGAGAGATCTTGGATTTCAAACTATATATGGTTATACCCTGGTTGGACGACCGAGAATCTCTTCCAAGAAGTGCAAATTATGACCAAGGCGCCGAGGTACACGGTTGAGCCAAGGGTGCCAAGGGCGTACGAAACTTCCTTGTCATTCTTGGTAAGTCTTGTCTATGATGCACTTGGCCTGAAGAAAACCCCACTTAGGGTGCAGTATTCTAACTATAAGCCATATATGCATAAAGGAAAAGAGGCTGCGAAAATAGCTGGTTGTTGGTAAATCTGGATGGGAGGAGCTAGTCTTGTATGGCCGATGTGCCCTCCTTGAAGGGGCAACCAGGGTGAAGATAAGGGCGGCACCCTCCATTAGGGAGCTGATAAGTGTCTTAAAACGGTAATGTCATGGGGATTTATGATCGCAAGAACATTTAGGCATGTCATATTGTCGCGTGTCGTAAATGATACAGAGGCAACAAGCCACAAGATAAATGTTAAAAAAGATCAATGGGTTTTTGCATGAAAGTGTAAAGACGTCCTGCGATTTCATCGCAAGACGGCAATGTCACGAGGCTTTGATCTCGCGAGAGAACTTAGACTTGTCATATTGTCGCAATACAATCAAAGAAGAAAGATAAGGCAAGATCAATGGGTCAATACATGCAAATTTAAAGACGTCCTGCGATTTTGTCGCAGAAAAAAAGAGCGTGGCAAAATAAGAACTTTAATTAGGAAGGCGTAATAAGACCACAAGATTACTGCAATAATACTCGTAGATGTTACGAGAATTGCGATTTCACGCAGTTATTGCTGGCAATAATATCGCCAATATTAAAGAAAATTTTATTTACCATTAATATCTAATCTTTAATCAATTTTTTATATTGCAGATGAATAATAGAGGCTAGTATGGGAATGCATGAGAACGATGAAGTTATTATTCATCTATCATATAAAAATTGCATAGATATATCATATAAAAATTGCATAGATAAATGAACACCTAAAGTTAAAGAATAATAATTATATTGATTGATTGACTTGCAGAAAAAGAACTGTTTTCTAATTCATACAGGTAGAAGCAAAAGAAATTCACAAAATTGGAGAAACTCATAGAAATGTTACAGAAAGAAGAAAATAAATATACAAGGAAGATATAAGGAAAAAGAAGAGCTAGCTAGATCCATTTCCATCCTCTTTATCAGACTTCTCTTCATCGCCAAAGTTCTCCCTTTCATCATTATCATCACTATCTTCATTCTTATCAGATTCTTCTCCTCCACCATATTTTTCTCCTTCGTCATTATCATTATCACCTTCATCCTCGTCAGAATCCTCAGCTTCACTATCAGATATGTTAAGATTTGGGATTACTGAGGGAATTTCCTTTGCAAGATCAGGATATATAGAAGGAGAAATTACATGATCATTGCAGACCAACGTAATGGAATCATTACGAACAACAATGAGAGATCTATTGAAATTTGCGGGGGTAATGTCAAACTGCTCTTTCAATCGTGAATATTTATTATTGCGAGCAGCAAGAGTATTCGCGAGCTAATTCTTCTCTTTTTCAAGTTCCCCAATTCTTTCAAGATATCTTTTTTCAGCTCCTGCGAGAATATATGACGACAAGTTAGAAATTTTGTAAAGAAGAGTAATAAAAACAGGGAAATAGCGAGAAGAAGAACAACAAACAACCTTCTCTTTCAGAAATCATATCTCTAATTGCAGTTGCAGGATTTCCCACACTACACCCTTGTCAATAATCTATGAAAACTAAGTCATAATTGTGGATGAATAACAACACTTTTATTAATTCACTTTCAGGAAGATTTACAAGAAATATCAAAACTCAGAAGTACAACTTTCTTTATGGAGTTTCTCTCTCCTCAAAATTCTCTCAGCTCTCAAAAGTACATCATCATTTTCTGGATTTAGTCGAACCCTTTATATAGGAAAATACATAGTGGAAGATAGCCAAGATTTCCCCTTAATTCGGATCTACTCTGCGATCTCATCGCCATAACTTTAGTCTTCACCATCGCCAACTTTATAACCATCGTGAAGCAGACTTATTCTTCATATATCTTTAATCGTTAACCGTTATATCACTCTTTTGTGACACTCGCCAAATGTTGTTGAAGAATCTTGCGACGTTCTCGTCAAAGTGTTGTTAATACTTGTAGAAATGTTTGGGTTTCTCGCAGAAGTGTCGTTTCCATCGCGAGAATATCGTTGTGGCGATATTCTGGTCCTACATATTGCCTCTTCTCATGTCTTTTCTGCGAAGAAGATAAGATATGAGAACTTTCAACTCTTCATGATGCTCACAGCTTCTTTATTTACAAGTTTTCTTCCTGACAAACCTCCGTTTATTTAGTTTAATCGCCTACACATGTTGTAGCTCTTATTTAACACGTGTCCTCTTAATGGGTCCTACTGCTCTTGTCTATAAAAGGTGGAGCCGAGTTACGAAAATAATTTTCTCTTTTTACTTCTTCATCTTCTTTATCTGTTTATTTCTCTTTCCTTCTGCAACTTTTATTTATCTTCATATTCACCTGCTACTGTTTTAATGGAAACGCCAAGGTATATATTTTGATTATACCATCTTATTTGAATTATTTTTTACTACTTTTTCTCTTTGATCTTCTTGATTTAATTATAATCTTCGTCATATTTTCCTTTAGTGGAGCTATCCCTACCACCCATTCTGAAACTCCAAACCCTAATTCCCTCAAGAAGATTGTTGAGAAGAGGAGGAAGAAGGATTCTGCGAATGATAAGGTAGTAAGAAACATATTTTATCTTAATAACAATATTGTTGCCTCTGTTTCTTATCTAAATTATTATTTGCAGAATGACGAGAACATCGCTAGACCTCATAAAAAATCCCGTCGCAATAAAACTATTGAAGATGATATCATTATTCCTGAGTTATCATCTAAGAGAGCTATCATCACACCTTTACAATCTAATCATCCTTCTTCTGTATGCGAGAACCTCACTATCAATACCCCCAATCCTTCAGAGAATTTGACAAATCAAATCCCTACAAATGTTGTGGCTGAAACTCCTTCTAGTCTAATATTACCCTCAACCGTCACTTTCCCAAAAACTCCTCCTTCTCATAACGCATCCATCGCAGATGATTCAAATCGTCAACTTGCTATCATTACCACTTCATCCTCTGCATCTCTTCCTCCATCAAATGAAACTTTTGCTGGAGTTGATATTGCTTTTAAAATTTTATCTAATATTTTAGATAACGCTAGAAAATCTTCCACTGATTCTCTTCAATATGAAGCTTGCGAGACTTTACTCAAGTATTTTGGTTCTGATAATTCTGCCTCGCGAGTATCTTTGGAATATGAAGTTGAAGCTCTAAGAAAAGGCCTTCAAGTTAAAACTTCTGAGTGTAACACTCTGAATCATATGCTTCACAATTCTTCACTTGAGTACGAGAATCTTCGCAGACATAATGACGAGTTGAAAGGTATAGTTTTCCTTCCTCTATCTTTTTGTCTCTCCATTCTAATAATTTACCGTCTCCCTTATTTTTTTACACTCCATTCCTTTTAAATGTTTGATTTATTTATTTAGCTTCAAATCAGAATCGATTAGTGAAGATATTTGATTTAGAATCAATCGCTGAAGAAGCTCGCGCTGAAAAAGAGTCTTGGATGGACCAACATAGTAGATTAGATAATCTTTATACTTACTCAATTGATCACATAAATAATCTTACTCATGAGAATAATCAATTGTCTCAAAACCAAAATTTGTTGTGTAGCGAAGTTGCTCGCCTTATATATTTGTTATTTAAGACTGATTTGGCGATGAAATCTTTATCAGATGAGAATAAAACTTTATCCCAAGAGAAACATAATTTTTCAAGTTTGATGGCGGCTTCCTCGTGACAATTAGATAATCTTAAAATAATTTGTGATAATCAAGAGCGATCTCTTCGTTCCGTTAAAGATGAACTCAAGGAATTAACTGAATCATCTGCTGCTGAGAAGGATAAACTTATCAAGGGTAGATTAACTCTTAGTTTAAAGGCTAGTGAACTTAAAGATCAGTATTCTCAGTTAGAGAAATCTCACTCTTTACTAGTAAAAGAAAATCTTTATCTTCGCACCAAAGAAGAAAACATAAAATCTCGTCTGAAGGGTATGGTTGGCGATAAATTTGACGATGCTATGAATCAGTGGGAGAATTGTTTCTTTTCATTAATACAAAACTTAACCTCTCAAAAAGAAGGTAGTCAATTGACTGCCTCAATTGTTAATTTTTCTGATAAATTCCTATGTTTTACTTCCCGTGAGCTCTTCATTTGAATATTTCCTTGTCATTTTTGTTATTCGCAGAATCTGAAAGAAGCCATCTTGCTACTATTACTTCCCTTACTGAGAAATTAGATAAGGTTCGCAAAGAAAACAAGACTCTCATTTCCGATTGCTTGGACGCTCGCGACAAAGCAGAAAGAAGGCTTGATTATCTTGAGTACTTCAAGAATATGGAGATTAGAAATCATGATAGAGGTTTTCTTCGCAAAGTTAATCTCTCTGTTGAAGTTCTGTTGAATAAGATTCTGATCTCCCATTCTCTCCCTCCTGAATATGTTCTTCCTCTAGAAGTTGAGGATGACGAAATTCTCATTCCTATGGATAAAGATTTAGAAGATACACCCACTGAAGGAGAAGAAGGAGCTGAAGAAGATAATCCAGAAGAAGACGAAGGCTCTCCTAGAGAAGAATAAATTCACAAAGGAAAGGATGCTGGCGATACTGATAAATCTGCTGGAGAGAATGATAAATCTTATGGTGAGAAGAATACTGACGAGCCTGTCGCTGAAGTTTGAATTTCATTTTTGCTTTATCTTCCTGCCTCTTTTTTCGCGAGGAATGTAACTTGGATGACTTTTTTAATTTTTCCTGTTGTCTCTGTTGAATCTTCTCAAGGAAGATATTAGAATTTTATTTGCTCATTCCTATTCTTGCCCTCTAATATCTTTCTTGAGATGGTGAATTATATGATGGTGAATAGATATTTTCTGAAGTAATCTGCCTCCTGCGATGAATAGATTTTTCTTGCATTCTCAAATAAAATAATTAATGTTCAATATTAATCTGTTGGTCTTATTATGCCTTCCTAGTTAAAGGTCTTATTTTTCCAACCTTTAATATTTTTCTGCGACAAGGTCGCAGGACGTCTTTACATTTATATGTATTGACCCATTGATCTTGTCTTATCAGTACTTTTCAATATCTCTGCAACAATATGACAAGTCTAGATTTTCTCGCGAAAACAAAGCCTCGTGACATTGCCGTCGTGCGATGAAATCGCAGGACGTCTTTACACTTTTATGCAAAAACCCATTGATCTCATCTTCACATTTTCTCTTTAGGATTTTTGCCTTTGTATAATTTTCTTCACGCGACAATATGACAGGCCTAAATGATCTTGCGATCATGAATCCCCATGACATTTCCGTCTTAAGACACTTATCAGCTCCCTAATGGAGGGTGTCTCCCTTATCTTCCCCCTGGTTGCCCCTTCAAGGAGGGAACATCGGCCATACAAGACTAGCTCCCCCCATCCGGATTTTCCAACAACCAGTTGTGTTCGCAGCCTTTTGTCCTTTATGCCTATATGGCTTATAGTTATAAGACTGCACCCTAAGTGGGGTTTTCTTCAGGCCAAGTGCATTGTAGCCAAGACTTACCAAGGATGGCAAGAGAGTTTCGTATGCTCCGGGAACCCTTGGCTTAACCGTGTACCTCGGCGCCTTGGTCATACTCTTCACTTCTTGGAAGAGATTCTCGGTCGCCCAACCAGGGTATAACCTTATATAGTTGGAAAACCAAGATCTCTCTCCCGGATAGGTTTTCTTTAACCCCAACATCTGCATGACTCAGGTTCCAGCAGCGGTATAACCTTGTCGCTGAGTCATGTCAAGAGATACCCCCTCATATGACGTGCTATTAGGTCTTACATTTTCCTCTTACGAAATTTTACTCGCGAACTAGGGGGCACGCTATAAAGGTTCGTCCCATTCTTTTAATCTCTGCGAAATTTTATTCGCTGTTCTTGCGATGATGTTCGCATAAATTGTGATAGAGAAAGAAGAATTTTTTAACTTTTTTATCTTACATTAGTATTTCTTACCTCACAGAAATTGCTACTGATAATACCTTTTCAGAAACAATCTATTCCATGGTCTATCAAGTCTTTGCTTAACATCTCTTCCCTCTGGATCCATTAATTTGTATGCTCCATTTCCAATTATCTCTTAAATGATGTATGGTCCATCCCATTTTCTCGCTAATTTTCCACCACTTTCCTGCTGATATCTTGGTGTTTCTCGCAAAACTAGATCGCCAGGATGGAATTGACGTTTCTTGACTCGTTTGTTGTACTCGCGAGCTAATCTTCGCTGATAATTTTCCATATGTTGTAGAGTTTTTTCTCTCTTTTCTTCTAGTTCATGTAACTTGTAGTTGCAGAATAACCTACAAATACACCCTCAGTAGAAATTGTAAAACTTAAGAAGTTCTTGATGAGGAATGACAATTTTCTTATTAATTCTCTCAATTGATTACAAAGAAGTATCTAAATGGAACTAGAATAGTTACAACTTTCTCTATTCTCTTTCCTAAGATATTTTCTAACACTCATTCAAAGAACCTTTTTAATTTTACATTTGAACTCCTATTTATAGTAAAATTTGTACAACTGTATATGCGTTGCGAAGTATCGCAACATATCTTCGCAAGATTATTTTATGCTCGCAAATCTTTCATACTTCCCCGTGCTTCCTTTAATATCGCATTGTTTTGTAACTCTTTCCTCTTATATTTATTACGATGTTCGTAAGCTAATGTCTTGTGATATTCGGTACCTACATCTTGCCTCTTCTCATGTCAATTCTACGAAGAAGGAATGTCATGAGAACCTCTGTTTTCGTAAATTTAATATAGTTATCACCACCTATTACATTCGCAACACGTATTTTTCTTTTTCATTAAATTTTTGACACGTTTCTTCGTAACCGTTCTTTTCAACCGTTCACGTCTAATCGCATTGATGAGTTTCTATCTTCATCGATCTCTCTCTTCTTTATAAATATTATCTTTTATTCTTCTTTTTATTCTCTTATCCTATTCATCTTCCTCATCACTTCTTCCTCTGCAATTTATTCCCTTTTTCTGCTACTACGATTTCTTATCTCTTTCACTTCTTTTCCTTCCTATTTTCTATCCTACATCCAATGGCTCCAAAGAAGAAAACTATTGAACAAATTAATGCAGAGCTTGCTGACAGGGACCTTATTCTTTCTGAAATTGATGGTCATGACAATAAGTCTTCTCTATGTATGGATCTCTTTACTGATCTTACTTGGAATGATCAGAAAGTTTTAATCTCACGAGGTAAAATCCTCGCAGGTCTTCCTCTTCCTCTTTATGATGTCAATCTTCCTTTATTCTATGAAATTATTTCCCACCCCAATTTTTCATGTGCCATTTATCAATTGACTGGTGATTGCATTCGCATTATGGTTGAATTCGCAACTCGTGATGCTACTGGAAAATCTTTGTATTCAGTTGATCTTAGGAAACCTGGATTTCGAGATATGGAGATTATCGCTGCGGATTATACAGTTGAGAGTTTCTTCAAAAATTACACATTAATTCCTGCGAAGAAAGAAGATAAATGTTAGGGTGTTCGTCTTCACCGTAAATCTAATATCGTAGTAGATGATCTTCTCATGCACGATATTGATTATGCCTCGGGAAATAATAAAACACCTCGTCGTTCTAATGATGAAGATTGGTATAACTACCCTCTAACATTATCGGGTTCTTATATTTCTGGGATAGTAGATCTTCCTGCGAACCTTCGTGATCGTAACTATCAACCTTGGGTCTTTTCTTGGCTTAGCAAAGATAAAAATGTATGTATCTCCATCTCTTTATCTTATTTTCAAATGAGGTAAGAAACACTTTTATATGCTTTTTAAACAATATATTGTTGCCTCTGTTTCTTATCCTTATTTGAATTTGTAGGTTCTCTCTAATCTTCCTGAGGTTGTTGCGAGTGAAAACAAGAACCCTACTTCTTCCAAAAGGTTAACTGCGAGACAAAAAACACTTCGCTCTGCGAAGGATACTCAAACTTCTGGTAGTCAAGATGATGCTCTTCGCAAAGGAAAAAGGAAACTTGAGGATGTTGTTTTTGAAAGGAAAAAGAAGAAATTCTCGACCAATGCTTACTCCAATGTGATCTCTTCTAGAAAGAACGTTGATGAAGAAAAAAATGATGAAAGTGACAAATTTCCTGAGAAGGATCTTGGTTCTAATTCTGATACCATTTCTGATAAGGAATATGATGATGACAATGATGAAGAAGACGAAGATTATAGTAATGCAGAAACTTTTGAATCTGCAATGATTCAAGTATCTGAAGCTTTTCTCCACTCTTCTCGTGGGTTAGGAAATTCTCCTACTGGGAATGCTCGTAAGCTTATTGTGAAGGCTTGTAAAGTTCATACTGTACTCAATAACAACTCTCTTAATGGAATTTCAAGATTCGTCTCTCCTGCTACATTATATGCTTTAGGGAGTATGGTAAGTTTCTTTTCTATTCCTTGTTTGTTTCCCTTATTTCATTAATTCCTAACCCTTTTTATTTGTTCAGGTTGGAAGAGAGTTGTCGGCAATTTGCTACGATTCGGAAAAACGTCATTCCATTGCTGAGAAGAAGACTTTAAGCCATTGTAAGAAGTTAGAGGTTGAAAGTTCAAAACTTCGTCAGAAAGTAGAGGATTTAAGTATTGATAATGCAGAATTAATATCTCGTCACGGAGATAATTCACAATCTGCGAGCATCGCAACTGAAAGTTCTTCTCTTCTTGAGGAGAATAATCAACTAAAGCTTGAAAACTCTTCTCTTCGTAATGATAAGAAGCAGTTAGAAGGTAAATTCTTCGTAATGGTAAGTATTTTGATTACTTTTCCTTTGTAACTTGCTAACCTATTTCTTAATTTCTTCCCTTACTGCAGAAAATTATGCGAAGATGAAAGATGATCTGGAAACTATTCTTGTCGGTTGTAACCAGAAGATTTCTGATTTAAGGTCTCAGTTTCTAATTTCCCAGAACAACCATAGCTTATATGTCAAGCGTTTCCGAGATAAGATGACTCGCAAGATTTGTGAAGACAATCAAATTCCTCTCAAGAAGTACTAGACGCTCCTTTCTGAACAAATTCCTGAGGATACCCCATATCTGGAAATCTATGATAGTGAATTTGAAGATGATCTCTCTGAAGAAGAAAAAGAAGATCATTTTGATGAAGATAAATCATCTTCAAAATAGTCTTAATCCTTTCTGTATATTTTCTTCAGTTCTTTTATCTTATTTACTTAAGTGCTGCACTTTTTAATCCATCAACAATTTCCTTTTGAAATTTAATTAGTACCAATGTCTTAATTTTGCGATGATAAATTGATATTTAACTGAATGCTTCCCTCTGTTTGCACGACTTGATCATATGGAGAGAAATAATATAGAGAAATAATATATTTTGAAGACCTAACTTAGTATTCCTTTCCCCCTTATTATTGCTCTTCAGGTGATCAATCCTTATTTTAAGTATCTAGAATATCTACCTCATTTTAATGTTGCGAATCTTCAAGATTTTGCGAAGTATATATGAAATCTTCCCCTTGAAGTATAAGTATTATGAATCCTCCTTGCAGAAATACGAAACATCCTTGAAAAAAGTATAAGAAGTATGAAATATTCTTGAAGAAGCATAAAAAGTATGAAACATCATTAAAGAAGTATACGAAGTATGAAACACCCTTGAAGAAGTATAAAAAATATTCACTCTATGAAGAAGCATCCAATGTTTGAAGAAGTATAAGAAGTATTGAATCTCTGAAAAAGTATAATAAGTATTGAATCTTTGAAGAAATATAAGAAGTATTCAATCCTTATAAAATTTAATGAATATGAAATATCCGTCTTCGATTGCGAACAAAATTGCCTCTATTATTATGAACTCTTTATATATATTCTCGTAAAAAATTTCCAACAGTATTGATGGAATTGATTTCATGCCTTCCTAAGTAAAGGTCTTATTTTGCCACCTCTTTTGCGGTAATATTTTTGCGATAATATGATAAGTCTGAACATTCTTACGAATATACAACCTCGTGACATTATCGTCTTGCGATGAAATCGCAGGACGTTATCACACTTTCATGTAATAACCCATTGATCTCATCTTAACTTTATTGTATGTAATTATGCGAGTATGTATATATACATATATCTTTTTTTTTTTTTTTTTTAGTTCGCAAAAATATTATTGTTGCATAAATATGACAAACCTTTATGTTCTTGCGAACAAAAAGCCTCGTGACATTTGCGTCTTATAGCACGTATCAGCTCCCTAATGGAGGGTGCTGCCCTTTATCTTCCCCTTGGTTGCCCCTTCAAGGAAGTGTACATCGACCATACAAGGTTAGATCTTCCCATCTGGTTTTGCAAACAACCAGCTTTTGATCGCAACCTCTTATCCTTTTTGCCTATAGGGCTTATAGTTACGAGGTTGCACCCTATGGGGTATCTTTGGGCTAAGTGCATCATTTGCCAAGACTTGTCAAGAATGGCAGATGTGCTTCAAACCCATCCGACACTCTTGACTCAACCGTGTACCTCGACGCCTTGATCGTTTTCTACACTTCTTGAGAAAGACAGTATGCCTTAGTCGCCAAACCTATATCTTGGTACTTCCCAAGATTAGATTAAGAATCCAAGGTGTCTAACCCGGATAGGTACCCCGATTTTGGGTTGTACCCCGTAATGTCCATGTACTCAGGTTCCTTGGTGGTGTTCCGGTTTCCCTGAGCCATGCTTATAGGTACCCCCTTAAATGACGTACTTTAGGACTTTGCCTATTACGAAATGTTGATTCGCGAACTAGGGTGTACTCCACAAAGGTTCGCCTGTGTAAAATTTCTGCGGCTCTCTTTCTTTTTTTGAAAGCTAATCACAGTTTGCGGTCTTTTGTCGCAAATATGTTTTGTGTCTTTCTTCAATGAAAGCTAATCGCAGAAGAAAAAAAATTGTATTCGTAAAAATATTTCACAAATATTTCACGTTGCGAAATACCTCATTTCATTTTCTTGTTTTTTCAAAATGCATTTTATTATACACTATGAAGAAATGTACTGATTACCTTCGCAAATCATATCTATTCTTTACCTTCGTAAATTTCTTGTATGTTCAATCATTGTAACTTCATTCCTTCATGACTTAATCTTCAGCCATTAAATTTTCACTTCTCTTTGCAGCCTTTGTTCTTTTTCTCCAATTTTCCTTCTCAACAGTTTTTCCTTCGCAAACTTCTACTTCAGTATCGTAACATTTCTTTCCTTCTGCCCAACCACCCTTGATAACTCCAATACCTTTAGGATGAGGAAATTTTATGCATTGATGAAAAGTTGAAGCTACGCCTAAAATCTCGTGAATCCAAGGTCTCCCTATCAAAGCGTTATACGGTGATTCAACATCAACAACGCAAAATAAGATTTCAGTTCGCATTCCCCCTAATGGAATTCGCATGCTTATTTCTCCTTTAGGTTTATTGGCAGTTCCATTAAAGGCATAAATCCTGTAAGTAGAAGGTATTAGATCTGCGTCCTTTCCCCCCATGATTTTGTAAGCGGGATAGAAGAGAATATTGACAGAGCTTCCTGTATCAATTACGATTCTATTAAGACCAAATGATTCTCCATTTATATCATCCTCACTTTCTTCCATATTCAGACAAATTTCCAATCTCACTACCAATGGATTATCATATATTTCGCAACCTTCTGGAATTTCTGTAGCTTCAAAAGAGATTTCACGCTTCTGCCAATCTTCGAGTCGTGAAATTTTTGCGATGTTCATTATTTATCTTCCTTCACCATCTCTCGCATATACCCTACTTAACACATTATCATGAAAATCTTCTATAGTTTTATATGAGTGAACTATAGAATTGCAGAAAACATTTCTTGCTTTTGGTTCTACTTCAATGTGTAAGATTTCTTTTCCCTTTTCTTGTGTTGTATTTACCATGCGAGTTTCCATTGGTGCTTGCGGTAATTGTTGCGATTGTGCTTGCTTGAGTAAAAAGTGATCTAATTTGCCCTGATCAATCATTCGCAAGATAATCCTTTTGATATTATTACAACTATTTGTAGAGTGCCCATGAAAATGATGGTACAAGCAAAATTCATGACTTCTTGGACCAATTGGTGGTTCCTTTCCCATATTCCATGGAGTTGGTATATTCTCCATCAAGATAATTGCCTGCCATATCTTTTCTACACTTGTATTCAAAGGTGGCATTTTTATTTCTTCTCTTATCATTCTTTGACCTCCTTGACCATTGTTATAATTTTGTCTATGATTCCCTTGTCCAAAATAATTCTGCCTTTGACCCCCATAATTTTCTTGCTGCTGATCTAATCTTGGGATCTGGTTATTTCCTCCTCGACTGTAGAAATTCCTTTCTCTATCATACTCTTCTTGATCTTTACTTCCCATTGCTACCATTTTTGGTTGGCTATTGTTGGTTTTCTTTTCTTCTGATATCTGCGAAGATGTTTGCGAAGATGTTTGCGAAGTACCTGCTACGACATTGATTATTTTAGGAAGTAAGTTTGCTCCAGTATCCTGATTGTTGGTGTTTACTACTGGATATGACTCCATATTGTTTTGCTTTTCTTCTAATGTAATGTACTCCTCTTGCAATTCTCGCAATTCTGTCATCATAATTGAATTCTTTCTTATGAAGATTTGAACATATAATTGTTCAGTTGCGAACATCGCATTTATGAAAGACAAAATCAGGTATCTCTCATCCACATGTCCTGCCATATCACTGCACATAGTTTTCCATCTTCTTACCAAATGCTTCAAACTTTCACCAATTCTTTGTTTTAAACCAAACACATCTTCAATGCCAAGTCGCGAGGAATGATTCGTGATATATGCTCCTAAGAAAGTTACTTGTAAATGATTAAATGATGTAATAGTGTTCTTGGGAAGCCCTTCGAACCATTTTAGAGCTTCTCCTGTTAAACTTGATGCGAAGTACTTGCATAATACATCATCATAATTCTCCCATTGTAGCATGCATCTTACATATGCTTTAATGTGCTGAATAACACATGAATTACCGTCAAAGATGCTAGTTAACGTAGGAATATTGCACTTTGGTGGAATCCCTCCCAACTGTACTTCTATAGAAAAAGGAGTCCTCGAAGCTTCTTCTATTGCTTCATTTAATTTCCTTCTATCTCCTCCTTCTCTACTGCTTATCATTCCTCTCATTTCCTCTAATTCTCGAAAGATTCGTGCATTTGCTTCAGAATTCTCCTCTATTGGCCTCTTCAACGCAGCTTCTCTTCTTCTACGTTCTTGTATCTCCTCTCTTGCGATTCTTCGCATTCTATCATACTCTTCATTAATGTTTTCATTTGCATGATTTTTCAAATATCTTCTTTCCAAATTATCACAATTGTTTTGTTGCAGAGCATTTTGAAATTCTTGTTCTTCCATTTCTGTTCTCCTCATCCTTCTCATATGAATATATGGAATTTCTTCTTCTTCATTTCTCCTTCTTCTGTGATTTATTTCTTCCTGGTTTGCCTGAACTCTGATTCGAAGGTTTGGTTCGCTCCTTGTTATTTCTTCTCGTTGGATCCCAATCTTCCTCCGAATTCTATCACACCCAAGATTTTGATTGTTGCGAGATTGTTCACGTCTTCTTACTCCATCTTCGTAATTGTTTTGATGCATAGCTTGTTGTCTCTCAATTTCTTCCACAAGTTGCCGCTCTTCCTCTTGATTTTCTTCACCATTCTGATTATTTTCCCTTGGAAGTGGCTCTGTTCGTAAATTCTCCATATTTTGTTCGTGATTTGGCACTAGAATGAAACGATTCTCTCGATTTCTTTCAACTTGATTCTGTGCTTGTTCTTGCATCTCATTTTTAATATTGATTGTTGGCGAATTTTGTTCTTCTCTTCTTGGTCTAGCATTTGATCTTACAACACTTTGAGATTTCCTCCTTTGTAACATCTCATTTTCCCTTCTCAATTCTTGATTCTGTCTTGTTAGATTGGCACGTTCTTCAGCTTCAAACCTTCGTTCTTCTTGAATTTCTTGTATCAATGTTTCTAACATCTCCCTTTCTCTTTCACGAGTTATTCCTCCCATCAATCTCCCATTTTCTCTAATTTGTGGTTCTCTGTATGTTTTTGCTGGTGTATCAGTTCTCCAAGTGTGTATACTCACTCGATCATGATCTTATGTTTGTTGAATTTGATTTCTTTGATTATTCTTTCTCCTACTAGGTTCTCATGTTACATTTTCTTCTCCACCTGCAAGCCTTACACTTCTTCTTATTGCAGTCAATGGTTCTGATGTATTTCTTCTTCTAGCCATTTCAGATTTTCAAAACTCCCTAGAATTTTTGCTAGAACAATCCTCAAGTCCCTGTTTCTAGCGCCAATTATGTAGTTGCAGAATAACCTACAACTACACCCTCAGTAGAATTTGTAAAACTTAAGAAGTTCTTGATGAGGAATGACAATTTTCTAATTAATTCTCTCAATTGATTACAAAGAAGTATCTAAATGGAACTAGAATAGTTACAACTTTCTCTATTCTCTTTCCTAAGATATTTTCTAACACTCATTCAAAGAACCTTTTAAATTTTACATTTGAACTCCTATTTATAGTAAAATTTGTACAACTGTATATGCGTTGCAAAGTATCGCAACATATCTTCGCAAGATTATTTTATGCTCGCAAATCTTTCATACTTCCCCGTGCTTCCTCTAATATCGCATTGTTTGGTAGCTCTTTCCTCTTATATTTATTACGATGTTCGTAAGCTAATGTCTTGTGATATTCGATACCTACATAACTTATGTAAAATCATGCCAGCACTTAGGTTTTTCTCCCATGCCTCTCTTTTTGTTGTAAGGATAGCAACTTCTGTTGGTAAGACATCTTCAACTCCATATGTTAAACAAAAAGGTGACATTCAAGTTGCTTCTCGTCTAGTTGTATTATATGCCCATATTTCATTATGCACTTGCTCGCACCATGATTTGTGATAACCTTCTAACTTCTTTTTTAAGATGTCTGCGATTGTCTTATTAGTTGCCTCAGCCTGACCATTTGCTTGCGGGTATAAAGGAGTAGATTTTCCACATTTTATATTAAATGCATTGAGTAACAATTCTATATTCTGTCCCTCAAATTGCTTTCCATTATCAGATACTAATTGTGCTGGAATTCCAAATCTGCAGATTATATTTTCAAAGATGAATATAAAAATATCTTTATCGCGAATATGTTGTACTGCCTTTACTTCTCCCCATTTTGTGAAATAATTTGTTGCAACAATCAGATATCTTCTCTGTCCAGAACCAGGTACAAATGGTCCCAAAATATCTAATCCCCATTTTCCAAATGGCCATACTCTTGATGAAGATGATAATGGTGCTCCTGGTGCATGTATATTTTTCCCAAATCGCTGACAATCTTCACAACGCCTTGAGAGTTGCTTTGAATCTTCATGCATATATGCCAAATAATAGCCTTGCATTTTTGTTCTATATGCTAAAGATCTTCCCCCGCTATGATTACCAGCATCACCACTATGCAATATTTTTAGCACCTTTTTCCCTTCTTCTCTCGTCAAACATCTTAGCGATGGTCCACTAAAAGATCTGCGATATAATATCCCATCTCTTAATTCATAATTGGTTGCTCTAATTTTTAATTTATGTGCTTCTAATCGATTTCTGGGGATTTCTCCTCTTGCCAAATAAGCATGAAGATCTGCTCGCCAATCTGTAGCATTATTCCCTATTTCTTCCTCGCCAGGTTCTACCATCATTACATCTACCTCTTCTTCCTCTTTGTTTATTGCCGGTTGTAAAAGTGTTTGAATTTTTATGCATCTCGCAAGTGGGTTTGTCATCACACTTGATATGAAAGCAAAAGCATGTGCAAGCCTATTATCTTTCCTTGATATGTGTCTCCATTTTATTTTTGGAATCCTCGCAGACAATTCTTCAACAAGTTTTTTGTACTTCTTCAAAGATGGTTCATTTGTAGTATACTCTCCCTTTATCTGGCGAATAACCAATTGTGAATCGCTGGTGATTCTAGCATTTTCCAACTTTATTTCTATCGCAAACTTTAATGCATGGATTACAGCTTCATATTCTGTCTCATTATTAGTGGATGCAAATTCTAATCGAAACGAAAAAGCTATTTTTTCTCCTTCTGGTGAAATGAAAACAACTCCAATCCCATTTCCTTCTTCATTTGACGATCCATCCACTAATATTTCCCATCTGTCAGGTTCTGTTAATAGATCTTTTGTGTCCCCATGTTCTTCGTCTATATCCATTATTTCTTCTACAGCTTCGTCATCTTCTAAAGGAAATTCAGCTAAGAAATCTGCGATAACTTGTGATTTTGGCGAGGATAGAATTTCATATTGAATATCAAAGTGGCCTACTTGCGCATTCCATCTCTCAACTCTGCCTGATCTTTTTGAATTTTTCATCACCGATTCAATTGGCACTCTCGTTAACACTTTGACCTTATGCGCTTGGAAGTAAATTCGAAGCTTAAAAGTTGCGTGTACCAATGCTAGAATTAGTTTCTCAATCTTCGAATAATTTCTCTCTGCTGAATTAAATGTTTTGTTGATATAATAAATTGGCTTTTCCACCCCCGCATCTACTCGCAGTAACACGGCACTTAGCGCGTATGTGGTTGTGCAAGATAGATCAATATCTCTTCTCCTGGTTCAGCCTTTTGTAAAATAGATATGTTCATCAGTTGTTCTTTAATTCCTTGAAAATCCTTTTCACACTCATCTGTCCATTTAAATTTTGTTCCCTTCTTAAGTATATCGAATAAATGTTTGCACTTGTCTGATGATCGCGAAATAAACATTCCCAGCGAGGCTAAGAGTCCATTCAGTTTTTGCACATCTTTAACTGTCGCTGGTGTTGGCATATCGCTAACTGCTTGTACCTTTTCTGGATCAACTTGTATTCCTTCTTTTGATATAATATAACCCAAAAATTTTCCTGAAGCTACTCCAAAAGTACATTTTTCTGGGTTCACTTTGATGTTGAATTGTCGTATTTGATCGAAAATCTCTTTCAAATCCTGTACATGATTTTTAGATTCTTTGCTTTTAATCAACATGTCATCCACGTACACTTCTAATGTTTTATGTATCCATTTTGCGAACACTTTCTCCACCATTCTTTGGTATGTTGCACCAGCATTTCGTAAGCCAAAAGGCATCTTTGTATAGCAATATAACCCTCTTGGAGCAAAAAATGTTGTATACTCTTGATCTTCTTCTGCGAGGGGAATTTGATTATATCCTTTATATCCATCTAATGAAGATATTCTATCATTTCCCGTTGCTGATTCAACCATTTGTGGAATATCTTATAATTCCTTCATCAAGCATTTTCTGTAGCTCTTCTTCTATTTGAGAATGGTATGTTTTTGCAATTTTTCTGATTCTTTGTTTAAATGGTCTCACATCTTTGTTGATCTCTAGTTTATGACATGCCACTGAAGGGTCTATCCCTGGCATCTCATCCATACTCCATGCAAAGATGTCTTTGTATTCTCGCAAGAGATTTATTGTTCTTTCTTCTTCGTCTTCCTCCATTTTAGTCCTAATTTTCAGTATTTTAGGCTCTTCCTCGCTCCCGATATTTATTTTCTTTGTTGGCTCTGTTGCGGTGTAACTAGCTTCAGGTTCTCCCATTGGTGTTGGAGTTTTCATTTCTCTCGCGAATTCATCTTCTTCTCGTGAAACTTCACTTGGTATCCCTTTTCCTTCTTTTTCCCTTATCATGTAAATTTTATATTCCTCTTCTTTCTTTGCTTCTCTGTTCAATTTTCTGCGAGCTTTTCGCAGCTTTGGACGTTCTTCACAATTTCTTACTTCAATTTGGTAGCACAATCTCGCGAAATTCACATCTCCTCTAATTTCTCCAATTCCACTAGGCATAGGAAATTTAATACATTGATGTAATGTTGACGCCACATCATTGATTGCATGTATCCACGGTCTTCCCAGTATCATATTGTACGGCGATTCCACATCTACCACACATAATGATATTTGTGTTTCAATTTCTCCTAGTGGAATTCGTACCATTATCTCGCCTTTAGGTTTTGTTATAGACTTTCCAAAGCCACGAAAATAATATGTTGAATGAGACATTTCTTCATCCTTATATCCCATCTTCTTGAAGGTATGATAAAATTTCATGTCTACAGAACTTCCTGTGTCTACTAAAGTTCTATTCATAGCCCATTCTTCTTCAGATTTTATCGATTTCTCCTTTCTCATTGGTATAGTAGTTACTGTGACCACCAATGGAGATGTATGACTTAAATCTTCTTCTGGTATTTCTGCTGCTGTAAATGTGATTTCTTGTTTTTCCCAATCTTTCAATGATGATACCTTCTCCACTGTCATAATCTTCCTTCCTTCAAAATCCCGTTTATGTATCCTTCCCTTGATATTTTCATGAAATCTATCAATCATTTCTTTTGTTATTACATCACCTTTCAATTTTCTACAATCCTTTTTGATTCTGATCATTCTTCCTTCAATTTTCTCACCGATTTACTTAATTATTTCCTTAATCTTGAACAATTTTTATCTTCTTCTTTGCTTTTTCTTCTATTTTCGTTAATTCAATCCCTGTTTCGGGCGCCAAAATGTAGTTGCAGGATTTCCCACACTACACCCTTGTCAAGAATCTATGAAAACTAAGTCATAATTGTGGATGAATAACAACACTTTTATTAATTCACTTTCAGGAAGATTTACAAGAAATATCAAAACTCAGAAGTACAATTTTCTTTCTGGAGTTTCTCTCTCCTTAAAATTCTCTCATCTCTCAAAAGTACATCATTATTTTCTGGATTTAGTCGGACCCTTTATATAGGAAAATACATAGTGGAAGACAGCTAAGATTTCCCCTTAATTCGGATCTACTCTGCGATCTCATCGCCATAACTTTAGTCTTCACCATCGCCAACTTTATAACCATCGTGAAGCAGGCTTATTCTTCATATATCTTTAATCGTTAATCGTTATATCACTCTTTTGTGACACTCGCCAAATGTTGTTGAAGAATCTTGCGACGTTCTCGTCAAAGTGTTGTTAATACTTGTAGAAATGTTTGGGTTTCTCGCAGAAGTGGCGTTTCCATCGCGAGAATATCGTTGTGGCGATATTCTAGTCCTACACTAATTAAGGCCGCTTGTTCAACTTGAAGGTTAACATTTACACCTAAGTCATTCCTGGAATTGTTAAGAACCTTCGCAGCCCAAGCAAACTCATCATCGCTATTAATAAGGAGACGAGATCGAACTTGAGTCTCCCTCGCAAGAAGATCTTCATTCTCGCGGATAAGTTTATTTCTGTCCATTTGAACGTCAAGGAGAGTTTTATGAAAATCTGCTAGGGTCTTGGATCCCTTCTTGATAGCAAGATCTTTCTCGTCAATAAGATCACTAATTTTCTGTCTTAATCTATCTATTTCATTCTTTGAATCAAGATAAAAGCCCCTATATTTGTCAGTCAAACCTAAATTGAATCTGTGTTCAATTATTAAGAGATTAAGCTTGGATCTAAGTTCATCTATGGAAAGGGATTTAATCTTATCATCTGAGAAATTACTTAAGGAATTATTAAGACAGGCAAGAAAAGTATGATCATCTACAGGTTCAGGGAAAGATTGAAAGAGTATAGCCTCGTCAGTAAGACCATAAACATCTGCAAGTTAAAAGTGGTCTCTTGAATAAGCTGCGATAGAATAAAAAGAATTAAGAGAGAAAGGAAATAAGTCATACCATAAAGTTGTTGGTTAGCTCTATCAAGATCAGAAATCTTTTGCTTATCAACTGAAGCTTCAGTCTCCAGCTGTTTATTCTTCTTGCGAAGTTCAATAACTTCAGATTCTAATTTCTTTTTATCTTGGCGAAGTTTAGCAGCCTTCTCTTCAGATTTGACACATCTTTTATCTAAATCAGAAGCAACAACAAAAGAAGCTCTTCCAACCTGCGAAAGAAAAATATGAATTAAGATCTACCAATGGAGAAAATATATAAACAGATTGAAGAAATGAAAACATACCAAGGCACCAAGAGAATTCAAGAGACTGGGAGTTAGCGATCTTGAGATTCCTTGAAGAGAATCATTATCCACCAGAATAGGGGCATCGAAAACTTTAGCGAGAGCTTGGGATGTCTTGTCAATAACTTCATCCTCATCATTGCAAGTTATGCGGTGGGAAATATCGCTAAAAATTCTGGATAGATGAGTCATTGAAGAATCAGAGGAAGAAGAATTTTTTATTGAAGGAAAACCGCTAACATCAAAACCTTCGTCAAGATCAACATTTGGATTTTCTGGAATTAGTTGAGAAATTGAAGAAGAAGAAGAAGAAGGTTGAGTTTTCCTTTTATTTAATGGAGGATCGCTAGATTCTTTATTGCGAGGGGCAGAAGGCTTTCCTCTAGAAGGAGAAGCAGATTTATCCTTTGAAGATTTCCCATATTTTTCTTTCAAAGATTTCTCTTTGGTTTTTGCGGGTATTAATGGTTCTAATTCTTTGATCTCTTGCGAGCACAGATGAAGATAAGAAATAGGGGCAACAATATATTGTTAAAATTTATGAAGAGATATTTCTTACCTCATCCGTGAAAGATTTCAGAGCCAAGTGCTAGGATTCCTCGAAGTTTGATAACTGAGCTTCATTCTTTCAATCTGAGAAAGATCAAAATAATTAGCGAGAATATAAAAACGCAAGAAAGATAATGAATAATAATATGAAAATTTAGAGAGATTAGTACCTCTTTAGTTCTTTCAGTCCAATTAAAGACCCAAGGTTGATATTCTGCAAGACTCGCGGGAAGTTCGCGAGAACCAGATATATAAGGACCTTCAAGACATAATGGAAAGATGAACCACTTGTCATCACTAGAATGACGAGGACCTTGGTTGGTGGGTGTATGAAAATCAATATCCAGCATAAGAGCTTTATCACCAGCGACCTTTTCTTTTTTCAAACGAACACCCCAGCAGGTGCTATCCCTCTTCATAGGGACTATACTATAATTTACAAAGAAGTTGTCCACAGTATAATCCGCAGAAATAATGGGGACATCTTTAAATAGAGGATTCTTTGGAGCTTCAAGGTAGCGAGTTCCTTTATTTGCGCCGCGAGAAGCATATTCAAGCAGCAATCTGATGCAATCTCCACCTAGTTGATGTATCACTCGCGAGAATCTTTTGTCAGAAATTATTTGATAAAATAATGGAAGTTCTGGGTCATGGAGAGGAATTGGAAGACCAGATTCAAGTTGTCCTAGCGATACTATGATTTTTTCGCGAGAGCATTGATCATCAGTAAATAATTTAAGAGAAAGTTCAGATCTAGAATCCTGGTCTGGAATTAAAGATAAGTTAAAACCTTTAATTTTGAGTTTCTCGCGCATCTCATTAAAGGCCTTCAAGTTTTTGGTACCAGCAGCAACCATTTTTGAGTATGGGAATGAAAGAAAACGTTGAAAAGAAGAAAGAAATCACAACAGTAACAGAAGCGCAATTCGCGGAAGAACAGTAAAATTTGCAGAGAGGGTATGGAAAGAAAGAAGAAGAAAGTAAAAGAGAAAAAGGAAAGGAATGAGAAGAGTTCGTCAGCAATTATTTGATAAAATAATGGAAGTTATGGGTCATAGAGAGGAATGGGAAGACCAGATTCAAGTTGTCCTAACGATACTATGATTTTTTCGCGAGAGTGGTAGGCTCGGAAAGATACCTACTATTGTGTATACTGCAAGTGCACAGTGTCGACAAGCAACACAGGGCAAGCACAGGTCGAACCACAGAGACTTGGAGAGTGTAGAAGTTGATTCTAAATCCTGATTCAGAGAGTAACCAAAAGGGGTTTGATTTTGTCGATACGACGATATGATTTTCAAGTGACTGAAATAATAAAAGTAAAAGATGCAAATAACAAGATATGTAAACAATGATAATATGGATACTAGGGTATTCAAATCCACCAATAACCTATGATATGCATTCAACTTGTAATATTATTCTTGTCCTTATAGTAGATTCAAGTCTACCGTATAACTAAGGTGTTTCTCCAATGGATAATTTAATCACAACTAAAGTATTTCTCCAAAGCATTAATTGTCTAATTAAGCACAACTAATCTAAAGATCAATATTTGGTTAAGCATGAGTTGTAGCATAATCAACATAGAGATATTCTAACTACAATGGATACATGGCATACATTGTGAGAGCAAGATGTTGAAAAACTTGGATTAAATTATATCTTTAAACAATTCTAAACTTTCAAGAACAAGATACAAGATATGAATACATACCAATGAGATTAGGGCTTCATCTAAACCCTAGTAAATGAAACTAGAACATGAAGAACATTACAACAAAACTTAAATTTGATAAACTAACATGAACAAGCTATTCTTGGATGGTTTTTCAACACAACAACCCTCTCTATTTATACACAAAATTCCCTCAAGAACTTGGATCCGAATTTTGGCACTCATCCACTCAACAAAACATGTTTTCTTAATTGATGGAATATATTTGGTTGTGGGAAACAAATTGGGAGTGATTGAGTGAGAGAATGGGGCTGAGGTGGATGTTTTGGAAAGAATCCAATGGGGGTGAGGTGGATGTTTTGGAAAGAATCCAATTGGGGTGAGGTGGAAATGGATTTGGGTCTTGGGTTTTGGATCATGGGTTGTTTAATCCCATGAATTTGTAAACAAGTTGCCACTGATGCGCGAGCGGGTTGCAACGCTTCCAACTTTCTTCTCTTTTGTCTTCTCAATTCTTCCAAGCTTTATTTAGTACTTAAAAACACAAAATTAATTAATACAAATATTTATTCTTGAAAATGGTAAAAATGCAGAATTTGGGATAATATATGACTTTGAAGCGCGAAAGATGAGTTAAGTGCCAATGAAAAGGTGTATGAATATGCAATATTTGGCACTCATCAAATACCCCCAAACCTGAATTTTACTTGTCCTCAAGTGAAACAGAAATCCGTAAATCCTAACTATACCACTGTCAGCCTGGTCTCTCGAATGCATTTAGCGTATGCACTAAGCCTTTAAACCCCTAGGTGTCCCTAGTGGACGAGTTGTAGTCTCGTGAGGGCCTACCAAAGAAGTACCCACAAACCCTTCTCCAATATCAGAGCATCCATAGAAATGTCTTTGTCTTCGGTCTTCAACTGTAGATGATGAACTTCGGAATTTCGTAGAACCTTGATAATTTGTAACCATTTTTTTTAAGACCCGCTACACAGCCGATCATCATATTTTTTTTAGTGACCCGCTACACAGCTGATCATCATTTTTTTTAGTGACCCGCTACACAGCTGATCATCAGATACCAAACACAAGACCCGCTACACAATTTGGTCATCATAAAAAAATTTGATTTTTGATTTATTTATTTTTTAATAAAAGACTAAAAAATCTATATGCAAAACACTACAAAAAAAAAATCCTACAAAAGACCCGCTACACAGCTGGTCATAGAAAAGAAGAAAAAAAATGCAAAAGACTACAAAGGATCCTACAAAAGACCCGCTACACAGCTGGTCATAAAAAAAATGCAAAAGACTACAAAGGAAAAAAAAACATACAAAAGACCCGCTCCACAGCTGGTCATCCTAAAAACAACAACAAATAAAATGCAAAAGACTAAAAAAAAAAAAAAATCCTACAAAAGAAAAGACCCGCTACACCTGGTCATAGTAAATTTTTTGATTTTTGATTTTTTTTTTTAATAAAAGACTAATTTGATTTTTTTAATAAAAGACTAAAAACTCTATATGCAAAACACACCCCCAAACCTAAATCTAACATTGTCCTCAATGTTTCAAAAGATGATAAGAACACATATCAAGAGAGCAAGGTAGAGAAGATTTAAAGGAAAGAGATTACCCGATGCAGAAAGGGTGGTGCTAACCATAATTGAATGAATGCTTTGAGAGCAAACAGTATGAGCGCAATACAAAAAGTTTGGTTAGCACACATATATATGAAGAAGATTCAAAAATTAATTACTGGATTATATACAATAAAAATTCACCATACACCAACAATCTAAAAAGTTGAGGATCAACCCAAAAGACGGAGTGTGAAAACAACAACAGCCTTACACAATTATAACACAACAATGCAAGTAAGACTGCAAGTGTGAAAACATTACCCCCAAACCTGAACTTGTCAATAGATGTGTTTTTGAGCACAAAATCTAACAATTTCAGGGGTTCATCATGCACAAGATCTAGTTCAAAGTGGATTTTGTCAGGGATGGGAAGAAAAACATGAGGGTATTCCAGATATGACTTCTCAATAACAGGATATTTAGTGGACAAAAAGTACAAAAGAATTTGAGATGCATATAACTCTAACCCTAGGTTTGGAATTGTCAACAACATTGATTCAAAGACACTTAAAAGGAACAATTTTTAGGTCCAGTGCAAGACCATCAGTTGGTGACTTAGCAGAGAGTAGGTACGTCTAAGTTGCTCATATGGATGAGATCAAGAGTACCCTTATCATTAGTTACATTTACATCTCCTAAGTCATCTACAAGTGTGACAGTATGCTCACATTCATAGAACAATTCATCAAGACCTAGTTCATAATCATCATCATCCAAAGTTTTATTCTCATGCATATACAAATCCAAAGAGACATCACAATGTTGTGACCTAGGTAGAGAATCAGACACGTCAATTATATTTTGATGCATAAGATCATTAGTGTCGACAGGAGATTCAAAATTACCTATGTCAGACACAAGTACAACATCATGCTCATGCTCATAAAACAAATCAATAAGCCCCAGTTCACAATCATCCCCTAGAACTTCAGTTTCATGCATAGGAATATCACAAGAAACTTCACATTGTGACTTAGGCATAGAATCTGACACATTAAAGTTATTTCCATGCATAGTTTCATTGGTGTCTACAGAAGATTCAACATTTTCTAAGTCACAAACAAGTTGTGTAGCATGCTCTCTTTCACAGGATAACTGCACAGGCTCAAGATTAGTAACCACATCACATGTATATGGAACATTAGAAGAAACATCATTCATTAAGGTCGAGGCAGAGAATCCTAATGTCTCTGAACTCAAAGGTTCGACAATATTTTCAGTAAAAATATATTCTTCTAACATAACATCATCATCATCACAGAAATGCATTTCCTTATTTAAAATCGTAGTATTTCTAGTTCCTTCATTTAAAACAGGTTCATATGCAATATCAGCTACACAAGTAAGACTAGGCATACTATTTTCACATTTTATTTCATTAGGACAAACAAATATTTCATCCTGAAATTCCTCCTTTCCTACATTTTGTAAATGAATCAAATTCATTTTTAATAATGCATTAAGTTGTTCAATGGAATGAGAGTCTTCAACAGTAGGAAATTCATAATTAATGCTATATGGTTTATCATGCAATACACTCCTAGCATTATTTTGTTCGATGAGTCTGAGATTTTCCTCCATAGATTGAGAAGTACAAAATTGTTCAACTTCCCACTGTGGTGGATGATACATGTGCATGGTCATTAGGGTCTATAAAATACTGATCGCAACCTTCGAAAGGTTGATTATGGTCCCAATGACTATCAGCTTTGTAATCTGTTGGCATTTCATATTTTGGATTTTCATGATATTCTCTAGATTGCCTAAAATCATGCAAAATATAGCAATTATCAGCAGGATGGCCTAAGCCTCCACATAAGGTACAAGCATAGATTTCAGATTGCCTAGAAGAATTATATGCGACAGATTCATGCATTTGCATTTCTAAAGATGCAGTTCTAGCTTCTAATTGGTCCAAAAGTGATGATTGTGAGAGTTGGGCACTGTAAAGATGTTCATTTTCACCCTGTGGTGGATGATACATGTGTGAGTAGTTACTAGGGTTCATGTATTGATGCTCAGACTGTGAAAATTTCCATAATAATCCCTATAACTAGTGACATCATGGTCTGTTGGAGTTTCATAATGTGAAGCATGCCTGTAAGCAAGCTCTCTCGATGGATTTGTTTCCATCCCCACCGCAGACAGAATCCCGACATGATCTCTAACTAGCACTAGGCTTGTTGCAGAGATTGGGATGTACACACCGAAAAACAGACCAATATTTATTTTTTTTTTCATTATTGTTTTTTTTTTTTTTTTTCAAGCCCGTTCTCTAATTACCTCGGGCATACATTAGAAAAACAAAATAAAAGAAGAAAAATCATAAATGGAAGGGAAGTTCTATGCAATCGCAAACAAGGCTGACTCTACCACAGAAAACCTACTGATTTCTAGCAAACAAAAAGCATGATGGTTCCACTTAGATTGTTTTCTAGACCAGCTTCTAATCCTTCGAAATGGAATTCGTTACAATCTGAGCAAACTCCTCTGGAATCAATCCGAGTTTAAGTAAATTGAATAGAGGCGAGGGAAGCTGCAGGAGCTTTGATACCCAAGGCCTCACCGCATTCCAAGGCGGCGCAGTCATGCATTCAATTTACAGAAACCGTCATGAACTTCGAAGTATGCTTAGAGAGTAACCAATATTTTTCGAACGACTCTCCTACTAAGCTCGTTACCTTATAGGTCTCGTTCTATTCCAAATTTTAAAGCTTAGGTTCGCGTTTGGTAACGTTTTCCTAAGGCGGACAAGAAGAGAACGGTGATGAAATCCGAATCCCTTATCTTGTATGGCCAGTTCTTGCCCTTTACTAGGAAAATAAAAGCAGCCGTATTCAAGTCCTCGACATATATGCAACCGAAGGAATACAGTAACTCGCTAACAAGGGATTCGCGAGTGTTTCGACAAACTTACCTCCCGTTCCAGACGAGGGATGAACCGTTGTTGTCGACTCGGGCCACGACTCCTATGTCATGAACGAACCCGAGGGGCCGAGGTGATATTGTAATCACCGTCCTTCTCTGCAAACAGTTTGATATTTAATATTACCCTTCCGTAGGGTTTAAAAATAAAAATAAAAATAGAATGTTCAAACTCCAAAGTCCAAAAATAAAAAATGCAAAAGAAAAAGAAAATTACAAGAGTAGAGGAATCCTAATACAAATTAAAAATAGATAATTAAAATAAACTCTTTTTTTTTATTAAAATAAAAACTTCTTCCGCTTTCTTTCGCTTCCTTTCCTTCGCCTTTACAACAACTTCTCCGGCACCTGTTGGGCTCAAAAGAGGTAGTTAGGGTTTCGAAGTTTTAAAGCAAAAAAAAAAAAAAAAAAAAAAAAAAAAAAAAGTGTAAAATCGATGTGAATAGTTGCAGGTGATGAAAAATGAATAGTGCCAGGAGATGAAAAATGAACTACACCACTACCGAGTCCCCGGCAACGGCGCCAAAAACTTGGTAGGCTCGGAAAGATACCTACTATTGTGTATACTGCAAGTGCACAGTGTCGACAAGCAACACAGGGCAAGCACGGGTCGAACCACAGAGACTTGGAGAGTGTAGAAGTTGATTCTAAATCCTGATTCAGAGAGTAACCAAAAGGGGTTTGATTTTGTCGATACGACGATATGATTTTCAAGTGACTGAAATAATAAAAGTAAAAGATGAAAATAACAAGATATGTAAACAATGATAATATGGATACTAGGGTATTCAAATCCACCAATAACCTTTGATATGCATTCAACTTGTAATATTATTCTTGTCCTTATAGTAGATTCAAGTCTACCGTATAACTAAGGTGTTTCTCCAATGGATAATTTAATCACAACTAAAGTATTTCTCCAAAGCATTAATTGTCTAATTAAGCACAACTAATCTAAAGATCAATATTTGGTTAAGCATGAGTTGTAGCATAATCAACATAGAGATATTCTAACTACAATGGATACATGGCATACATTGTGAGAGCAAGATGTTGAAAAACTTGGATTAAATTATATCTTTAAACAATTCTAAACTTTCAAGAACAAGATACAAGATATGAATACATACCAATGAGATTAGGGCTTCATCTAAACCCTAGTAAATGAAACTAGAACATGAAGAACATTACAACAAAACTTAAATTTGATAAACTAACATGAACAAGCTATTCTTGGATGGTTTTTCAACACAACAACCCTCTCTATTTATACACAAAATTCCCTCAAGCACTTGGATCCGAATTTTGGCACTCATCCACTCAACAAAACATGTTTTCTTAATTGATGGAATATATTTGGTTGTGGGAAACAAATTGGGAGTGATTGAGTGAGAGAAGGGGGTGAGGTGGATGTTTTGGAAAGAATCCAATGGGGGTGAGGTGGATGTTTTGGAAAGAATCCAATGGGGGTGAGGTGGAAATGGATTTGGGTCTTGGGTTTTGGATCATGGGTTGTTTAATCCCATGAATTTGTAAACAGGTTGCCACTGATGCGCGAGCGGGTTGCAACGCTTCCAACTTTCTTCTCTTTTGCCTTCTCAATTCTTCCAAGCTTTATTTAGTACTTAAAAACACAAAATTAATTAATACAAATATTTATTCTTGAAAATGGTAAAAATGCAGAATTTGGGATAATATATGACTTTGAAGCGCGAAAGATGAGTTAAGTGCCAATGAAAAGGTGTATGAATATGCAATATTTGGCACTCATCAGAGAGCATTGATCATCAGTAAATAATTTAAGAGAAAGTTCAGATCTAGAATCCTGGTCTGGAATTAAAGATAAGTTAAAACCTTTAATTTTGAGTTTCTCGCGGAGCTCATTAAAGACCTTCAAGTTTTTGGTACCAGCATCAACCATTTTTGAGTATGGGAATGAAAGAAAACGTTGAAAAGAAGAAAGAAATCACAACAGTAACAGAAGCGCAATTCATGGAAGAACAGTAAAATTTGCATAGAGGGTATGGAAAGAAAGAAGAAGAAAGTAAAAGAGAAAAAGGAAAGGAATGAGAAGAGTATTTATATAAGAAGAAATTTCTCGAAGAAGATGAAAGCAATTAATGCAAAGAAAAGACGTGGGTGGTCAGATCGCAACGGTTAGAAGAGACGTGTCAAAAATTTATTGGAAGAAAGAATTCGTGAAAACAGCTGGCGAAGAAACGTGTCAGAACGGGGAAGTCAGAAAAGATAAGAAATTATGGCATTTTAAGTTCTCATGATCTTCTATTCTTCGCAGAAAAGACATGAGAAGAGGCAAGATGTAGGACCAGAATATCGCTACAACGCTATTCTTGCGATATTAACAACGTTTCTGCGAGCGTCACTACCAATTCTTTAACAACGTTTCACGAGCGTCATAGAATATCCAAAAGAAACTAACGATGGAAGAAATAAAGGAAGAATATGTTGATCCTGCGATGGTCATCATTCTTGCGATAGGAAATATTGTAGCGATCGCAATGAGATCGCAGAATAGATCCGAAATAGGAGGAAAACTTAGCTGTCATCCATTATGTAAATCCCTATATAAAGGGCTCGATAAATCCAGAAAAGGATGATGTATTTTTGAGAGATGAAAGAGTCTTGAGGAGAGAGAAACTTCAAGAGAATATTTGTAATCTTGATTTCTTCCAATTCTGTAAACATTTCTGAAACTTGAATAGTAAAGTGTCGTTTAAATCTTTGAAGTTTAATTGATTTCCAACAGATTTCTATAGAATCTTAACAAGGGTGTAGTGTAGGAATTCCTGCAACTACAGATTCCTTTGATTCTCTCGCCCATGTAATATCCTCCTACCTTGTTCTGGATATTCTTCTTCATTTTGGTTGTTTCTTCCTCCTTGATTTATATTGTTACGTCTATTATCCAATGCTTCGCCATGGGGATTATAGCGATCTCCAATTATTTCTTCTTCTCTATGAAGTTGTTCTCCATTAAAATTTTGCACTTCTTCTCTAACATTTCTCATTGGGGAATTTTTCCTTGGTTCTTCTCTGAGTGATCTTGAATTTGATCTAACAGTACTTCTTGATCTCCTTCTTTGTAACCTAAAATTCTCCATTCTTAGCTCATGATTTTGTCTTGTTAAATTCGTACGCTCTTCTGCCTCTAATCTCCTTTCTTCCTGTATTCTTTGTCTCAAATCATCTACTATTTCATTTTCACATCCTTCATGAATTAATCCTCCAACCATTTCTTGATTTCTTTCTCCTTCTTCTTCATTTCTTAATTGTCGATTTTCTGCTTCTTTCATCGAATCCGACCTCCAAGTATGCACACTCACTCTATCATAATCCACATTCCTATCTCGTGTTTTTGTTTGTTGATTCGGATGTTGAATTGAATTTTCTGTTTCATTTCTTCCTGATCTTATCCTTAAAGATTCTTTCAATTCACATGTTCCCTCACCTGCAAGTCTTTTACTTCTCCTCACAGTTGTCGGTGGTTCTGATGTATTTCTTCTTCTTCTAGCCATTTCTTCAACTCTAACAATTTCTTCAAATCTTAAAGTTATAATTAGAGATTTCTTAGCTTGATTCTCCCTGTTTCTGGGCGCCAAAATGTAGTTGCAGGAATTCCTACACTACACCCCTAGTAAGAATCTACAGATATTGAATTATGTTTGAAAATGAATTACGACACTTTTTTTATTATTTTTATTTTTTTAATTCTTTACAAAAGACATAAGAACTCGGAAGTACAAATTTCTTTCTAGAGTTTCTCTCTCCTCAAAATCTTATCAACTCTCCAAAAGACATCATCCTTTTCTGAATCTAACGAACCCTTTATATAGGGTTTTACATAGTGGATGACAGCTAAATGTTCCTCCTTTTTCGGATATACTTTGCGATCTTATCGCAATTGTTATAATATTCTCTCTCGCAAAATTGATAACCATCGCGGGATAAACATACCCTCTATGTATTTCTTCTATCATCAGCTTCTTTTGGATTATTCTGTGACGCTCGCGAAATGTCATTAAAGAATCTTCTGTGACGCTCGCAAAAGTGTTGTTAATATCGCAGAAATAGTGGTGTAGCGATATTATGGTCCTACACTACCACCAACACTTGATTCGTCACCATTCCTTGGAAAACCTGCAGCTCATTGCACATCATTGTTCATCACATTAATTCCTGCTGTAACTCAGCTACCCCATTATTTCTCTGCAACAACATCAAGCTAGACATTGCATTAACTAACTCATTGCAGCTCAGCCAACTAACCACTCTGTCAAAATTCATTCATTCAACACCCATATCTACAGCACAGTATCAATCTCAGTCTGTTGCAGCAACCATATTCGCACCCTGCCTGCGACTCCATATCTTTTGTAGCTTCGATTCCATTTGCAGTCTCATCAAAACAATCACAGCATAAAACTACTATCTGTTGATTGCTCGGCCAACAGTTCACCACACAACCTCTATACAACTGCGAGCACCCTTCCATTGTGTTGCTTAGCATCATTGCTTCACAGAACTCCAGCTCCTACCACCTTCTCGTTATGTCCATGATCACCAGCACATGCCACGGCTCCACTGCACATATGAAAATCATCACCTGCAAATCTGAACCAACAATACGCAATTGCATCTCAGACTACACAAACAACACCTTGAATGCATTATTTTCATTCTGCAAAAACCCATTTCAGCACTCCCAACACCTAATTCAATCCAACCAGTACCATTCTACTGCCCCAGCGACAACCCTTCACCTGCAATTCTTCTTTGAGCCATTGTAGCTCAACATCACAGAATCCTCAACTTCTTCCCATTTCTGACAACATCTATAGCTTCTGTTCCATAAATCACCAACACTAGCTTCATCATCTCAGATTCAAATTCTTCAATCTCAATACTTAATTCACCCAACTCAGTAAACAAATCCATACCCATCTATCCAACTGCTTTGTTAATCTGAAATTTACCATCTTCAAATCAACACAAATATCATCTCCTAACCCTCTTCACTGACTTCATCTCTGTCTCAATTTCAAATATCATCATCATAAGGAAATGAAATAGCAGCTACATATTCCCTTCTAATCTTCCCTCAAGCCTGAACTCAGTAGTTCCTTCCATCCCCTCTCAAGCCGCAGCCATTTTTGGTTTCAGGTGAAGAAATAAAAACCAATGATTTTGTTATCTCTGAAATTTAGGTTTTCTGTAGTGAAATGAGACTGGATATAGCCATCCCAGTGAAATAGATAAGGGTCAACATTGAATGCCTCTAGACACCCACTCATTAGATAAAGGATACCAAGGTATGCCGTATGCTTCTCTAGACTAAGCCGCCATGGTTATCTCCTATCATCGGCTTGGTTCAGCTCCACCTCCAGTAGCAGTTGCACGTGAAATGATGCTTTTTCCATTTACGCTCCAAATGGACGCTTTCTTCTTCTTTTGCTCTGAATGACTCCAAAGTACCTTTAACACTCAAAAGCACACATAAGATACATAATTCATACGAAAACTCGCAAAGAAAGCATAAATACTAGATATAAAATTAGGTGTTTTAAACACCTATCAGTAACAACTCTATTGATTCCTTTCAGTAAAGATATCTTAAGTCATATGCAAGGGCTATTCCGTTTAAACTAATAAAATCCTTTGCCTGGTTAGACCAATCTATCCAACAACTACCGAAGTAGCATAGTTTATATTTGCGATCAATCAATATAGAATCTAATAAGAAACTATAAAGAAATATTAATCTCACGCAACTAAACAACCGAATAAATCCGATTCTAGTTGGATCCCAGCCAATCAAGGTTTTTGCTACACAAAGATATGATAAACCAATCAGAAATCTTCTTCGACTTCAAATCTTTTTTAATCTTCAATTAAACCTGCACAACACCACTTGAATCTCTTGTGGTCAATCACACACAGAACGAAATATGTTAACAATGGATTATCACAAGATGTCTTCGGATCTATAAACAGTTATAAAGCTCCCTTCGACACTTCGATCTAGTTTAAGTGAATCTTATATCAAAAGAGAAGATTCTCAAGAATAAACAAACTAGGTGCAATCAAATTTCAACACCCGTTAGTCAATCAAATAAATCGAAAACTAATAAACTGCAATTATCTAGTTTCCTACCAGCGGTACTCGTAGAGCTTCTTGATCCCACAGAAGTATTTAAATGAGAAATCGTAAGAGATTTCGCCTAATTAGGGTACTTTACTCTCCGGATAGACGTCTCTACCAGAAACAACAAAAAGATGAAGTTTGCATGGCTCTTAGGATCGTTTGCTAGAAATTCAAACTTAGGTATTTATAGACCAAGGATGTTTGGACACCAAGGAATTTCCAAAATCGAATATTCTCAAGATATGCAATAAATGCCCAGATAGGTTTTCATAATTCCTGGAAATAATTTGCTTATCTATTCTATCTCCAATTTTGAGACAAAAGTCGCATTGCTATATAGACTTTAATTATACACATTTGCTATTTCGAGCCAAGTTTATCTCGCTTATCTATTTCTCGAAATATGTATTGGTAAGCTTTTGCTTTAGCCAAGTTCATCTTTACTCATGACGAAATTCATGTTGATTATTTCAATATCTTGAAAATCGCTTTGATGAAAATAGTTTGTGGATAACAACTATTTTAACATCCTCTAAGAAAGTTTCAATGATTGAAATGAGAGTTTAGAACAAGTAACCATGTTTGGATATAAACATACTGTGTTCTCACATTTGTGTAATAGTCCAAAACCGGGAATCTAAAGTATGCGTACTCGTAGGCGTACTGGCAGTTGTTGGAAATCCGGATGAGTATGCGTAATCGTACACATACTGGCGGAAGTTTCACGTCTGTGAATTTTTGCTGGAGTTTGAAGTAAAAAATAACTCAATCCAGGTACTTAAGTATGCGCAACTGTTTGCATAGTTAAGGAGGTTACTTTCTAAGATCAGTTTGTTCATGAACTAAAACATTTATATAATAAGGAATGCAATCTTTGCAAACCATGGATATAATGTTCATGAATTAATTCGAGTGAATCAAAATCGATTTTGTTTCGATTGTGTCTTGTATACTTCTATAAGATCCAAGCAATTTAAAAACTCTCTAACTAATTCATTTGAGTCACTTGAACTAGTTATGGTGAAGATAAATAAGGTTGATATGAAAGTGCTCATATGGTGAACCATTGGTTAACTATTGTTGAACCAACTAAGTGTACACATTTAGGTACGGTTACCCAAGCCTAACTGAAAGTGAATTTCATTTGTGTATAGCAAGCTAAGTTGGCTCTAACGGTTGAAAGATATTAGCTTAAATCTAATCAGGTTTTCATCTAACAGTGAATATTGAATGCTTTGTTACCAAGGTAACTTAGATTGCAAACCCTGATTTGGAGACTATATAAAGGATAATTTTAGTAACTGGTAAACCTAATCCCCACACCTCCTGTGTGATACTAGTTCCATAAACTAGAGTCGATTCTCCTTTAACCTTAGGTTTTTCATGAAACCTTGTAGGTTAACGACTTAAAGACTTTATTGGGATTATGAATCCTGACCCAATTATTATATCTGTAGTTGTGTGATCTGATCTTATTATTTCTATCATGTTTGAGTACAATCGTAAGATTGGCTTGAGATTGATATCTTCGATAGGAAAGATAGAAAAGTAATCACAAAAATATTTATCTCATCATTTGTGATTCCACAATATCTTGTTTCGTTAATCAATTAAGATTATTGTGAGGTGATTGATAATTCTAGGATATTCTTCGGGAATATAAGTCTGGGTTATCGATTGGTTCCTGTTCACCTTGATTTATCAAAATAAGGAACAAAACTCGTAGGTTTATCTATGGGAGACAGATTTATCTATTTAATAGACTTTTCTGTGTGGGACATATTTGTTTATCAAGTCTTCGACTTTTGGTCGTAGAAACTCTTGGTTGTGGGTGAGATCAGCTAAGGGAATCAAGTGCGTAGTATCCTGCTGGGATCAGAGATGTAAGGAATACAACTGTACCTTGAATCATTGTGAGATTGATTAGGGTTCAACTACAGTCCAGACCGAAGTTAGATTTATAGTAAGATAGTGTCTGTAGCGGCTTAATACAGTGTGGTGTTCAAATATGGACTAGGTCCCGGGGTTTTTCTGCATTTGCGGTTTCCTCGTTAACAAAACTTCTGGTGTATGTGTTATTTCTTTTCTGCATTATATTTTGTTACATAATTGAAATATCACAGGTTGTGCGTTGAATTGATCAATTGGTAAATCCAACCTTTGGTTGTTGATTGAAATTGATTGATCCTTGAACATTGGTACCATTTAAGTTATTTCTCTTGTATTCAATCAGGCTCGCAAATTCCTATTTGTTTAAGTGTGGATTTAATCGAGAAATTGAGATATAACTCTTTGATATACTTTTATTAAGATTAAGTCTGATTGTCTAGTTGATTCTATTAAAAGTATATTGGAGTTTGTCCATACAGATTTCTATGCGAAATATTGGGTGTGGTTGTTATACCCCCGCTTTTTCAAAGTACACAAACAGTTTCGGACAGTTCACGAACTTGTGTAATACGGAGAAATTACGAGTTAAAGACGACTATTTGTTAACAAACTGTTTTGAATAGTTCACGAAATGATTATGTCTTATAACAATATATACTTTTCAAATCCGCGACTACTTAACCTTTTGGTCATTGGTTAACCATTTGGCGCGTGATGTATGTTTCAACTAATATGCAGTTGCACCATTTTTCATTCTAATTCATAGAAAACTTCTCCCTATAGTTACAAAGCAATTTGTAAACATAGAAACTAGTTCACGAACCTAGAATTGTGTGTACATTAAAAATATTTGTTCATCTATATGTCTTAGTTACGAATAGATTCGTCCTCTAAAACCTAGGTTTTCTCATGTAAACATGTATTAGGTTACGAATTTAAAAGAATTCACTAAGGGATTCGTGAATCCCGGTTAGACCATCTTTTACCTGATAGTTCTTGTTAAATAAATCTTGTTCTTAGTGATCTTTGTAGTTTCTGAATTATATAATAGGAACGAGATTGATAGAAATCAAGAAGTACTCTTCGTCTTAGAAATTTTTAATCCACAAGATATATATATATATATATAAATCACTTTTAGTTTGATTTATTTCGATTGTTTTCATAGGGTGGTAGAGATCTAGACTTCTCTTTGTAGGTACTGAATATCGCTAGATAATAGTTCACGAGTATCGTAATAAATAAAGGAGAAAAGAGTTATAAAATGATACGATGATAGAAGTAGCGCGGAGAAATATGAAGTTTTGCGAGGATGGAGTAATTTTGCGAGTATGAGTTGCGATACTTCGCAATTCATATACAGTTGTATAAATTTTACTATAAATAGGAGTTCAAATGTAAAATTCGAGAGGTTCTTTTAGTGAGTGTTAGAAAATATCTTAGGAAAGAGAATAGAGAAAGTTGTAACTATTCTAGTTCCATTTAGATACTTCTTTGTAATCAATTGAGAACATTAATAAGAAAATTGTTATTCATCATCAAGAACTTCTTGAGTTTATACTAATTCTACTGAGGGTGTAGTTGTAGGTTATTCTGCAACTACATAATTGGCGCTAGAAACAGGGACTTGAGAATTGTGGTAGCCTAAATTTGAGGGAATTGTGGAAAATTTGAAGATCAAATGAATTCAGTAGATGGAAATTGCAAAAAAGAAGAATGTAATATGATCACAAAGACAATGATTGATGAATTTCATAGTAATATGAAGGGAAAAATATACAAGCGAGATTGTAGAGGAAGAAGGATCATGGAGAAAGAAAAGATAACAACTATAGAAGAATGGGAAAAGAAGAAAATCACATTTTCAGCAGCAGAAATTCCAAATGAAGACTTGAACCACACTTCACCATTGGTGATCACAATGCCGATCATGCTAGAAGATAAAAAAGCTGTAGAAAAATGGAAATTAAACCGAATTTTGGTTGATACAGGGAGTTCTGTTAATATCATATTCTATCATGCACTTAAGGGGATGGGAATTAAAGATGAAGAAATCACAAATTCAAAATGTCTTATTCATGGATTAGGAAAATCTACAACAAAATCTAAAGGGGAAATCGCGCTGCGAATATTACTAAGCGAAATCGAAACACATGTAACCTTGTGTGTGATAGATATGGAATCTCCATATAACATGCTGATAGGAAGGCCGTGGATTCATGCGATCAAAGCTGTTCCTTCAACATTACATCAGAAAATCAAATTTCCTACACCAAATGGAATACAAGAAATAAAAGGAGATCTTGATAGTGCAAAATTTTGTTATCAAATTGAAGTAACGCAATGCGGAGGAAGATCTAGAAAGAAACATCTTCGTAGGAAACTTGCGAAGGAAACAAAAAAGGAAGAAGAATTCCGAGTGTATACAGTAAGAGCAAAGGAAGGGAGAGGTATACCAAATGATATTCCAGAAAAAGAAGGGGAACCAGCAAAAATAATCAAAGAACCAACACCTATGGGGGAGCAAAATCCAAGTTATGTTGCAGCTGAACCAACTAAAGAAATAAATATTGGAAGTAAAGAGGATCCTTTATTCTTGCGAATTGGAACTAAGATGGATGAAGAAGAAGAAAAAAGAACTATTGATCTTTTACGAGAATATAAAGATATCTTCGCAGGAAGTGTAGATGAGATACCAGGAATTGATCCATCAGTGGCGTGTCATAGATTGAACATAGATAAAAATGTGAGACCATTCAAACAAAGAATAAGGAAGATATCACATAATTATCATGTGCAGATAGAAGAAGAGTTACAAAAGATGTTGGATGCAGGGATCATAAGGGAAGCAAAATATCCAGAATGGATTGCGAATATGGTCATTGCTCCGAAAAAGAATAAAGGAATAAGAATTTGCATAGATTTCACTGATCTAAACAAGGCATGTCCCAAAGACAGTTTTCCATTACCAGATATACCACAAATGGTGGAATCAGCTGCAGGTCATGATAGAGTCACTTCACTTGATGGATATAAAGGGTATAATCAAATATCACTCGCAGAAGAAGATCAAGAACATACTGCCTTTTTTGCTCCAAGGGGTTTGTATTGTTATGTGAAGATGCCATTTGGTTTATGGAATGCGGGTGCTACATATCAACGTATGGTTGAAAAAGTGTTCGCGAAGTGGATACATAAAACTTTGGAGGTATATGTAGATGATATGTTGATAAAAATCAAGGAAGCTAAAGACCATGTGCAAGATTTGAAGGAAATATTTGAGCAAATGAGAAAGTTCAACATCAAATTAAATCCTGAGAAATGTATAATTGGGGTTTCATCTGGAAAGTTCTTGGGATACATAGTATCGAAGGAGGGAATACAAGTTGATCCAGAAAAGGTCCAAGCAGTTCATGACATGCCAACACCTGCAACGGTAAAAGAAGTACAAAAGCTAAATGGACTCTTAGCTTCACTTGGAAGATTTATTTCGCGAATGTCAGATAAGTGCAAGCATTTTTTCAACATACTTAAAAAGGGAGCAAAATTCAAGTGGACTGATGAATGTGAAAAAGCTTTTCAAGGAATCAAAGAATACCTCGCAAATACATCTATACTACAGAAACCAGAGAGAGGTGAAGAATTATTGGTATACCTCGCAACAACTCCATATGCTCTAAGTGCAGTTCTGTTGCGAGCAGATGCAGGAGTAGAGAGTCCTATTTACTATATTAGTAAAACCTTTAATGCAGCAGAGAAGAATTATTCTAAAATGGAGAAGTTAATCTTAGCCCTGGTTTATGCATCATTCAAGTTACGAATATACTTTCAAGCACATGTGATAAAAGTGGTAACCAAAGTCCCAATTGAATCAACCATGAAGAACACAAAAAGGTCAGGAAGAATAGAAAGGTGGAATGCACAAGTAAACCATTACAAGATAAAATACGAAGTATTATCATCGCAAAAATCACAAGTTGTCGCAGATTTTTTGGCAGAATTTGATTTGGAAGAAGATGAAGCAGTAGAGGAAATGATGGATGTTGAAGAAGAATTTGGAAATCCAAAAGACTTGTTAACAGAACCAGATAGATGGGAAATTCTAGTGTACGGATCATCAAATAGTGAGGGAAATGGAATTGGAGTCGTGTTTATTTCACCAGAAGGAGAAAGAACAACATTCTCATTCAGACTAGAATTTGCATCCACGAACAATGAAACAGAGTATGAAGCTGTAGTGCATGCATTAAAGATCGCAATAGAAAAGAAGCTCGAAAGTATAAGGATAAAAGTGATTCGCAGTTAGTGATTTGTCAAATTAAAGAGGAATATACCACAAATGAATCTTCTTTGAAGAAATACAAGAAACTCGTTGAAGAATTATCTGCGAAGATACCAAAATTAAAATGGATACATATATCTAGAAAATATAACCGTCTCGCAGATGCTTTTGCATTTATTCTAAGCATGATGACAAATCCAAATACAAGAAATATCCAAATACAGACAATTCAACACCCATCAGTGGACAAAGAGAAAGAAATTGAGGAAGTTGTTGCGATGGAAGTAGAAAGAGAGTTATCAAACAACATCGCAGATTGGAGAAAAGAAATTCATGCATATCTCGCAACAGGAGAAATATCCAGTAACATACTAGAAGCACATAAATTAAAGAGTCGTGCAACAAACTATGAGTTTCGAGAAGGAATTTTATATAGAAAATCTTTCAATGGACCACCTCTCAGGTGCTTAACTCGCGAAGAAGGAGAAAAAATATTGAAGATGTTACATGGAGGAGAAGCTGGAAATCATAGTGGGGGAAGATCTCTAGCATATAGAGCAAAGATACAAGGATATTACTGGCCTTATATGCATACATACGCAAAATTGTTCGTACGAAGATGCAAGGAATGTCAACGACATGGTAAAAGAATTCATGCACCAGGAGCCACATTAACTTCTTCAACAAGCTGCTGGCCTTTTGGTAAATGGGGGTTGGATATTGTTGGACCATTTATACCTGGATCTGGACAAAGGCGATACTTGATAGTTGCAACAGATTATTTCACGAAGCTCGAATAAGTAAAAGCAGTACAGCATATTCGTGATAAAGATGTTTTTACATTCATATTTGAGAACCTCATTTGCAGGTACGGGGTTCCAGCACAACTAGTATGTGATAATGGAAAACAATTTGAGGGGCAGAATATAGAGATGTTACTCAGTGCTTTTAGAATAAAATGTGGGAAGTCAACCCCGTTATATCCACAAGCTAATGGAAAAGCAGAAGCAACAAATAAAACAATCGCAGATACAATCAAAAAGAAATTAGAAGGACATATCAAAGGGTGGTGCGAGCAAGTACCTAGCGCAGTTTGGGCATACAATACAACTGGAAGAGAAGCAACTGGAATGTCTCCTTATTGTCTAACATATGGAGTAGAAGCAGATATACCCACAGAGGTTGTAATTCCGACAACAAAGAAAGAAGCTTGGGAAAGAAATTTAAGTGCGGGAGTAATATTAAGTGAATTGGATGATTTGGAAGAAAAAGAGAAAAGGTGTTGCACCATATGAAGATTTATCAGGAACGATTAGCTCGAGAATACAACAAGAGAGTCATTGAACGTGAGTATAAACCAGGTGATTTGGTCATGCGAGAAACACCTCCATATCAAAAAGAAAATGGGGGAAAATTAGCACCAAAATGGGATGGACCATATGTTATTAAAGAAGTTGTAGGAAGCGGAGGTTATCGGCTGATGGATCCAGAAGGGAGAGACATGGGTTTGAGGCTTGGTAAACCTTGGAACAGACTATATTTGAAAAGGTATTATCCATAAAACTCATGAAAAATTTTACGAATATTGTTTGCTCGCAGGAAATTGGGAAAAGTTACGAGTTTAAAAATTTATATTGCGATTAAACTTTCATTAATTTGCGAATAAAAGACCGTAATCTGTGATCAGCCTCCAAAAAAGAAAGAGAGCCGCAGAAAATTTTATACAGGCAAACCTTTGTGGCGTACACCCTAGTTCGTGAAGCTATATTTCGTAAGAGGCAAAGTCCTAAAGTACGTCATTTAAGGGGGTACCTATAACGTGGCTAAGGGTAACCGGAACACCACCAAGGGCCCTTAGTACATGGTAAAAATTTAGGGGTACAACCCAATAATGGGGTACCTATCCGGGTTAGACACCTTGGATTCTCACCTAATCTAGCGACATTACGCAATATAAAATGCGGTGTAAGAGGATTTAGGTTGGGCGACTAAGGCATACTGTCTTTCCCAAGAAGTGCAGAAAACGATCAAGGCGCCGAGGTACATGGTTGAGTCAAGAGTGCCGGGTGAGGTTGAACCACATCTGTCATTTTTGACAAGTCTTGGCAAATGATGCACTTGGCCCAAAGATACCCCATAGGGTGCAACCTCGTAACTATAATCCCTATAGGAAAAAAGGATAAGAAGTTGCGATCAAAAGCTGGTTGTTGGCAGAACCGGATGGGAAGAGCTAACCTTGTATGGTCGATGTACGCTTCCTTGAAGGGGCAATCAGGGGGAAGATAAAGGGCATCACCCTCCATTAGGGAGCTGATACGTGCTATAAGACGCAAATGTCACGAGGCTTCTTGTTTGCGAAAACATAAAGGCTTGTCATATTTGTGCAACAAATGAAGTTCTGCGAGCCTTCTAAAAAAAAAAAAAAAAAAGAAAGAAAGAAAGAAAAGAATAAAGAACTCGCAGAACATAATAAAGAAGTTAATATGAGATCAATGGGTCACCACATGAAAGTGTAGAGACGTCCTGCGATTTCATCGCAAGATGGCAATGTCATGGGGATTTATGTTCGCAAGAATATTTAGGCCTGTCATATTGTCGCAACACTTCCTGAAGAGGCTAAAATACTATACAAAGAAGTTAAGATGAGATCAATGGGTTTTTGCATGAAAGTGTAAGAACGTCCTGCGATTTCATCGCAAGACGATAATGTCACGAGGTTGTATGTTCGCAAGAATGTTCAGACTTGTCATATTATCGCAAATACAAAAATTTACTACAAAAGAGGTGGCAAAATAAGACCTTTACTTAGGAAGGCATGATAAGACCACAGAAATTAATGAAATTCATTGCATCAATATCATTGAAGAAATTTTACAAGAATATACATCAAGAAATTTTGAAGAGAAGACAGCTCTGCCAATATCATTGAAGAATTTTTACAAGAAGTCCTATCAAAGAAGACAACATCATTGAAGAATTTTAATGAAGATTTAACAAAAGATGCGATTTTGATAGCAATCAAATACAGATAAGTTCATATTCGTAAAAGTTTACGAGAATTACATACTTCTTATACTTCTCCATATATTGAATATTTCTCCAAAAGATTGAATACTTCTTATAATTCTTCAAGAATATCTCATATTTATTATACTTCTTTAACGGATATTTCATTTGGTGAAGGTTACATAATCATTATACTTCGTCATATGTTACGTAATTATTCACAGATTGAATACTTCTTATATTTCTTCAGTTGGTGAATTGAGTACTTCTAATACTTCTTCATTTGGTGAATTGAGTACTTCTAATACTTTTTATATCTCTTCATTTGGTGGATCGAGTACTTCTAGTACTTCTTATATCTCTTCATTTGACGGATTTGGTACTTCTAATACTTCTTCAAAGGTATTGTATATGTAGTATACTTATTAAGGATATTTCATATATTTTATTTTTTATACTTAAAAGGGAGGATTTCTTATTTACAATCGTAACAAGTTGAAACTTTGTAAGATAAATTGAGGCAGATATTCTAATACTTCAAACAATGTTTAATCATTTAAAGAGAAATAATAGGGGGAAAAGGAGATACTAAGCTTTATCTGTGAGTTATATATTATTTCTCTTCATATGATCAAATGGGGAAAATTTAATTAAAGAAAGGTTAAATTATCTTCGCAAAATATTAGAAAGAAAGGATAAATCATCTTCGCAAAATATCAGATGTACTTCTTAAAAAATAGAATTGTTCGCAAAAAGAAAACAAACAGTAACTAAGGGAAGGAATTCAAAAGAAAGGAGGACAGGAGAGTCAATGATAAATTGAAAAAAGAATGTTATCAAGCTTCATCAACACTCTGTGCTGGATCTTTAAGATCAGTAGGGTCTTTAGCAGCCTTCGACTTTTGCGAGATATCATCCTTGGAAGAATATGCAACAGGAACATCTCCTTGAGGAATATATTCTTTCTCATCATCAAGATCTTCATCATCACTCTCAAAATCGAAATCACTATCAGCCTCATGAGCAACTTCATCGTCAGATATCTTCAAAGGAGTAATTTTCACAGGAGGCAAGGCTCTTGATAAGAGAATGTTATTCGTAAAGACTTGAGCTTTTAGATGACTTTCACGAAGTATAGATTTTTGATGATTGGTATCTTCGATATCTTTGGAATAAGCAAGATAGTTGAATCTCCGAGTATCACGGTCACGAGAGTTGATTAAGCGGGTAGAAAGCAAAGCATTTTTCTTACGAAGCTCGGAACAGGAGGCTTCTAATCCAGCTTTCGCATTACGAAGGTTGTTCTCATATTCTGCAAATAAAACAAAATTCAAAGAATAAAATTTGCGAGTATAACTAAATTTAAAGATATACCAGAGGCAGTCAAATTTTAATGACTACCTTCTCTTTGCGAAGTAAGAGATTGAGTTAAAGATAGACAACAGTTCTTCATATGATTCATCGCATTATCAAAACCATCACCAACTAATCCTTTAAGTCGAGATTGAAGCTTTTGATCTTTAGAAAGGAGAAAATCTTTATCCTTCGCAAGTTTGGCATTAAGACTTTTTAATGACGAATAATCTTCTTCAAGTTGATTCTTCTTAGCACTCGAGACTATATTTTTATTAATAAGGGAATTCTTCTCAATAACAAAAGAATTTCTTTCAGCATCTGAAGACTTCTTTAATTCCTCAAGTTCACCTTTCAACAGAGAAAGAAGATTTTCTTGATCGCAACATTTATTCTGAAAAGTTTTTAATTCTTGCGAAGAAACAATAATTGTATTCTAAAACGAAAATTTCTCTTCTGATAAGGTTTTGTTCTCTTCTAATAAGGTTTCTATTCTCAAATTAGCTTTAGTTAAGGAAGAAAAAAGTTGAGATATATCATCATTCAAAAAAATTCGATCATATATTAGTTGAGTATTCTCTTGAAAAAGAGCGTCAGAGTTGTCAAGAGCACACGAGTAAAGATTAGATAAATGGGAGAATTGGTTTGAGAGGCTTTCATGCTTGGTTCGATATTCTGTTGCATCTGATTCATGGTGAAGTACCAATCTTCTACATTTCTGGATGGATTCTATAAAGGGGAATGGGTTTTAATGGATGTTACAAGCATATGAAGAATATAAGTAAATAAAAGGGAAAATATGAAGATAGTAATCATACCTTTCAATTCATCATTTCTTTTGCGAAGAATCGCACAGTCGAGAGAATTATTCTGAAGATGATGATTTTCTTTACGGAGATCCTCGCATTCTGCTTGAGAAGATTTTAAAGATTGGCGAAGCAATTCAATTTCTTTTTCCAAGGATTGACGTGAAGAAGAAATGTCTGGATTGACGAAATTATTTAAAACTTCGCAAAACTCATATTGCGAACGAACATTAGTAGACTTCGCAGTATTGGTCAAAACCTCAGATAACATTCGGAAAGTCGAATAAATCCCATCTCGAATTTCCTGAGGAAGAGGAGAAGAATTTGAAGGAATAATAGCAAGCTGCAAATTTTATGGAGAAATAGCACTCAAAGGATTTGGGGACAAGATAGGTTTTTCAAGAGAAGAAGTTGAAGAAATATTTTGCGAGGGTTGTTTTTCAAGAGAAGAAGTTGAAGAAATATTTTGTGAGGGTTGATCTTGAAGAAGTGTTGATAAATTGACATTGATGGGAGATTGAAAGGTAGGTAATGGAGTAGAGGCAGGAGTGTGTGAAGAAGCATTTTCACGAGGAGGAGAAGAAAATTCCTTATCAAATTCAGGAAGGAAATCATCAATTGGAATTAATGGTGTGGGTTTAGTTATTCGAGATCTCTTACCAGGGTTTGGTTTTTCGCCAACCTGCGAATCAAAATGTAGATTAAAAACTGAGGCAACAATATATTGTTCAGGAAAGAAGGAAAAGTATTTTAACTACCTTTTGATTCTCAGATTTTCTTCTTCGTGGATTAGGGCTTGGATTTTTTAGTTGAGATTTCATCTGAGAAGTTATTTTGCTGAAATAAACCAAAATCAGATAACAAATTATACAGAAATTAAAGAGGAGAACAAATGAAATACGCAGAAGATAGAAGGAAATTACCTTGGAGAACTCATGAAGATATAGTAGAAGAAAAAATTGCAGAGAAAACAGTAATAGAGAGTATGAGAAGAAGATAAAATTGCGGAAATAAGAAGAAGAAAAAGAAGAGAATATAAAGGAGTTATATAAGGGAATAACTAGGAAAGAACGGTTACAAAAGACGTGTCCAAATTCTAAAAGACTAAGTAACGGTTATGTTCTCACGATTATTTCTTCTTCGTATAATTGACATGAGAAGAGGCAAGATATAGGTACTGAATATCGCAAGATAATAGTTCACGAATATAGTAATAAATAAAGGAGAAAAGAGTTATAAAATGATACGATGATAGAAGTAGCGCGGAGAAATATGAAGTTTTGCGAGGATGGAGTAATTTTGCGAGTATGAGTTGCGATACTTCGCAATTCATATACAGTTGTATAAATTTTACTATAAATAGGAGTTCAAATGTAAAATTCGAGAGGTTCTTTTGAGTGAGTGTTAGAAAATATCTTAGGAAAGAGAATAGAGAAAGTTGTAACTATTCTAGTTCCATTTAGATACTTCTTTGTAATCAATTGAGAACATTAATAAGAAAATTGTTATTCATCATCAAGAACTTCTTGAGTTTTTACTAATTCTACTGAGGGTGTAGTTGTAGGTTATTCTGCAACTACACTCTTTAATAAGAGTGTAAGTGTTTTAGATCCTAGTGGTTTGTTGGACTTGATCTATTGCAAACAAATTTCTAGACCTTGATTGAAATATATCTAAAGGGAATCAAATAAGTTTCTGTTAGAGGCATAATAGTCATAAAAAATTTATTTAGGTTGAAGAAACTCCTAGAACTGCAAAAGATGTCAGCCAGGGGAATCGTATTGCGTAGGCTCATGCGAGATCCAAGAGACATAAAGGATCACAATTGAAGCTAAATTTTTCATTTTACCGATCCATTATCAACTACATTCCATAAATTAATAGTAGACTAGTGTATATAACGGCTTAATACAATATGGTGTGCAAGTTCTGGACTAGGTTATGTGGTTTTCTTTTGCATATTGCAGTTCTCGTTAAAAAAATATTTGGAATCTTGTGTTAGTTATTTTCCATAGTATATTTTTTATCCTTGTAATAGAATATCAGTTAGAGCATTGCTCGGTCAAACTCACAAGTGTTGTTGTATCAAGCTTGTTGTCAAATTTAGTTGTCAAAACTATATCTTGATTTATATTCTACAATTAGTTAAGTCTCGGTCTAGGATAGAGGTAGTTGAGAAACGAACCAATCATCATTTGTGTTATACCATTTGAAGGCGAAGATCAACCATAGATTTTGGAGAACTTCATCAACAAAATGTAAGTGAAGACTGAACCACCTATTTCTCAAGTTATATTCACCTTTATGTCCTTGTAACATTTGTCGCATAACTAATTAGACTAGCTTGCATAGACAAGAATTTCGAGTCGAGAACTATATATTTAGTTTATGAATTTATCGAAATATAATGACTAATATTAATGAACATTTATTCATACTTGATCAAATTCAGCGGAGAATAATTTATTATTCAAAATCATTTCTTTTATCATTCGAAAATAGCCTGAAACAGTGATATGTGTCATTGATATTATTCAGGAATATTTCGAATTAATTTAGAGAAACATAGAACTACTATATTCGGAATACAAGTCAGTGTTATCAGTCTTACAAACTGGGAAAACTAATATATATTGGAAGCCGTATTACATGTAGCGGGGCGGCTATATATCGACTTTATGATTTGTGAGATGCGCATGTTCATATGCACATCATGGGAAAATTTATTTGTTTTGTGATCTGGATAGGTATGTATATTCATATACAAACCATTTTGGAACTGTGGTAAGGGAACCATGTTAAAGTATTCAAACCGGTATGCGAACCAATACAGTTCTATGTTCTAGAACCAGTTTAGTACCCAAACTTGTACGCAAACTGAAAAGGTTATATGAACTCCAGAACCGGTGAAGGTCTTAAGTTTGCAAACCGGTACGTGAACTGAAAACGTTCTGTCAACTCCGAAACTCTGTTTTGGTTGTAACTCTGCAAATAGGTCCACGTTCCTTGACTCATCCGATTCATGAACTATTCAAGTATTTGTACTTTATGCATTTACCAACTATGTCGATTATGATTCAATTGCGATTAAATTATTTATCTGAGCTAATTTTTATTTGATCAATTCTCTAATTAACACTAGACTCATTTGATCACATGATTGTGACTCAAGATCAATGTCTTTGTGTTCATGGAAATAAGTGTTAAGACGGTTAGTTTCATCTAACAATGTTGAACATAGTCTTTGTACATGGTTCGGTTACGGTTTACCTAACCAAAGTGTATATCTTTTTTATGTGAATAAGATCCAAAGTTTTCATCTAACAGTGAATATTGTTTGCTTGTTTCCAAAGCTATCTTAGCTTAAATCTAAAGCAACCTAGGCTAGAAGTCTATGTAAGGGGAACTCTTGGAAACTGGGATCTTCGAATCCTGACACTACTTTTTGGTGTGTCCTAGTTGCATATAGAGTCGTCCTCTCCAAAAAACCTTTTAGGGTTTAACGATTATCAAAGACTTCATTGGGATTCGTGAATCCAGGACTAGTTATCTTTCTTGATAACTTAAGTATCCTAATTTTGTTCGATTGTTGATTTATCACTTGAACAAGATAGATAGTAATCACAAAGTTCTCTTCGTCTCAAACTTTGTGATTCTACAAGTCTTATACTTGTGAGGTGAATAATAATCTAGGCTGCACTCCGGGTTGCATAATTCCGGATTATGAGGATAGCCAGACTTTTGTAGGATCAGAATATCGCAGCAAGAACATTCTTGCGAAGTTTTCACTAAAGACACTGGCGAGCGTCGCAGAAAAGATTAAAAGAACGACGCAACAAATAACGATGGTAGAAACATGAAGAAAACTTAAAGACTCTGCGAAGATTAGAGTATTTGCGAGATTAACATTATTGCACTCGCAAAGATATCGCAAGTTAAATCCGAAATTAAGGGATAGCTTAACTGTCTATGAGCTGTCATTCATTATGTAATACCCTATATATAGGGGATGAGTAATCTTGAGAGAGGAGAGAGATAATTTTTAGAAGTGTTGAGAAAGTCTTGAGGAGAGAGAAAATTCTTGTGAGCGATTATATTCTTGATTTCTTCCATTTCTTGTAACATTTCTGAGAATTAATCAAAAAGTGTTGTTCTTAATATGCAAATATGTGTTGATAATTGTGGAATCTTGTGTGGGGTGTAGTGTAGGAATTCCCACAACTACATTTTTGGCGCCCGAAATAGGGATTTGAAAGGGAAAATTTGTGAAAATTGTGGTGAAGATTGTTCAAATCAAGAAAATAATACAAGAAAATAGCAAATCGGATGAAGGAAGAAGAGTAATCAAGATCAATGGAAATAAAAGGAAGTTGGAATGTAATGTAATCACAAAAACGATGATTGACGAATTTCATGAAAATAGGAGAGGAAGATTACATAAACGAGATTTTGAAGGAAAGCAGATTATGACGGTGGAGAAACAATCACCTCTTAAGGATTGGGAGAAGCAGAAAATTATGTTCACAACAGCAGAAGTATCAGAAGAAAATTTGAATCGCACATCTCCTTTGGTAATGACAGTAATAGTTGCACGGAAGGAGAAAGAAAAATTAACTAAATCCACAGAAGAATGGGCAGTGACCAGGACTTTGGTGGATGTTGGAAGTTCGGTTGATATAATGTTTTATCATATATTTAAGAGAATGGGATATAAAGATGAAGAAATGTCTTGATCAACTTATCACATTCATGGCTTTGAAAAATCTATAACCAAACCTAAAGGAGAAATAGTGGTGCGAATTCCATTAGGGGAAATTGAAACACAAGTAACACTTTGTGTGGTGGATATGGAATCACTATATAACATGCTATTGGGAAGACCATGGATACATGTAATTAAGGCTGTAGCGTCAGCATTACATCAATGTATTAAATTTCCTATGCCAAGTGGAATAGGAGAAATCAGAAGAGATGTTGATATTGCGAGATTATGCAATAAAATTGAAGTGAAGAATTATGAAGGACACACAAAACAGCGAAAGATTCGCAGAAAAATAGCAAAAGAGGCAAAAAAAGAAGAAGAATTTAGAATTTATATGATTAGAGCAGAAGAAGGAAAAGGAATACCTAGCGAGACCTCGCAAGAACAAGATAAACCTGCGATAATTATATAAGTGCCAACACCAATGGAAGAACCTGAAGCATTGTATACTGTAGCGGAACCAATAAAAGAAATAAATATTGGGACTGAAGAAGAACCTAAAATGCTAAAAATTGGAACTAATATGGGCGCGGATGAAGAAGCGAGAACCGTAAATCTCTTGCGAGAGTATAAAGATATCTTTGCGTGGAATATGGATGAGGTACCTGGAATAGATCCATCAGTTGCATGTCATAAATTGGAAATTAACAAAGATGCAAGACCATTTAAACAGAGGATAAGAAAAATTACGACAACTTATCATCCTAAAATAGAAGAATAATTACAGAAGATGCTTGATGCAGGAATCATAAGGAAAGAAAAATATCCGGAATAGATAGAAAATATGGTGGTGGTCCCAAAGAAAAACAAAGGGATAAGGATTTGTATAGACTTTACTGATTTAAACAAAGCTTGTACAAAAGATAGTTTTCCATTACCAGATATTCTTCAAATGGTTGAATCAGCAGCGGGAAATTAAAGAATGTCTTCATTAGATGGGTATAAAGGCTATAATCAAATTCCACTGGCTGAAGAAGATCAAGAACATACTGCATTTTTTGCTCCAAGAGGATTGTATTGTTATACAAAAATGCCACTTGGGTTGCGAAATGCAGGAGCAACATACCAACGAATGGTGGAGAAGTTATTTGCGAAGTGGATACATAAAACATTAGAGGTGTATGTAGATGACATGTTAATAAAAAGCAAGGAATCTAAGAACCATACGCAAGATTCGAAGGATATTTTTGATCAAATGCGGCAATTTAACATTAAGGTGAATCCTGAGAAGTGTGTCTTTGGAGTTGCATCGGGAAAATTTTTAGGTTACGTTGTATCAAAAGAAGGAATACAAGTTGATCCAGATAAAGTACAAGTAGTTCGCGATATGCCAACTCCTGCGACAGTGAAAGATGTGCAGAAATTAAATGGACTCTTAGCCTCGCTAGGAAGGTTTATTTCGCGATCATCAGACAAGTGCAAACATTTCTTCAACATTCTTAAAAAGGGTACAAAGTTCAAATGGACGGATGAGTGTGAACAATCTTTTCAAGGGATAAAAGAATATCTGATAAATACATCTATTATGTAAAAAGCAAAACCAGGAGAAGAGTTATTAATTTATCTTGCAACAACTCCGCATGCATTGAGCGCAGTATTGTTGAGAGTATATGCATAAGTGGAAAAACAAATCTATTACATCAGTAAAACGTTTAATGCTGCAGAAAGAAATTACTCAAAGATTGAAAAACTGATTCTAGCATTGGTTTATGCAACATTTAAACTTTGTATATATTTTCAAGCACATAAAATCAAAATGTTAAGAAAAGTACCAATTGAGTCAGTGATGAAAAACTTAAAGAGGTCAGGCAGGGTTGAAAGGTGGAATGCACAAGTTGGTCATTTTGAAATCAAATATGAAGTTTTATCTTCAACAAAATCGCAAGTTATAGCAGACTTTTTGGAAGAATTTCCTTTAGAAGATGATGAAGCAGTAGAGGATATGATGGATATACAAGAAGAGCATGGAGATCCAATAGACTTATTAACATAACCAAATAGATGGGAAATACTGGTAGATGGATCCTCAAATGAAGAAGGTAATGGAATTGGGATTGTTTTAATCTCGCCAGAAGGAGCAAAAATGGCTTTCTCATTTAGATTGGAATTTGCATCCACTAATAATGAAACAGAATATGAAGCATTAATACATGCCTTAAAATTCGCAATAGAAATGAAATTGGAGAATGCCAGAATTACGAGTGACTCGCATCTAGTTATTCACCAGATAACAGGAGAATACACTACAAATGAACCATCTTTGAAGAAATACAAAAAACTTGTTGAAGATTTGTCTGCGAAAATTCCTCAAATAAGATGGAGACACATATCAAGGAAGGACAATAGACTCGCAGACGCTTATGCTTTCATTTCAAGTATGATGACAGATCCAACTACGAGATGCATAAAAATTCAGACACTTATATCACCTTCAATTAATAAAGAAGAAGAAGAAGAAGCAGATGTAATGATGATAGAAAGTGGCGAAGAATAACTAAGAGGCAATATTGCAGATTGGCGAGCAGAGCTCCATGCATATTTGGAGAGAGGAGAAATACCAAGAAACAGATTAGAAGCACACAAGTTGAAAAGTCGTGCAACAAATTATGAATTAAGAGATGGAATATTATATCGAAAATCTTTCAATGGGCCGTCACTTAGATGCTTGACAAGGGAAGAAGGAGAAAAGGTGCTAAAAATGTTGCATAGTGGGGATGCTGCTAATCACAGCGAAGGGAGATCTTTGGCATACAGAACAAAAATGAAAGGTTATTACTGGCCATATATGCATGAAGATGCGAAATAACTGTCAAGACGTTGCGAAGATTGCCAGCGACATGGAAGAAAGATACATGCACCAGGGGCACCATTATTGTAGGACCAGAATATCGCCATGTCATTATTCTTGCGAGATTAACAACACTTCTGCGGGCGTCACCGCGAGTTCTTCAACAACACTTTGTGAGCGTCATAAAATAACTTAAATGGTGATCCAAAGAATGACATAATAGCTGACGATTGAAGAAACATGAGAAGAGCATGATTGATCTGCGATGGTTACAATGCTTGAGAGATTTCATATTATAACTGTTGCGATAAGATCGCATATCAAATCCGAAATTAAAGGACAGCCTATCTGTCATCCATTATGTAACTACCCTATATATAGAGACCCGGTATGTCCAGAGAAGAGGATGTATTTTTTGAGTGTGGAGAAAGTCTTGAGGAGAGAGAAAATTCAAGAGAGCGGTTGTATTCTTGATCTTCTTTCATTACTTGTAAACATTTCTGAAAATCAAATAAAAAAGTGTTGTTTTAATCATCATATATGTGTTAATTACTGTAAGATATTATCAAGGGTGTAGTGTAGGATTTCCTACAACTACATTTTGGCGCCCGAAACAGGGATGAAGTGATGATTATTTGAGGAAAAAGATAAAAATTGACATTGTGATTGGAAGGAATTTGGAATAAATAGTGAAAGATCTTACGCAACATTCAACAGATTACTAAGATTAATGGCTAGAAGAAGAAGAAACACATCAGAACCACCAACAACCGTAAGGAGGAGTAAAAGACTTGCAGGTGGAGAAACAAATGAAATGGGAGAATCTTCAAGGATAATAACAAGAAGAAATAAAACAAGGAATGAAGGAGAAAATCAAGTTCAACAACCAAATCAGCAAACACCAATACAAGATAGAGTTATGGATTATGATAGAGTTAGCGTGCATACTTGGCGATCAGACTCGATAGATGAAGCAGAAGATCGACAGTTAAGAAATGATATAAGAGAAGAAATTGATCAAGGAGTGGTTGAAAGATTAATTCATAGAGAAGGCGAAAATGAAATAGTAGATGATTTAATACAAGTAATACAAGAGGAAAGGAGATTAGAAGCAGAAGAACTTGCAAATTTAACAAGACAGAATCATGAGTTAAGAATGGAGAATCTGAGATTGAAAAATAGGAGATCAAGAAGTACTTCTAGATCAAGTTCAAGATCATTTAGATAAGAACCAAGGCAAAACTCCCCTATGAGAAATTCTAGAGCAAATATCCGAGAGGAAATGCAAAATCCAAATGAAGAACAACATCATAGAGAAGAAAAGATGATTCGTGATCGCTACTGTGAATGGTAGACGTGATAATAGAAATTCAGAGGGCGGAAATAACCAAGATGGTGAAGAAAATCGAGAAGAATGAAGAAGAATATTACATGGGCGAGAAATCCAAAGAAATCAAAGAATCATTGAGGAGGAAATTGGGAGACATTATGCTGAACAAGCACGTCTGGCTTCCGAAATAGAAAGATTAAGAGAAGAAATTGAAGAACAAGAGTTTCAAGAAGTAATACGGCAGAATAATCATGACAATCGAGAAAGAAGACGCACACAAAATCGCCATAACCATAATATCAATGAAGAATTTGATAGAATACAAAGAAGAATAGAAATACAGCGAAGAGAAGCAATGAGAAATGAGGAAACTCGCAGAGAAGAAATTGGGAGGCATAATCAGTTGCGAAATCTAGAAGGAGATGAGGTGGAAAATCGCAGGAGAAGGCAGAATGAAGATGCAGATGAAGATACACAAAATCTCGCAAGACAAGAAAGACATGAACGTAGAAGAAGAGAAGTTTCACTGAAAAGGCCGATGGAGCAATGTTCAGCTGGAAATGAACAAATTTTAAGAGAATTAATAGAAATGAGAGGAATGTAGAATAACAGAAGAGAAGGAGGCAGGAGACAACTTGATGAAGCCATTGAAGAAGATGCGAGAACTCCATTCACTCACGAAGTACAATTAAGAGGAATTCCTCTAAAATGTAATTTAACAGCATTAACCAGTATCTTCGATGGGACTACCTATGCTGTTCAACATGTTAAGGCTTATGTTAGGTGTATGCTACAATGGAAAAACCATGATGCTGTGTTATGCAAGTACTTTGCATCTAGTTTAACTGGCGATGCGTTAAAATGGTTCGAAGGCTTACCTAAAAACACAATAACTTCTTTCGACCATTTGCAAGCTACATTTTTGGGAGCATATATAAGCAACAATTCTTCACGACCCGGTATTGAAGATGTATTTGGATTAAAACAGAGGATTGGCGAGAGTCTAAAACACCTAACCATAAGATGGAAGACAATGTGCAGTGAAATGGCAGGAAGAGTGGATAAGAGATACCTTATTTTATCTTTCATTAATGCAATGTTTGCAACCAATCTGCTGTACATACAAATTTTCAGAATCAAAAAAACTATCACAATGACTGAGCTACGAGAACTACAAGAAGAATACATTGCTTTGGAGGAAAAATAAAATGAGATGGAATCATATCCAGTCACAAACACCAACTCAATTGCGGCGAATGGGAGTTTACTTCCTAAAATAATCAACAATGTGGCGAGCACCTCGCAGACACAACAAGAGAAAGTAGTGATTGAAAAATAGCAGAAGTTAGTAGTTATGGGAAGTCGAGATTAAGAGGAGTATGAAAGAGAAAAGAATTATTACAATCGCGGTGGAAATAATAAAATTCAAAGACTAGATCATCCGCAAGAAATTTATGGTGGTCAGAGACAAAATAATTTCAGAGGACAAGGGAATCAAAGAGTAATATGGGAAGAAATTAAGATGCCACCCCTGAATGCCAGCATAGAAATTTTTTGGGAAGCTATCATTTTGATGGAAAATATACCATCACCCTGGAACATGGAAAAGAGCCACATCAAAATAATCGAAACCAAGAATTTTGTCCTTACCATCATTTTCATGGTCATTCAATAAACGATTGCAGGAATGTAAAAAGAATAATTTTGAGGATGATTGATCAGGGAAAGTTAAATCATTTTCTAATAGGACATTCGCAATCTCAGCAACTACCACTAGAACCAGATATTCGCAGAGTGAATACTGTAAAAGGATCAGAAACATTTGTGATAATGGTTGGATCCAAGGCGAAGAATTTGTTTTGTAATTCCATCGTACATTCATACAAAACTATTGAGGATTTCCACGACAATGTTTTAAGCAGAGTCTTCGCGAGAGACGCAGATGGAAGAGAAATAATGAATATCGCGAGAGTCTCGCCATTAGAGGAGTGGCAAAATCAAACTATCTCCTTCACTGCGCAAGAAGTACCAGAGCCTGGCGAGATGCATGACAAACCACTGGTGGTAAGATTAGAAATAAATCCAAAACAAATAGAAGAAGAAGATGAAGAAAATGATAATGGTGAAACTGAAGATTCCTGGGCAATTAATAGAGTTCTAATATATACTGGAAGTTCAGTTGATATATTATTTTATCATACTTACAGAACCATGGGTGGAAGAGACGAAGATATGATACCATCAACCTATAAAATCTATGGTTCCAACGGTACCGCCAATAAGCCCAAAGTGGAAATTACAATGCGAATTCCATTAAAGGGGTTATCTTCTAAGATTCTATTCTACGTTGTGGATATTAAATCACCTTATCATGCCCTGATTGGTCGACCATGGCTACATGGGATATTAGGTGTGGCGTCAACCTTTCACCAATGTATTAAATTTCCTCATCCTAATGGTGTTGGAATAATAAAGGGAGACTGGGATGATGGGAAGAAATGCTATGAAATTGACATGGAATCTTGCGAGAAAAGGGAAGCAAAGAACAGAGATTGGAAACGAAGCATCAAGTAAAAACAAAGAGGTGATAAGCTGATGGTTGACATAATAGAGCAGCGAGAGGAGAGAATACTGTCATGAGTATGTAAATGGCTAGCAGATCGCAGATGAAAAACGCAAAAGAGAGATTTGGTTGAAGGAAGAAAATGTTATGAAATTGACATGGAATCTTGAAAAGAAAGAGCGGCGAGGAATAGAAATTGGAAACATAACATCAAGCAAAAACAAAGAGGTGATAAGCTGATGGTTGATACAATAGAGCGGCGAGAGGAAGGAACACTGCGAAATCAACATGAGCTGCAAACAATAGATGGAGAGCATCTCGCAGATGGAGAGAAAATAACAAAACGCAACAAAAGGGCAGAGGCAGAAAATAGTAAGTAGAAAGGTAAAATGAAGAAATTTAAGAAGTTTATGAACGATTTGTTGAAGAAAATATTTCAAACGAATATTTCATTTGAATGAAAAAGATGGAATTGAAAAGTTGAAATGCAAATAAATAAAAAAAGATCCAAGAAAAGAAATTCCATCACTCGCAAGAAACGCGAATAAGATTTCACAGAAACATAATAATGGGACAAACCTATATGGCGTACACCCTAGTTCGAGGATATAATTTCGCAAGAGGCAAATGTAAGACCTAAAGTGCGTCATATAAGGGGGTATCTATCTGTGTGGCTTAGGGATAAGGTTATACCGCTGCTGGAACCTGAGACACGGATACTGGGGTCCATCTCTTTGAGATACCTTTCCAGGAGAGATAATTTGGATTTCCAACTATATAAGGTTATACCCTGGTTGGACAACCGAGGGTCTTTTCTAAGGAGTGCAGAGTATGACCAAGGCTCCGAGGTACACGGTTGAGCCAAGGGTGCCCGGGATGGACGAACCTACCCTATACATTCTTGGTAAGTCTTGGCTATGATGCACTCGGCCCAAAGAAAACCCCACTTAGGGTGCAGTCTTGTAACTATAATCCATATAGGCATAAAGGACAAGAGGCTGCGAAAAAACTAGCTGTTGGTAAATCCGGATGGGAGGAGATAGTCTTGTATGGCCGATGTGCCATCCTTAAAGGGGCAACCAGGGGGAAGATAAGAGCGGCACCCTCCATTAGGGAGTTGATAAGTGTCTAAAGACGGAAATGTCATGGGGCTTTACGCTCGCAAGAGCATTTAGGAATGTCATATTATCGCGTGACGAATATTATATAGAGGCAATAAGCCATAAGAAAAAGTTAAGATGAGATCAATGGGTTTTTATATGAAAGTATAAAGACGTCTTGCGATTTCATCGCAAGACGGAAATGTCATGAAGCTTTTTTCTCACAAGGGAACTTAGACTTGTCATATTGTCGCAGAGAAATTGAAAAAATACAGTTAAGGCAAGATCAATGGGTTTTTAAATACAAGTGTAAGGACGTCCTGCGATTTTGTCGCAATACAAAAAGTGGCAAAGTAAGACCTTTAACTAGGAAGGCATAATAAGACCACAATAAATTGAATGACTGCGATATTTCTGCAGAGATTATGAAATTTTCGATATTTATGCATAGGTCATAAAAGTATACAACTGTTACTTGCGATGATGCTCGCAACTCAACTTTATTTACAACTGATATCTAATCTCTACTCAATTTTTTTATATTGCAGATGATTAACAGAGGAAAGTATGGGAATGCATAGAATGATAAAATTGTTATTCATCATCATATGATAAATTTACCTAAACATTATTATATGACACATTTACACATATAGTTAAAGATTAATAATTATGTTGATTGATTATATCGCAGAAAAGAATTGCTTTTCGATTTACAGGGAGAAACATAAGAAGTTTATACATTAAGGAATGTTAGAAGCTGGAGATACTCGCAGCAGTTATTCATCCTCATCACATTCCTCAGCTTCTCTATCAGAGATAACAAGGTTTGGAGTATTCGTTGGAATTTTTTATGCGAGATTAGGATATATAGAATGAGGAATGTTATGATCATTGCAGACCATTTTAATGGAGTCGTTACGAACACCAATAAGGGCATTACTAAAATTCGCAGCAGTAATCTTCAATTGATCTTTCAACCTTGAATATTTTTCATTGCGAGCAGCAAGAGTATTTGTGAGTTGATTCTTATCAGATTCAAGTTCTCCAATTCTTTCAGTATATCTCTTCTCAACTCCTGCGAATATATAACAACAAATTGAAAATTCTGCAAAGATAAGAAGATTAATGACAAGAAATTAATGAGGCAGAACAATTAGCAACCTTCTCTTTCAGAAAACATGTCTTTAATTTAAGGTCGATTGTTCAACATGAAGACTAGCATCTACACCTAAGTTAGCTCTGGCGTTGTCAAGAACCTTTGCAGCCCAAGCAAATTCATCATCATCGTGAATAAGATGACGGGAATGGATTTGGTTTTCTCTTTTAACAAGATCATCTCTCTCACGGATAAGTTTATCTCTGTTAATTTGGACTTCAAGAAGGGTTTTATGAAAAGCCGCAAGGTTTGTGCTCCCTGTCTAGATATGGGATCCCTTTCATCCATAAGATCACTTTTTTGAGCCCTTAGAATCTTGATTTCTTCTTTAGAATTAAGATATTGACGCTTGGATGCATTGGCCGCTTTCAAACTAGATCTATGATCAATTGCTAAAACATGAAATTTGGATCTAAGATCATCTACAGAAAGGGAGTTAATCTGTTCATTTGAATAAATACCTAAGGATTCATTAAGGCGATTGAGAATTGTATCATCATCTATTGGGTTTGGAAAACAATGAAGGAATACAACTTCGTCAGAAAGACCATAAACATCTGCGAAGAATAATAATAAGAACAAAATGCAAAGGAATACAAGGATAAAAAGAAAGGGAAAGATTTCTTACCATAAAGATGATCATTCGCATCTTGGAGGCTTGCGACCTTTTCTTGCGAGAAAGTTAGATCAGTTTCCAACTGCTTGATTTTTTCTTGAAGGTCAGTTGACCCATATTCCAATTGCCCGTGAAGACCAGCGGACTCAGATTCCAAATCCACATTTTTCTTGCGAAGAACGACATTCTTCTTGCGAAAATATGCACACCTCATTTCCAAGTCCGAGGCAATGGCAAAGGAAGCTCTTCCAGTCTGCGAGAGAACAATGTAAAATAAAGCTGGCGAGCACATGAATACATAAGTATAGTAAAGAAATAAAAACGTACCAAAATACCAAGAGAATTTAAGAGACTGGGAGATATTGATCTTGAGATTCCTTGGAGGGAATCATTATCAACCAGTATCGGAGCATTGCAGACTTTAGCGAGAGCCTGGGATACCCCATTAAGATCTTCATCTCCATAATCATTTGCGATACCACATGTAATATCGTTGAAGATCTTGGACAGTTGAGTCATGGAAGAGTCAGATTTGGAAGACTCCATGGTAGAAGGGACATCAGCATTAAAATCATCAGAATTACCACTCGAGTTTTCCGCATTAACTTGAGGAGTTGAAAAAGAAGAGAATTGGGTTTTTATTTTCTTTAAGGGAGGAGAACCAAATTTTTCTCTGCGAGGAGTAGAAGACTTCTCTTTGAAAGGAATAGTAGATTCTTCCTTACGAGAAGCATCTTTGTCTTTCCCTTTAGTCTTCACAATCTTCACAGGTTCTCTTTGTTCAATTTCCTGCGAACACAAATAAAGATAAGAAATAGAGGCAACAATATATTGTTAAGGTTTATAAAGAAATATTTCTTACTTCATCTGTGAGAGATTTGAGGGCTAAAAGAGTGCTGGATTTCCCAAATTTTTGATAGTTCAGTTTCAGCCTATCAATCTGGAAAGAGTGAAGTAGTCAGCGAGAGTACAAAAATATGAGGAAGATAATAATAATAATTATGTAAACAATTGGATGGAACATACTTCCTTAGTCCTTTCAGGCCAGTTGAAAACCCACGGTTGATATTTTGAAAGATTCGCAGGCAATGCATGAAGACCAGAGATGTAGGGACCCACAAGACATAATGGAAAAAGAAACCATTTGTCATCGCTAGAGTGGTGAGGGCCTTGATTAGTACTTGTATGCCAGTCGATATCTAGCATAAGAACTTTATCTTCAACGATATTATCCTTCCTATGTAAGCGGACACCCAAGCAAGTGCTATCCTTCTTCATAGGGATTATTTTGTAATTTTCAAAGAAATTCTCCACAGTATAATTCGCGGAAACAATTGGAATATCTTTAAATTTTGGATTCTTCGCAGTATCAGGATAGCGAGATTTTTTACCAGCACCGCGAGTAGCATATTCAAGCATTAAATGAATAGAATCCCCGCTCAGCTGATATACTGCTCGCGAGAACTCTGTGTGAGAGAGTATCTCATATAATAAAGGAAGATCAGGGTCATAGAGAGGAATGGGAAGACCAGCTTCAAGCTGACCTAGCGAGACTATGATTTTCTCGCGATTACATGGAAAATCAGAGAATAATGGAAAAGAAAGTTGAGACTTAGGGTTTTGATTGGGAATGGTGGATAAAGTAAAACCTTTATCTTGAAATTCTTTTTGAATCTTCTCAAAAGTAGCCTCATATTTGCGACCAGCTACAACCATTTTTAGTATGGGAATGAAGATTGAAAGAGTAAAACATCGAAAGAAAAATTATAACAGTAGCAGATCCGGAATTTACGGAAGAACAATAAAATTGCAGAGAAATTGCAGATAGGAAGAAGAAAGTAAAAAGAAGAAAAGAAAAGAATGAAAGAAGTATTTATAGAAGAAGAAAATTCTCGAAAAGATGAATGAAATTAATGCAAGGAAATGAAGTGAACGTTCAGATCGCAGCGGTTACAAAGGATGTGTCAAAAACCGAATGGAAGAAGAAGTATGTGAAAACAGCTGGCGAAGGATACAAAAACGTGTCAAATCAGAATGGTGCAAAAAGATAAACAGTTGCGGCATTATGAAAGATTCCATTTTCATGATCTTTCCTCCTTCGTAGAAAAGACATGAGAAGAGGCAAGATGTAGGACCAGAATATTGCTATGGCATTATTCTTGCGAGATTAACAACACTTCTGCGGGCGTCACCGCGAGTTCTTCAACAACGCTTTGCGAGAGTCATAAAATAACTTAAAGGGTGATCCAAAGAATGACATAATAGCTGACGATTGAAGAAACACGAGAAGAGCATGATTGATCTGCGATGGTTACAATGCTTGCGATATTTCATATTATAACTGTTGCGATAAGATCGCATATCAAATCCGAAAATAAAGGACAGCCTAGCTGTCATCCATTATGTAACTACCCTATATATAAAGACCCAGTATGTCCAGAGAAGAGGATGTATTTTTTGAGTGTGGAGAAAGTCTTGAGGAGAGAGAAAATTCAAGAGAGCGGTTGTATTCTTGATCTTCTTTCATTACTTGTAAACATTTCTGAAAATCAAATAAAAAGGTGTTGTTTTAATCATCAAATATGTGTTAATTACTGTAAGATCTTATTAAGGGTGTAGTGTAGGATTTCCTGCAACTACAATTTTCATCTTCAACAAGTGTGTGGCCTTTTGGAAAATGGGGCTTAGATATTGTGGGGCCATTTGTACCAGGATCAGGGCAAAAGAGATACTTAATTGTCGCAACAGATTACTTCACAAAATGGGCTGAAGTAAAAGCAGTACAACATATCCGTGACAAAGATATATTTACATTCATATTTGAAAATATTATTTGCAGATTTGGAATTCCAACATAGTTGGTGTCTGATAATGGAAAGCAGTTTGAGGGGCATAACATAGAGCTACTACTTAATGCATTTAAGATAAGATGTGTAAAATCTACTCCTTTATACCCACAAGCTAATGGTCAGGCTGAAGCAACTAATAAGACAATCGCAGACATCTTAAAAAAGAAGCTAGAAGGATATCATAGAGCATGGTATGAATATATCCATAATGCAGTATGGGCTTACAACACAACTAGAAGAGAAGCAATGGGGATGACACCTTTTTGGTTAACATATGGTGTTGAAGCAGTATTACCAACAGAGGTTACTATTCCTACAACAAAAAGAGAGGCTTGGGAGAATAATCTTAGTGCTGGAATGATTCTAAATAAACTTGATGAATTGGAAGAGAATAGAGAAAAGGCATTACAACATATGGAAAATTATCAGCGAAGATTAGCTCGCGAGTACAACAAACGTGTCAAAAAACGTGAATTCCAACTAGGTAATTTAGTGCTGCGAGAAACACCAGGTTACCCGCGAGAAAATGGTGGTAAATTGGTGAGAAAATAGGATGGACCATATATCATTAAAGAGATAGTTGGAACAGGGGCATATAAATTGATGGATCCGAAGGGAAAAGACGTCGGTCAAAGACTCAGTAGACCATGAAATAGATTATATCTAAAGAAGTATTACCAGTAAGGATTTTTGAGAATGGGATTGTAATGATAGTGAAGGTGAAAAAAAATTTGCTGAATAAATTGCTGCGAGAACATTCAAAATCAAAACAGAATAATAATATGCGAAAATATCGCAGAATGGGACGAACCTTTATGGCGTACACCCTAGTTCGCGAATAAAATTTCGCAAGAGGCAAATGTAAGACCTAAAGTACGTCATTTAAGGGGGTATTTGGTTGCATGTCTCAAGGATAAGGTTATACCGCTACTGGAACTTGAGTCATGGAGATGTAGGGCTCAAGAAAGCCTATCCGGGAGAGGTACTTTGGATTTCCAACTATATATATAAGGTTATACCCTGGTTGGATGACCGAAGATCTCTTCTAAGGAGTGCAAAATATGATCAAGGCGCCGCGGTACACGGTTGATCCAAGAGTGCCTGGGGCAGATGAACCTACCCTGGCCATTCTTGGAAAGTCTTGACTATGATGCACTCGGCCTGAAGAAAACCCCACTTAGGGTGCAGTCTCGTAACTATAAGCCATATAGGCAAAAAGGATAAGAGGATGCGAAAAACAACTGGTTGTTGGTAAATCCGGATGGGAGGTGCTAGTCTTGTATGGCCGATGTACGCCTCCTTGAAGGGGAAACCAGGGGGAAGATAAGGGCGGCACCCTCCATTGGGGAGCTGATAAGTGTCTTAAGACGCAAATATCATGAGGCTTTATTTTCGCAAGAAAAATTAGGCTTGTCGTATTTGTGCAACAAATATCAAAAGAGGCAAAAAGCCAAGAGAAAAGATAAGATGAGATCAATGGGTCATTGCATGAAAATGTAAAGACGTCATGCGATTTCATCGCAAGACGACAATGTCATAGGGCTTTATTTTCGCAAGAAAATTTAGGCCTATCATATTGTCGCAGCAAAAGAATACAAAAAGATAAGGCAAGATCAATGGGTTTTTGCATGAAAATGCAAAAACGTCCTGCGATTTTGTCGCAAAACAAAAATTGGCAAAATAAGACCTTTAACTAGGAAGGCAAAATAAGACCAATAGAATAATTGCAAACATTAACTGTTTTTGCAGGTAAATTTTGTTCATTGCGAGAAAGATAATGAGAATAATAATCAGAATTTCTCAAGATAATATTCACAACACTATTCGCAGATTATTCAAAATGTCGCAGAGTAATTCAGAAATACGCAGAAATTGGAGCAACATTTATTGCTTCTTATACTTCGTATAGTACGCTCAAGGATGGATACTTTATACTTCTTATCACAGAATATTTTATACTTCAAGAATCCATACTTCATACTTCTTATATTTCTTGATACTTCTTCAGACATCACATGGATTCATTCCAAGAAAGATAATGAGAGGCAAGTATGGGAATTAATAAACGAAATATCATTATCTTCCTTGTAAATACTTAAAAAGTTAGAAGAATAATTAAATCCCAAGGAGAATAAAATACATTGTTCACAAAAAGAGGAGGAGAAGATGTAGTTCAAAAGAGTGATATTAAAGCTTAAGTTTCAATATTAACTTCGCCAGCTTTGTCATTTTCACCATCTCTGTCACCCTCACAAGCTTTCTGGCTTTCACCAGTATTCTCTTTGTCCTGGTTGACTCTAGCATCTTCTTCATTTGATTGATCATTAGCAGTTGTTTTCTCACTAGTAGCTGCTTATTTAAGAAGATTTTCTACTTCTTCCTCTTCTTCTTCTTCACAAGTCTCATAGCCAAAGTCATTGTCAGCAGGACGAGGAATTTCATCAGCATCTACTTCCAAAGGTTTAACTGTCACTGGGGGAAGAGAGTTAGACAGTAGAATATCATTCACAAGAACTTGAGCTTGTAGATGAATTTGGCGAAGGAAAGCTTTATCCCGGTTTCAAATATCCATATCCTTGAAATAATAAAGGTAATTATATTCTCTTTCTGTTCGATCACGAAAACGGGAAAAATGAGTAGCGAGAGAAGAATTTTCCTTCTGCAACACAGCAAGTTTAGAATCTAGAGTATTAACAGAAGACTGAAGCTTTCTCTCAGATTCTGCGTGGACAAAGAAATAAAAAAAGGGTTATAAAATGAGGAATTCGCAACAAGAAAATCACAAGAAAAATTAAGCAGAGGAAGAATGATTGAGGCAGTCTAAATGACTAACTTCTTTTTGTGAAATTATATTTTGAATTAAGGCAAGATGTAGGATCAGAATTGGAAAGATAAACAGTTGCTATATTTTAAAGAGTAACTTCTCATGATATTCTCTACTTCGCAGAAAATACATGAGAAGAGGCAAGATGTAGGATCAAAATATCGCAACAAGAACATTCTTGCGAAGTTTTCACTAAAGACACTGGCAAGCATCGCAGAAAAGATTAAAAGAACGACGCAACAAATAACGATGGTAGAAACATGAAGAAAACTTAAAGACTCTACGAAGATTAGAGTATTTGCGAGATTAACATTATTGCACTCGCGAAGATATCGCAAGTTAAATCCGAAATTAAGGGATAGCTTAACTGTCTATGAGCTGTCAACCATTATGTAATACCCTATATATAGGGGATGAGTAATCTTTAGAGAGGAGAGAGATAATTTTTAAAAGTGTTGAGAAAGTCTTGAGGAGAGGGAAAATTCTTGTAAGCGCAATTGTATTCTTGATTTCTTCCATTTCTTGTAACATTTTTGAGAATTAATCAATAAAAGTGTTGTTCTTAATATGCAAATATGTGTTGATAATTATGGAATCTTGTGTGGGGTGTAGTGTAGGAATTCCTGCAACTACAACTTTTGTCAAATTTCTATCGATTTTCATCACCCGGATCTTATGTTTGATCTAATCATATGTTTCGATCGTAAATCAGAAAATCAATTATATAGGTTTAATCTATGGGAGCCTGATTTGGTTTAAAGTCTTCAATTGAGTTGAAGCAACTCTTAATTGGTGTGAGATAATCTAAGGGAATCAATTATGCGAAGTCCTGCTGGGATTCAAGAGGCGTAAGGAGTGCCACTGTACCTGAATCAGTGGGAGACTGAGTTCGAGCTAACTTACATTCCAGACCGAAGTTAATTGCCAGTAGGCTAGTATTGTCTGTAGTGGATTAATACAGTTGGGTGTTGAATCTAGACAAGATCCAGGGGTTTTTATACATTTGCGGTTTCCACATTAACAAAATTCCTGGTGTCTGTATTGTTTATCTTTATAATTGAAATATCACAGGTTGTGCGTTGATCAATCACAGTAGATACGTCCGACCTTGTTTGATGGATAAGACTTGATTGATCCTTGGATATTGATCTTTATTATTTTCCAAGAACTATCTTTGAGATTAGCTTCACGGGTTCAATTCTTTAAATGTTCTAATCACAAGAGAGATTGAGATATAACTCTAGACACTTTCCTTGATTGAGTTTTAACTCTCGAAGTTGTGTTGACTTTGTCCATACAGATTTCCCACACGAAAAACATTGGTAGTGTATTTTGGTACCCCCGGTGTTTTCAATATCACAAGTAGTAATACGTAAATCAACCTAGAAAGTTTTTAATATTAATATACTGTATAGATTTTATCTTGAGAATTTTTATCTTGAAAAAAATATATTACAAGACTTGTTCTTGTGAGAATTCGGCTCTTATAACAATTCGGGTACATACTAGGTTGTTACTTGGATATTGATTTGTGAGCCATCAAAGTAAACTTGTTTGATATCTCGGGTACACGATCTTATCTGTTGATCTATACTACTGATTGTAGCAAGTTATTCGATACGGTTTCCTAAATAAAAAGTTGATGTTGTACTTGGTACCATCTTATTTTCATTTAATTATTGGATTCTCAAACCCTGGTGGTAACTTATATATGCAGATGCATGCTTGTACAAAAGAAGATGCATTTGTAAATCACTTATGGAAATGTCTTATGTGTTTTAAGTTGAAGCAGTACGGTTAAGTGTATGAACTGATTCACTGACGTTTTATGTTTCAGTTTGGTGTTATGTTATCCTATGTTTAATCAATAAAATATCTTTGTATTTGTACCATTTGTGTACTATCATACATAATTTGGACCTTTCTTATTTTAAAGCAAACTACATTAGTGTTGATGGTGGATTTTAGCTCAGGGATAAAGTTGTAAACCAAATTTTGTATCACTGTCCTGCAAAGGATAAGACCATTTGATAAGTGATGAATACTTATCCACTTTATTAATTCACCTAGAATGGAGCATGTAGCAACAATCCCCAAGTATTCTGTGAATTTTAGCATTACCAATTAATGCATAAATCGCCTTGTATTTCCTGAGTTGTTATCAGCAGAACTTTCATTGTTGGTGCGGCATGATGACTGATTGTTACTCTCAGCAGAATAACATGAATATCCAAGTATCAAAAGTGAGGCATGCACGAAATACCCGTACATGCTACACTATTCTCTAACAAAGAGGATCATCTCTCGGTGTGTTATACTAGCCTGATCGAGCATAATTGAATCTGGACTGTCCATAACAGTCTCAGAAACAGTCACGACCACGCAAGTTGTCCACACGATTTAACTATCCTAGAAGAACCCTAGCAGGAGCAGGCTATCACTGCAATGACCACTGACGGGCCTATTTACGCCATGGACGGTCAGGTACAAGTCACTCCCGTAAAATAGCCACCAAATGTCAGCCTAGAGTTGGACGTCCGTGATGGTACAGAGCGGCTTGGAAGAACTCTTACGAGCAAAGACTGCCTACGGCAGTCTCAAATCCATCACGGTCGATCATCTTCACCGGCATAATTGGATGGCACAGAGCGTCCCATCCCTGGTCACGCAAGCACCGTTGTGCATACCGGAGGGTCCCCCTGTTTACCTGCATAGCCGACCATATCACGACGTATCCATGGAGGAGCGAACGTTCACCCATAATCTGGTCGGCGTGATGCTTTAAGGGTCTCAAACTGATCACGACCATCCAGCTTCGCCGACATGTTTGGATGGCCTAGATCAAGCCCATGATCACCACGGTCCCAATGTGGGTCCCATATGGTCGGCCTCCCCAAAGGGGAAGCATAGCCTACCAAATCGTCAGGTTGAATTCGTGTACACATGACCGATCCAAAACTCTAATTATGGTTTGCGGCATATTACATGTGTCGCTTATCGATCATGAGCGTCCGTTTTCTCCAGCTTGGATGAAGGGTCCAGGAATAGACTAAGCAGGTCCGGAGAGTATCAACATGATCAATGTGGGCCCATATATCTCCATGTCCGACCGACCAAGACAAACCATGGATCGACGCCTTGGTTCGCGAGCCCTGAAGGTGACATGCCATGCCCTTTTAAGAATCCTTTGCGGCACAGGATTCCTGTTCCAAATCAATCTCAGCCACTCTTCTTTACCGGTAAACTTGAGTGGCCTAGATCTCACCTTCGTGGGATAGTTAAGTGTGGACATGGACACCAGTATGTCATCTACACACATGCCTGATTGGTCCTCTATAAAGCACTTCCCATGCTTGGATTCGACCAAGCTGAAAGAAGGAACTTGCGTACCTCCTAAACCCTAATTTGACGGTCGCAGATGAAGGTCGCAAGTCATCTCGTCCGTACAACTTCGCCATCTTGGACGGACAGCCTAAGACATGAGTTAGGATATCGTGTAGCGTGCAATGTACCATCACAAGAACGTCTCAGGAAGACATGGACGGTTAGTGATGATGGGTGAAGTTGGCAAGACTGATCGTGTGACGCTAACACACAACTCCACTACTTCATCACTCCACTTCCTCCATTTCCCACGAGATATGTGAATAAGGCTCAAATGACTTGTATAAATAGGTTCTCATCCATATTTCCAAAATGGACAGAAATCAAGTGTTAATTCAATCGTATTCAAAACACCATGCTTACATTATTCGTAATCTTTCTCACCTTTATGTTACAAGTTATAAAACAGCCTTTACCTTCACAATCTCAACACCTTTTTCAATTTCCTCCCTAAGATCAACCCCATCTCCTTCACTTTGTGACCGAAACAAGTCTGGAACAGCCATTTCTTGGTTTAGGCCAGAATTGTATAGATTGATCTCTCGAATCAAAAGCACTCCCGTGCAGTGCATTTATTTAGGGTTTAGATTCATTTCTCATCAACACACGCCAAATTATCAAAACCAGCAGAAATAGTTTTCACCCATAAACAATTGGCGACCACAGTTGGAGATTAGTCTCTCGGTTGCAAGATCAATTTTCAATTTCATTTAAATCTGTTCAAATTGCAAGATGGTAGAACTTAGGTCAGGATCAGCGATCAATTCCGATGGAACCAGCGCCGATAAATCTCCTGGTATTGATGTCCCTGTTAGTTGAGTTGCCGTGCAGAACGTGATCAATACATATCGTGGAGCCATCTCCTCTACCACTAACAACGGCGGAGAAGGAGATATTCCAGTAGGCGTGACACATCCTATCACCAGAGCCAGAGCAGCCGCAAATCCTGGCATTTCTTCAAGTGTAACGCCCCCGGTCATCACCATGGAAACTGCTACTCCTCTGTCAGGATGAGGGGCTGGAGGAACAAGAGGAGGACAACCCGCTATCACCATGGTGGATTTGATGGAAAGGCAAGAAGTTCTTGATAGATCCCAAACGGATATGAATGCGACTCAGAAAAAGGTACTTAATTTTCCCAAAACCCTAACCGAACGATTACCGCAGGGGCCAAGACATCCCCTGGAGCCAACGAGGAACATGTCAATGCACCTGGGGTAGGAACTTCAATGGCTCATGCCTGTATAGACAAAGAAAATCGTGACGCTCCTGAATGCCCAAGAGAAAGAGACCATCCGTCCAACTTCATTACGCGTGAGGACCTAAAGAGACTCCTCCAAAACCGGGGCAAAGGAAATACAGCGGACATGCAACAACATCAGCCACCATACCCTCAATATGTGCAACAAATTCCTCTTCCAAGAGGCTATACCTCTCCTCAATTCTCCCTTTATGATGGTACTGGTAATGCTCGTAAACATGTCTCTCTATTTTTGGAATCTTTAGGGGAACACGAATACAATCATCTTCTCCGCCTGAAAGAGTTCTCGAAGACACTTACCGGAAGAGCATACACTTGGTACAACAATATTGCACCTAACAGTATATCCAATTTGAGTGAGATGGTCGGCGCCTTCTACAGGAAATATTTCTTCGTGTCAGAACATGTCACCTTCTCAGATTTGGGAAGAATCTTTTAACAGAGCAACGAACATCCGAACGACTTCGTTAAGAGGTTCAGAACTCAGGCGTTGGATTGTCATGATCCGAATGTCACCGAACGCCAGTTGGCGGAGCTGTGCAATAACGGAATGATTCCCATATATCGTGCTTTATTAGAGAACCTGGGCTTTCAAACATTTTCTGAGTTACATGAAGCCTCTACAAGATCGTCCACAACAGCCCCAACGTTATTGGAGATAACTAAGATCGTCTGAAATAAAGATGCGCATGAAAGCCGAGAAAGCAGGCGTCTCATCAACAAGCAATACAACACCGTCCCTTCTGTGAGTGTGGTAGGCGAAGGAGGAATAGGAAAGCGTCAGAAATAGAACATACAACTTCGTCTCGAAAGAGAGCGGACAAGGCTCATATGCAAGAGTCCGGAGACATAGTTCCAAACTTTCCATTTACCATGAATGAAGTCATAGAACTCTTGGAAGCATGGATTAAAGATGACACGATCAAGTTACCACCTATCAGATGCCCACCGACCGAGGACGAGATGAGAAATCCCAAATACTGCCGCTACCATAGGTTTGTCCATCACCCGACCAAAGATTGCAACAAGTTGAAGCAAATCTTCAGAGAAAAGGTAGAAGCAGGAGAACTCCAGTTAGGAGATGAGGGCGTTCATAGGGATCCTCTTCCCATTAGAATCTGCATGATCTCGGGGGATTCTATACGCAAGACTGTGTAGACTATGATAAAGTGTTTGTGTGAAATCTTGTTGTAGGAGAGGAATACCACAACAGATGATACCTTACGAAATTATAGAGAGAAAATACATTTTACGAGCAAAGGAAATCACGAGGAAAGTGTGAGAAGATTGCGAAAGCAAAAGAGGTTCGCGAAATGAATCTGCGAAGGTTCGCAGGATAATTCTAAAGTCCGAAGTTGAGGGACAGTCTAGTTGTCAACATTTTGTAAGATCATATAAATAGCCGTTTAGGCATGAGAAGAAGGAGAGGTATTTTTAGAAGGGAAGGATAATTTTAGGAAGTGAGAGAAATTCTTAGGAGATATTTATTTTCTTTATCATCTTCTTCCCCAAAAATCTAGAGCTCCAAATATTCTTTAATGAAGTCTCAATTGTAAAATTATGTAATTACATAAAATCACTAGTGAAGAACCATGGATGTAGATCATAATGATCGAACCATGTAAAAATCTTTGTGTCTCTTTTACAATTTTAGTATTTTAATTCTTAGTTTCATATCAAATAAATTAGATCATCAAATCAAATCAGTAGAATCTCATGGGGGTGTAGTTGCGAGATAATCCGCAACTACATTTTTGGCGCTAGAAATAGGGACTTAGTTTTTGTTGGATTGAAGAAGATCTATAAAATTAAGGGAAAGCGATGAACATATTAAGGATCAGCAGCAGAAATGAACATAAATGCAACAAAAGAGAAATTCAACGAATCAACGTCAAAAATTAATCGCAAAGGATGAATCCAATTCTTGTTTCTTTAATTTTACTACATATTTAGATCTGAGGAAGTTCTAAGGAAGGATGAATTGATAATGATATATTTAATTTTTCGCAAAATAACACCTATTTTTAATTTTCACTGGATTGTTACTTATGCACTAATTTGACAGGCAAAGAAGTTAGTGAGCCAAAACTTTCGCAGATGAAGAGAACCATATTATTATAACATGAAAAGATCATTATCGACAACAACATGAAGAATTGGCCAAAAATCCATGAATGACGCAGAAAGTAATAGCAAAGGCTGTAGTAGCAGGATTTCCCACACTACACCCCTATTAAGATCCTATAGAAATCTAAGTGAAATTGGTTGAAGATTGAAGAATTAAACGACACTTTTATTATTTAGATCTCAGAAATGTTTACAGAAAATATTCAAACTCAGAATTACAACTTTCTTTTCTGGAGTTTCTCTCTCTTCAAGATTTTCTCAACTCTAAAAAATACATCCTCCTCATCTGGACTTACTTGAACCCTTTATATAGGAAATTACATAGTGGGTGACAGCTAAGTTTTCCCCTTCTTTCGGATATATTCTGCGATCTCATCGTGGTATTTGCAATACTAATCTTCGCCAACTTTTGTAATCCTCGTGAAACAACACTCTCATAACATGTCTCTTCAATCGTCAGTTATTATGAAGCTCACTTGTGACGCTCGTCAAATGTTGCTGAAGAATCCTTACGACACTCTCGTGAACAATGTCATTTATATTTATAGGAATATTTGACCTTCTCGTGAAAGTGTTGTTCTTACTACGAGAATATCGTTGTGGCGATATTCTGGTACTACATCTTGCCTCTTATCATGTCTTTTCTGCGAAGAAGAGAAGATCGTGAGAATAAATTGCCGTAATCTCCTATCTTTTCACCTCCATCTTTATTCTGACACGTCTCTAAACCTTTCACCAGCTGTCTTCATATAATTTTATCACCCATATATTTTTCGACACGTCGTCTTAAACCGTTGTTATTTGACCATTCACGTCCCTTCATTGTATTAACTATATTTATTTTCTCGAGAAACTTCTTCTGCTATAAATACCTTCTTTCATTCTTCTCTTTTTCTTTCTTCTCATTCTATTTCCTTCTTCTTCTCTGCAAATTTCATTGCTTTCCCGCAAATCGCGCATCTACTATCCTTCGCCATTTTTTCAATCTCCTTTCATTCCCATTCTCTCAAAATGGTTGCTGCTGGTGCTAAAAATCTTATTGCTTTCAATTTGATGCAAGAAAAACTTAAAAATCAAGGATTTGATTTATCTTTAATCCCAGATCAAAGTCCCAAATCTGTTCTTTCTCTTGAATTATTTTCTAATTTCCAGTGTTCTCGTGAAAAAATTATAGTTTCGTTAGGTCAACTTGAAGCTGGTCTTCCACTTCCTCTCTACAACCCTGAACTTCCACTCTTTTACCAAATAATTTCTGATAAGAGATTTTCACGAGCGGTGTATCAACTTGGCGGGGATTGTATTAGATTATTACTGGAATATGCCTCTCGCGGTGCTGGCAAAGGATCCCAATATTCCGAAGAACATAAAAGTCTTAAATATAAACATATTCCGATTATCCCTGCAAAGTATATTGTAGACAACTTCTTTTGAAATTACCAGTTACTCCCCATGGTAAGGGATAGTACCTGTTGGGGTGTCTGTTTGCATAAAAAGAAGGTCACTACTGAAAATGCTCTTATGCAAGACATTGATTTTCATACCAATACAAATGATGGCCCTCGTCATTCTAATGAAGATAAGTGGTTTATTTTTCCCTTATGCCTTAAAGGTCCTTATATATCCGTTTCTCTCCAACTTCTTGCGAATCTCTCTCACTATGAACCATGGACTTTCAACTGGCCTGATAGGTCTTCCGATGTATATTCTCTCATCTTCTTATGCTATTATTATTTTTTCCTTCACACTCTCGCTAACTTTTCCGTTATTTTGTAGGTTTCCAAAATGAAGCTTAATTACCAAAAATATAGGAAGCCCAACACTCTTCTAGCCCTTAGATCTTTCACATATGAAGTAAGAAATATTTTTTTATTAATTAACAATATATTTTTTCCCCTATTTCTTATCTTTATTTGTGTTTGTAGGTAATTGAAGAATTACCATCTTTAGAGCCAAAACCTAAGGAGAAACCTTCAACTAATCGTAAAGGGAAATCTACTGTTTCAAGTGAAGGAAGACGCTCTGCCCCTCGTGATAAAGAACCCAGCGAGCCTCCTTTGAAGAAGAATAAAACTCAGCATTCTTCTTCTCAACATACCCAATTGGATAAATCTAATGATGAATTTATCGAAGAATTTGACGATATTAGAGAAGTTACCTCTGTGAAAAATTCTTCTCCTTCTGATTCTTCCATGGCCCAACTGTCCATGATTTTTGGCGATTCTTCTCATGGAACTGCGAATGAGTATGGTGATGAGACTCTTAATGGGCTTGCTCAAGTGCTCGTCAAAGTGTGCGATGCTCCAATCTTATCTAATAATAATTCTCTTCGTGGAATTTCTGGAACTCTGACTCCAAGATTCTTAAATGCACTTGGTATTCTGGTACGTTTTCTTAATTGTTTCTGTAGTTGCGGATTATCTCACAACTACACCCTCATTAGAATCCATTAAAATGATTCCTAAACCTAATTAATTTGATATGAAACTAAGAATTAAGGTACTAAAATTATAAAGAGACACAAAGATTTTTACGTGGTTCGATCAATGTGATCTACATCCACGGTGCTTCACTAGTGATTGTATGTAATTACATGATTGTACAATTGAGACTCCATTAATGGATATTTGGAGCTCTAGAATTTTGGGGAAGAAGATGATAAAGAAAATATATCTCTCTCTAAAAATTTCTCTCTCCTCCTAAAATTATCCCCTCTCTCCAATTGTGTCTCTACTACTTCTCATGCCTAAATGGCTATTTATATGATTTTACCATAGATGACAGTTGTGTTGTCCCGCCATTTCGGATTTGAAGATTATCTTGCGAACCTTCGTGGCTTCCTTTGCTCGCAAAATGTCCTTCTTGCTCATAAAATATTCTTTGCTCGCAAAACGTATTTTCTCTCCACAATTTCGTAAGTTATTATTTGCTGTGATATTCCGCTCCTACATCTTGCCTCTTTTTTCTTGAATATTGATTGAAGAGCGATCTTTAAGAAAAAATCACTTGTTGTGGTTGTTGGAGTAGTCTTTGATCTTTGTTGATGAAGGAACGAGCTAAAGAATATCAAACTCAAAAAGTATATACTTTCCTCTATTCTTTTGCGAAGTTCTGAAGCTTTAAGAAGTAATTAGAAGTATCAACTTGCGAAGTATGAAATATAAGAAATATAAAATATCCTTGAAGAAGTATAAGAAGTACTTAATCCTCGAAATATATAAGAAGTATGAAGTATCCTTAAGAAGTATAAGAAGTATTTAATCCTCGAAATATATAAGAAGTATGAAGTATCCTTAAGAAGTATAAGAAGTATTTAATCCTCGAATTATATATGAAGTATGAAATATCCTTAAGAAGTATTTAATCCTCGAATTATATAAGAAGTATAAAATATCCTTGAATGATAAATATTGCCTCTGTTCATGTGAAATTATTATTCCACTTTTGGTGAGGATTCTTGCTGAGAAGATAAAGAACATCAAATATTTTCTTGGGTATCCATAGTTGCCTCTGTTCTTTATCTATGAAGGAGAATTCTTGAGAAAATGTTGAATAATTAAATTGCATCTCTATTGTGATGTTGCCTCTGCCTCAAGTGGTAACCCTGTTATTTTCTGAATATTTCTACGAATTCCTGAGTTTTTCTGCGCATTTCTGAACTTCTGAATAGTGCTGCGAATAGTGCTGTGAATAGTGCTGCGAACATACTGTTGCGAATGTACTGTTGCGAATATAGTGTTACGAACATAATGTTGCGAATATAATGTTACGAATATAGTGTTACGAACTATGAATAGTCCTGCGAATTATGAACTTTTCTGCGAAGTTTCGTGGTATTTTCCTGTAAAAATTTTGTACAATAATTGTGCGAATATAATATTTATGTAATGATTATGTTATAAAATGCGTATGCGATTCTTATGCCATGAAATGTTTATGCAATACATTTATGATGCAAATATGATGCTTGTATGATGCTTGTATGATGCAAATATGATGCTTGAATGATGCAAGTATGATGTTTGTATGATGTGAATACTTATCTATTATAATGCATAGCTAATGTTTGTGTTACTTAGCTCATTTTGCTGCGGTAAAATTGATATATCTTTGAATTGCATCTATTCATATAATTATCTTCGTAAGTTTATTTGTGTATTTTCTTATAAATTCGTCTTTGATCGCGAATGAAATCGCCTCTTTTGCTATGACTTCATGATATATATTCTTGTAAAAATTCTTCAATGATATTGATGGAATTGTCTTCTTTGATATATATTGTCTTCAAAATTCTTCAATGATCTTGATGGAATTGTCTTCTTTGATATATATTCTCTTCAAAATTCTTCAATGATCTTGACAAAGTTGTCTTCTCTTCAAAACTTCATGATGTATATTCTTGTATAATTTCTTCAATGATTGTAATGAATTTCATTAGTTGATGTGGTCTTATCATGCCTTCCTAAGTAAAGGTCTTATTTTGCCACCTCTTTTGTAGTAAACTTTTGTATTTGCGATAATATGACAAGTCTGAACATTCTTACGAACATACAACCTCGTGACATTATCGTCTTGCGATGAAATCGCAGGACGTTCTTACACTTTCATGCAAAAACCCATTGATCTCATCTTAACTTTTTTGAATAGTATTTTAGCCTCTTCAGGAATTGCTGCGACAATATGACAGGCCTAAATATTCTTGCGAACATAAAGCCCCATGACATTGCCGTCTTGCGATGAAATCGCAGGACATCTTTACACTTTCATGTAGTGACCCATTGATCTCATCTTAACCTCTTTATTATGTTCTACGAGTTCTTTATTATTTTCTTTCTTTCTTCTTCTTTTTTTTTTTTTTTTTTAGAAGGCTCGCAGAACTTCATTTGTTGCACAAATATGACAAGCCTTTATGTTTTCACAAACAAGAAGCCTCGTGACATTTGCGTCTTATAGCACGTATCAGCTCCCTAATGGAGGGTGATGCCCTTTATCTTCCCCCTGATTGCCCCTTCAAGGAAGCGTACATCGACCATACAAGGTTAGCTCTTCCCATCCGGTTCTGCCAACAACCAGCTTTTGATCGCAACCTCTTATCCTTTATCTTTTAATTCGACAGATTTCTCTCGTCAAATTTTTTGTACTTATAAAACTCTGTTGCAGGTTGGGAGAGCTTCTTTTGCTGCTGCTGCTGATTTAGATAGTAAATGTGCTTCATTTAAGAAAAAGGTTGTTAACCTTCGCCAAGATAAAGAGAAACTAGAGGCTGAAATTGCTGAGCTTCGCGAGAAAAATAAACTGTTGGAAACTAAAGCTTCAGTTGATAAACAGACAACTTTATAGTATGATTTACTTTTTCTTTCTTTTAGATTTTTTATTTTTATTTTATATAGCTTATCCAAGCAATCATTTTTGCAGATGTTTATGGTCTAACTGACGAAGCTACGTTCCTTCAAACCTTTCCCGAACCTGTAGATGATAATACTCTTCTTGCTCGCCTTAATAACTCCTTAAGTAATTTTGCTGACGAACAAATTAAATCCCTCTCTACAGAGGAACTTAAATTTAAGTTTAACCTCCTGACCATTGAACACAGACACAATTTAGGATTATCTAATAAATTTAAGCGTCTTTATCATGAATCAAAAGAAGTGATCAATGGATTAAGAAGTAGAAATAGTGATCTTGTTGACGAGAAAGATCAAGCAATTAGAAATGGCAGCGAGACTCTAGCAGATTTCCATAAAATTCTTCTCGAAGTTCAAAGGGAAAGAGATATGCTTATCTGCGAGAATAAAAATCTTCTTGCAAGAGAAACTCAAGTTCGTTCTCGCCTTCTTATTACTAGCGATGATGAGTATTCTTTGGCAGCACAGGTTCTTGATAATGCTAGGAATAATTTAGGTATAGATGCTAGTCTTCATGCTGATCAATCAGCCTTAATTAGGGACTTGATTTCTGAAAAAGAAGGTTGTTAACTATTCTACTCTATTAACCTTTTGCTTTTTATTATTCTTTCTTATAACTTCTATCTTATCGATGCCTTATTCTCGCAGATTCTGAAGATAGATGTCGTGTAAGGATGAGAGAACTAGAAGATATTAATCATCAACTCGCGAACGATCTTACTGCTCGCAACAATAAATACTCACGATTAAAATCTCAATTTGGGATTACTTCTGCAAATTTTAACAGATCCCTCCTCATTACTCGTAATAATACTACTAGGCAGGTTTGCGATGATCATGGAATTCCTCATTCTTTGTATCCTGATCTTGCAAATGCAATACCATCAATGGTTCAAGATCTTGATATCTCTGATACTGATGAAGATCTTGACGAAGGTGAAGAAGAGAATAATGACGAAGAAACAAATTCTAGCGATGATGAAGAACCCAACAAAGATAATGAAGAAGAGAAATCTGGTGAAGAAGAAGAATCTGATAAAGATAACAATGTTGATAAGTGAAACAATGTATCTGTCTAACTTCTTTCTTTGATGTAATCAATCGCGAGTTTCTTCAATTTTCTGCAACTTTCTTCAATTTAATGTGTAAATTTCTTTGCCCCCTTATCTCTGTATGAATGAAAGAACAACCTCTTTTTTGCAATATAACTTGGTCAATATAGTTTGCATCTGCTAATTATCTGTGCCTTAATATCCATATAAATTTCTCATATGGTGATGAATAATAATCTTCACTATTCTATTCATTCCCATACTTGCCTCTATTATTCATCTGCATTATGAGAAAGTTAATAAACGAATATTTTGGCGAATTTCATGATTTCTGCGATATTTTCGCAAACCTTGATATTTTTGCGATCTTATGGTCTTATCATGCCTTCCTACTTAAAGGTCTTACTTTGCCATAGTATTCTCTCCGCGACAAAATCGCAGGACGTCTTTACATTTTCATGTATTGACCCATTGATCTTTTCTTATCTGTATTTCTTTATTGTATTGCGACAATATGACGAGCCTAAGTTTTCTCGCGAAAACAAAGCCTCGTGACATTGCCGTCTTGCGATGAAATCGCAGGACGTCTTCACATTTGCATGTAAAAACCCCTTGACCACATCTTAACTTTTTTTTTCTCTTATGGATTTTTGCCTCTGTATAATTTACGCGACAATATGACAGGCCTAAATGATCTTGCGATCCTATAGCCCCATGACATTGTCGTCTTAAGACACTTATTAGCTCCCTAATGGAGGGTGCCGCCCTTATCTTCCCCCTGGTTTCCCCTTCAAGGAGGGCACATCGGCCATACAATACTAGCTCCTCCCATCCAGATTTACCAACAACCAGTTGTTTTCGTAGCCTCTTGTCCTTTATGCCTATATGGATTATAGTTACAAGACTACACCCTAGGTGGGGTTTTCTTCAGGCCAAGTGCATTGTAGTCAAGACTTACCAAAGATGGCCAGGGTAGGTTCGTCCGTCCCGGGCATCCTTGGCTAAACCGTGTACCTCGGCGCCTTGATCATACTCTGCACTTCTTGGAATAGACTCTCAGTCGTCCAACCAGGGTATAACCTTATAAAGCTGGAAATCCAAGATATCTCTCCCGGATAGGTTTTCTTTAACCCCTACATCTGTATGAATCAGGTTCCAGTAGCGGTATAACCTTATCCCTGAATCATATAAAGAGATACCCCTTTATGACGTGCTTGTAGGTCTTACATTTGCCTCTTACGAAATTGTATTCACGAACTAAGGTGCACGCCATAAAGGTTTGTCCCATTCTCTTAATCTCTGCGAAATTATGTTCGCGTTTCTTAAAATTTCTTGCGAGCTTCAAATCTCAATAAAATTTTTTTTTTTTTTTTTTTTTGACTTTTCAAAGTCATTTTCTTCAATCAAACAGAAAAAACAACTTTACCTTTCTACTTCTAACGATCTGCTCATCATATTTCATCTTACTGTCACTTCATTTTTCTCATCTTCCTTATCATCTGTTCTTTTACTTAATGTTTTCCCGCAAGTTGATTGTCATTTCCTCCTTTTATGCTCTTTATACTTGTACCTTTGATGCGTTTTATTATTTGTTTGATATCCGCGAGGGACTCGTTAGTTACTTCTTCATGTTTTTATATTGAATCAACCATCAATTTATCACTTCTCTGTTGCTTAATTCTGTACTTCCAATTGTTGTTCTTCCCTGCTCTTTCCTCACAAGACTTGATATCTATCTCATAACATTTCTTACTTTCTCCCCAATCTCCTTTAATTACTCCAACACCATTTGGATGAGGGAATTTAATGCACTGGTGAAAGGTAGATGCAACACCCAATATCCTGTGTAACCAAGGTCGACCAATCAAGGCGTTATATGGTGATTCAATATCGACAACACAGAATAAAATCTTGGAAGTCATTCCTCTTAACGGAATTCTCATTGTGATCTCCCCTTTAGGCTTGTTATAAGTTCCATTAAAACCATAGATTTTGTATGTCGATGGTATCAAATCTTCATCTTTCCCACCCATGGTTCTGTAGGTGTGGTAGAACAGGATATCTACGGAACTACCAGTATCAATTAGGATTCTATCAATGGCCCAAGACTCTTCCATTTCGTTATTGTTTTCTTTACTTTCTTCTTCTTCTTCTGCTTGTTCTGATTTTATTTCCAACCTTACCACCAATGGGTTATCATGCAGCTCGCCAGGCTCTGGTACTTCTTGTGTTGTAAAAGAAAGGACTTGTTTCTGCCACTCTTCTAATGGCGAGATTCTCGCTATATTCATTATTTCTTTTCCATCCATATCTCTAGCGAAGACTCTACTTAAGACATTATCGTGGAAATCTTCGATGGTTCTGAAAGAATGCACAATAGAATTACAAAATAAATTCTTTGCTCTAGTTCCAACCTCTATAACAAAAGTTTCTGCTCCTTTTACATTAGTCATTCTGCGATCATCTGGTGGTGGTGGCAATTGTTGTGATTGTTGATTCCCTTTTAGAAAATGATTTATCTTCCCCTGATCGATCATTCTTAAGATTATTCTTTTTACATTTCTGCAATTATTTATCGAATGCCCATGAAAATGATGATAAGGACAGAATTCTTGATTACGAGTGTTAGGATGTGGTTCCTTCCCCATGTTCCATGGCGAGGGTATATTTTCCATTAAAATGATAGCTTCCCAGATTTTTTCAACACTAGCATTCAAGGGTGGCATCTTAATCTCCTCCCATATGGTTCTCATGTTCCCCTGATTTTTGGAATTATTTTGCTTTTGTCCACCATAAGTTTCTTGGGATTGGTCAAGCCTTTGGATTTGACTATTTCCTCCACGATTGTAATAATTCTTCTCTCTTTCAAATTCTTCTTGATCATGACTTCCCATAGCCACTAGCTTTTGTTTGTCATTATTCGCCACTTTCTCTACTTGAACTTGCGAGGTGCTCGCCATGTTATTAATCATTTTGGGAAGCAAACTTCCATTAGCCACTACAGAACTGGTGTTTGCAATTGGGTATGACTCCATTTCGTTTTGTTCTTCTTCCAAAGCAATGTACTCTTCTTGTAGTTCTCTTAGTTCAGTCATTGTGATGGTGTTTTTGATTCTGAAAATTTGTATATAGTGCAAATTGGTCGCAAACATTGCATTAATGAAGGATAAAATAAGATATCTCTCATCTACTCTTCCTGCCATCTCACTGCACATTGTCTTCCATCTTATGGTAAGATGTTTTAGACTCTCGCCAATTCTCTATTTTAATCCAAACACATCTTCGATACCTGGTCGTGAAGAGTTGTTGCTTATGTATGCACCTAAAAATGTAGCTTGTAAGTGATCAAAAGAAGTAATAGTATTTTTAGGCAATCCCTCAAACCATTTTAGCGCCTCGCCAGTCAAGCTGGATGCAAAGTATTTGCATAAAACAACATCATGATTCTCCCACTATAGCATACACCTAACATAAGCTTTAACATGTTGAATAGCACAAGTAGTCCCGTCGAAAATACTGTTTAGTGTTGGCAAGTTGCATTTTGGAGGAATTCCTCTTAGTTGTACTTCTTGTGTAAAGGGAGTTCTAGCTGCTTCTTCGATTGCTTCATCAAGTTGCCTTCTTCCACCTTCTCTTCTATTAGTTATCATTCCTCTCATTTCTGCTAATTCCCTCAAAATTTGCTCATTTGCAGTTGGGCTTTGTTCTATTGGCCTTTTTAACGCACTTTCTCTTCTCCTGCGATTTTCCTCTTCATTTCTATCTGAAATTCGCAATTGATTTTGTCTCCTAATTTCTTCTCCACCAACTTCTTCATTTCTCGCCAATTCTCTTCGTTGTCTTTCTATCCTTCTCTGTATTCTGTCATACTCTTCCCGAATATTGCCATTTACACGATTTTGTGTACGTCTTCTTTCTCGATTATCATGATTGTTTTGCCTTATTTCCTCTTGAAACTCTTGTTCTTCCATTTCTGCCCTCAGCCTTTCTCTCTCGCGAGCTAAGCGTGCCTGTTCAACATAATGTCTCTCTATTTCATTCTCAATAATTCTTTGATTTCTGACGTGCTCGCGTCCATGTAATATTCTTCTTCCTTCTTCATGATTTTCTTCACCATCTTGATTACCTTCATTTCTTTGATTTTCAATATTTCGTCTTCCATTTAAAGTTTCCCCATGTGGATCGTTATAATCATTATTTACTCTCTCTTCTCCCTGGCATTGCCCTTTATTTTGGATTTTGCGTTTCTTCTTATACATTTTCTCCATAATTTCTTATGAGGGAATTTCGCCTTGGTATTTCTCTAAATGATCTTGAACTTGATCTAGTAGTACTTCTTGATCTTCTCCTTTGTAACCTTAAATTCTCCATTCTCAACTCATGATTTTGTCTTGTTAAATTTGCACGTTTCACCGCCTCTAACCTTCTTTCTTCCTGTATTCTTTGCCCTAATTCCTCTGCTGTTTCATCTTCATCTTGATGAATCGACCCTTCTTCTACCTCCTGATTTCTTCCTACTCCACTTTCTTCTCTTAATTGTCGATTTGTTTCTTCTCATATTGAATCTGATCTCCATGTATGCACGCTTACTCTATCATAATCCTCTCTTCCATTTTGTACCGATGTTGATTGGTTTGGTTGTTGAATTGGATTTTCCCTTTCATTGCTTGTTCTATTCCTCCTAGTTCTCATCCTTGAAGATTCTCCTAATACACTTGTTTCTTCACCTGCAAGTCTTTTACTTCTTCTCACTGTTGTTAGTGGTTCTGATGTATTTCTTCTCCTTCTTCCAGCCATTTCTTCAATTTCTCCAAATCTTCAAATTGTAATTAGATATTTTGAATCTTGAGATCCCCTTAGTCGGTGCCAAAATGTAGTAGCAGGATTTCCCACACTACACCCCTATTAAGATCCTATAGAAATCTAAGTGAAATTGGTTGAAGATTGAAGAATTAAACGACACTTTTATTATTTAGATCTCAGAAATGTTTACAGAAAATATTCAAACTCAGAATTACAACTTTCTTTTCTGGAGTTTCTCTCTCTTCAAGATTTTCTCAACTCTAAAAAATACATCCTCCTCATCTAGACTTACTTGAACCCTTTATATAGGAAATTACATAGTGGGTGACAGCTAAGTTTTCCCCTTCTTTAGGATATATTCTGCGATCTCATCGTGGTATTTGCAATACTAATCTTCGCCAACTTTTGTAATCCTCGTGAAACAACACTCTCATAACATGTCTCTTCAATCGTCAGTTATTATGAAGCTCACTTGTGACGCTCGTCAAATGTTGCTGAAGAATCCTTACGACACTCTCGTGAACAATGTCATTTATATTTATAGGAATATTTGACCTTCTCGTGAAAGTGTTGTTCTTACTACGATAATATCGTTGTGGCGATATTCTGGTACTACAAAGGCACACAATTTATGCGAGTTAAAAACGTAAAAAAGGAAATGTAGAGAAATGTCAATTATTGTTTAGCTGCGAAGGAGACTAGCATAACCACTCTACAGAGAGGCAGTAAATCTAAAGGCATCAAAAGGAGGACTCAGTGAGAGACAAAAATAAACAAAGAATATATACAACAATAGGCACAACGTGAATTGGAGAGGGTATATGTAAACTGAATGACTAAGAAAAATTGAAGCTTAAAACTTCAACAAAACAAACAAGCCATAACAAAGAAAGCCTGCGAGAAAAACAATAGAGAAAGCCTCCGTCACCAAAAGGGGAAGGGTGTGAATAGGTCACTACCATGAGAAAGGGAATAACTATGGATTGCGAGGGATATTAGATCAAGTCTAGTCAGTTGCGTATTTCATCATCAAAGTTGTATGCGAGCAACACAACCAACATTTGGAAAAACGAATGTAGTCACAACTGTACATGCAAAGAAAAGGGGAAAAACGCTGGCAGCAAATCAACGTAGGTGAATAAATTAAGAAGAAAGCTTAGATGAGGAGTTAGAGTAAAAAAGAAAACTACAAAGTGAAGAAGATCACTTCAAACTTGTTAACTACTCTGCATTTGCGACGGTAAAGATCCCATCTGCGAAGCAAACTGCAGTTCATGAGGTTGGCATGTCAAACCAGTAAGCGATAAGGAAGGTGAAAAAGAAAAATTATTAAGCCAACCTGCGAGGAAGTTCTGCGAATATACGAAAGAAGAAACTACACAACTAGTGGAATGGAAAAGACGCAAAGAAATGTTAGGAGGTGACATATGAACACATATTAAGAGTCTACCTCTTCGCAGAGAAATCTAATCCGTGAATAAAATATCAAAAAAGTATTTTGCGAAAGAAGAGAATTAGGCGAAATATTTCGTCACGACAAAGAAGTATTTATTCTTTTCCAGTGGAGAATAAATAAAAGGGCAGAAATCAAAACGTGTTAAATTCATCACGAGAAGAAGCAATAAACTGGATTCAATCATCAGTCTTTGTCATTATGACGTGAAGAAGAGTTCAGTTCATTTAAGAGAACTTCAAGCAACGAAGAAAATAGAGCAAGCAAGAAAGAAGGGAAGTGGAAAGATAGAGATTTGTTCCAATATGGACTACCAAGAGCAAGTTTATAGGGGAAGAAAAATGTACAGACGGAAAAATAATCAGTTCAAGATAACCAACATTTCAAAGGCGAAAAGAAGAACTTTCTCTGTGCGAAGACAAAGGGAAAAGTTTCAGCAAGATTATTATGCGAATTAGATTGCGAATGTTCGCAAGAAAAAAGAAGGACATAAGCATCACAAAGGGAACTCGACTCAACAGCGTGAAGAAGTTCACATAAACTTTCCAGGGAAAATGATGAAGACTTTTCTAAAAAGGAACTGCAATAAAGGGAACTACTGGGGTGTGCGATATTTTACCAGGAGCATGGAGAAAATTTCATGAAGTAGATGCTAAGAAGTGGATGCTGCTTGATGAAGGGAACAAAGGATAGTGATATCCAAGAAGACTACAAACTCATGAAGTGAACTCAGAAAATGAATAAGAAAGGGAGGTGGCAAACTTCTGCGAAGATGAAAGACCAACTATATTGGATTGCTACAGGCAAAGATAAAAGTGTACGTTCATTTCATATGATAAAAGACGTATAGATGGTTGGAAGGATTAAAGAAATAAGCTACAGATAACCTTACCTCTTTACAAGAAAATAGCAAAAAATACAAACAGAAAATAAATTACAATAAATACAAATACATAACTTACGAAACACAATAAGTTTCACGAGTATTAGATGTTCGTAACTTATCCAGGCTTATATTGGAGTTCCTAGTCTTACGAGTATTGGATTGTTCGTAAGGGATGATGGTGCTATCTGTTCATTGATTCAAGAAAATTTCATGAAAAATGGAACTGCTGGTTTAAGTACTATTGGTTCAAGTATTGTGTGTTCTTAGTTAACGGAATGGAAGTTCCAGCAAAAGATTTTTACCCGCATACAAAAACCTCATTAGTGTTTGTGAGAAACAAAGAAAGGTAGAAAGACGGAAGAATGAAAATAGAGTTGAAGGGAAGAAGCAGAATCAATCATGGATGCGTCTGTTCAAGGGGATGTTGTCAAAACTCAAATCTATTATGAAAATAGATCTACAAAGAAGAGATAACGTAGTTTCGTCAACTGGCAACAAAATAAGAGGCAGCAATGAAACCTATCTCATCATCAACATTGTTAACTCGACTTCATAGGAAAACCAACTTGCGAGGACAAAACAACTAGTTCGTGGAAATCTAAATACAAAACCAGTGACGAAGTCCGACAAAAGTCCATCAGCTAAATACTCACCGGCGAAGACAAAAGAAAATAGCACATCAACAAATGACGAGACAGCATTACTTCGTAAAAAAGGGAAGATCGTAACTAGAATCCATTTCGTGAAGAGGGAAGTTCGCAACTATTTAATTTCGTGAATATTTACTTCGTAAACATTTACTTCACGAATATTCATTTTGTGAATACTATTTAACTTCGTGAACGTTTACTTCGCATATATTTTCCAAGACTTGCATCAACACAACCTACTTCGGGAAGAAGCAAACTACTCCGTGAACAGCCAGTAATCCACCAGAAGTATGAGTCTCATGGCAGGTCAAAAATCCAATTCTCATTCCTTCTCATTTCGCAAGCAAGCCATTTACTTCGCAAGAGACAACAACAAGTCGCAAAAGATAATTACCATTACCTTGAATATTTTATTTACATAAGACAAAAGATTTTTTGATTTTATTTACCAAAAGCGATATACTCGCAAGATTTCTAAAATTTCAAAGATTTCAAAACATTTCAAAGATTTTTTAGATTGGTGAAAAGCGATACAATCGCAAGATTCAAAAATGAATTCATCACAAAAATTTTGAAAAGAATTCAAAGTTACAAAAAACAGAGAAAATTAAATTTATATAATTCTATAGAACAATTTTAATTTAAAGACGCGATATGAATACTTCTCATACTTCTTATACTAAAGATTTTATGAAAACATTCAACATTTTATGTACATGAAAAATTTACGATGAATTTTTACGAATAAAAACAATTTGGATTCTACTTATAAAAGGCGAAAAAATACCGCCAAAAATCAATTGCGATTAGGTTTCATTGAAGAAAGACGCAAAAATTTATTTGCGAATAAAAGACCGCAATCTGTGATCAGCCTCCAAATAAGAAAGAGAGCCGTAGAAAATTTTACACAGGCAAACCTTTGTGGCGTACACCCTAGTTCGCGAAGCAACATTTTGTAAGAGGCAAAGTCCTAAAGTACGTCATTTAAGGGGGTACCTATAAGCATGGATCAGGGACACCGGAACACCACCAAGGAACCTGAGTACATGAAACTTTTACGGGGTACAACCCAATAACGGGGTACCTATCCGGGTTAGACACCTTGGATTCTCACCTAATCTTGCGAAATTACGCGATATTATGCGATGTAACATGATTTAGGTTGGGCGACTAAGGCATACTGTCTTTCCCAAGAAGTGCAGAAAACGATCAAGGCGTTGAGGTACACGGTTGAGTCAAGAGTGCCGGGTTGGCTTGAAGCACATCTTCCAATTTTGACAAGTCTTGAAAAATGATGCACTTGGCCCAAAGATACCCCATAGGGTGCAACCTCGTAACTATAAGCCCTATAGGAAAAAAGGATAAGAGGTTGCGATCAAAAACTAGTTGTTTGGAGAACCGGATGGGAAGAGCTAACCTTGTATGGTCGATGTACACTTCCTTGAAGGGGAAACCAAGGGGAAGATAAAGGGAAGCACCCTCCATTAGGGAGTTGATACGTGCTATAAGACGCAAATGTCACGAGGCTTATTGTTCGCAAGAACATAAAGGCTTGTCATATTTGTGCAACAATCGTATTTCTGCGAGCCTTCTAAAAAAAAAAAAAAAGAGAAAAAAGAACTCGCAGAACATAATAAAGAAGTTAAGATGAGATCAATGGGTCGCTACATTAAAGTGTAGAGACGTCCTGCGATTTCATCGCAAGACGGCAATGTCATGGGGCTTTATGTTCGCAAGAATATTTAGGTCTGTCATATTGTCGCAACAATTCCTGAAGAGGCTAAAATACTATACAAAAGGATGGCAAAGTAATACCTTTACTTAGGAAGGCATGATAAGACCACAACAATTAATGAAATTTATTCCATCAACATCATTGAAGAATTTTTACAAGAATATATATCATGAAGTCCTAACAATGAAGGCAATTTCATCAATATCATTGAAGAATTTTTACAAGAATATATATCACGAAGTCATAACGGAAGAGGCGATTTCATTCGCGATCAAAGACGGATACATGTAAGAAAATACACAAATAAACTTGCGAAGATGATTATATGAATAGAGGCAACTCAAAGATATATCAATTTTACCGTAGCAAAATGAGCTAAGTAACACAAACATTAGATATGCATCATAATAGATAAGCATTCTCATCATACATGCATCATACTCGCATCATAAAATCATTGCATAAACATTTCATGGCATGAGCATTGCATACACATTTCATAACATAATCATTACATAAATATTATATTCGCACAAGTATTTTACAAAATTTTACAGGATAATACCGCGAAACTTCGCAGAAACATTCATAATTCGCTGGACTATTCATAATTCGCAGGACTATTCATAATTCGCAACACTATATTCGCAGCACTATTCAGAAGTTCAGAAGTTCAGAAATTCGAAGAAAAACTCAGAAATTCACGTCAATATTCAGAAATTAGCAGGGTTAACAATTGAGGCAGAGGCAAGATAAGAATAGAGATGCAATTTAATCATTCAACATTTTCTCAAGAATTCTCCTTCATAGATAAAGAACAGAGGCAACTATGGATTCCCTAAGAAAATATTTTATGTTCTTTATCTTCTCAGCAAGAATCCTCACCAAAAATGGAATAATAATTTCACATGAACAGAGGAAATATTTATCACTCTCATTCAAGGACGAATACTTCTTATATATTTCGAGGATTGAGTACTTCTTATACTTCTTCAAGGATATTTTATATTTCTTATACTTCATACTTCTTTAAGGATACTTCGCACACTTCATACTTCGCAAGATGATACTTCTAATTACTTCTTAAAGCTTCAGAACTTCGCAAAAGAATAGAGGCAAGTATATACTTTTCAATTCCAGTATTCTTTCGCTCGTTCCTTCATCAACAAAGATTAAAGACTACTCCAACAGCTACAACAACTAGTTTTTTTCCTGAAGATCGCTCTTCAAGCAATATTCAAGAAAAAAGAGGCAAAATGTAGGAGCGGAATACCACAACAGATGATACCTTACGAAATTATAGAGAGAAAATACATTTTACGAGCAAAAGAAATCACGAGGAAAGTGTGAGCAGATTGCGAAATAAAAAGAGGTTCGCGAAATGAATCTGCGAAGGTTCGCAGGATAATTCTAAAGTCCGAAGTTGAGGGACAGTCTAGTTGTCAACATTTTGTAAGATCATATAAATAGCCGTTTAGGCATGAGAAGAAGGAGAGGTCTTTTTAGAAGGGAAGGATAATTTTAGGAAGAGATAGAAATTCTTAGGAGAGATTTATTTTCTTTATCATCTTCTTCCCCAAAAATCTAGAGCTACAAATATTCTTTAATGGAGTCTCAATCGTAAAATTATGTAATTACATACAATCACTAGTGAAGAACCATGGATGTAGTCGAACCATGTAAAAATCTTTGTGTCTCTTTTACAATTTTAGTATTTTAATTCTTAGTTTCATATCAAATAAATTAGATCATCAAATCAAATTAGTAGAATCTCATGGGGGTGTAGTTGCGAGATAATCCGCAACTACACTTGTATCTCTCAAAGGGACAACGTCAAGACATGTTCACAGCTCTCAACCATGTTGTGTCAGGTAGGCGTTTGTATCCAGAAAAGGAAGCAGTCTCGAGGCCACAATATTTCCTTGAGGACACGACCAACATAGGGGACTAGGGACTCTTGACCATCACTCGTTTGAAGGATGTCAAGTTCGACATCACATTAATTGATGCAGCCTCCGATTTCAACATCATCATTGTCAAGACTCTGAAGGACGCAAGGATTTCAAAACAAGAAGCTACCCGCATGTAGGACCAGAATATCGCCACAACGATATTTCTGCGATATTAACAACGTTTCTGCGAGCGTCATTACCAATTCTTTAACAACGTTTCACGAGCGTCACAGAATATCCAAAAGAAGCTGGCGATGGAAGAACTAAAAGAAGAATATGTTGATCCTGCGATGATCATCACTCTTGCGATAGAGAAGATTGTAGCGATCGCGGTGAGATCGCAGAATAGATCCGAAATAGGAGGAAAACTTAGCTGTCATCCATTATGTAAATCCCTATATAAAGAGCTCGATAGATCCAGAAAAGGATGATGTATTTTTTAGAGTTGAAAGAGTCTTGAGGAGAGAGAAACTTCAAGAGAATATTTGTAATCTTGATTTCTCCCAATTCTGTAAACATTTCTAAGATTTGAATAGTAAAGCGTCGTTTAAATCTTTGAAATTTAATTGATTTCCAATAGTTTTTTTATAGAATCTTAACAAGGGTGTAGTGTGGGAATCCTGCAACTATATTTTGGCGCTAGAAACAGGGATTGAATTAACAAAAATCGAAGAGAAAGCGAAGAAGAAGATAAGAATTGTTCAAGATTAAGGAAAGTAAATCGGTGAGATAATTGAAGGAAGAATGATCAGAATCAAAAAGGATTGTAGAAAATTAGAATGTGATAGGGTAACAAGAGCAATGGTTGATAGATTTCATGAAAACATTAAGGGGAAGATACATAAACGGGATTTTGAAGGAAGGAATATTATGACAGTGGAGAAGATATCATCATTGAAAAATTGGGAAAAACAAGAAATCACATTTACAGCAGCAGAAATACCAGAACAAGATTTAAGTCATACATCTCCATTGGTGGTCACAGTAACCACTATACCAATGAGAAGGGAGAAATCAATAAAATCTGCAGAAGAATGGGTTATGAATAGAACTTTGGTAGACACAGGAAGTTCTGTAGACATGATATTTTATCATACCTTCTAGAAAATGGGATATAAGTATGAAGAAATGTCTCATTCAACATATCATGTTCATGGCTTTGGAAAGTCTATAACAAAACCTAAAGGCGAGATAGTGGTACGAATTCCACTAGGAGAAATTGAAACACAAATATCATTATGCGTGATAGATGTGGAATCACCGTACAATATGATACTGGGAAGACCGTGGATACATGGAATCAAAGCCATAGCATCAACATTGCACCAGTGCATTAAATTTCCTATGCCCATTGGAATTGGAAAAATTAGAGAAGATACGGATTTTGCAAATTATGTTACCAAATTGAAGTGAAAAATTGTGAAAATCGTCCAAAGTTGCGAAAAGATGGAAGAAAACTGGCGAGAGAATCAAAGAAGGAAGAAGAATTTAAAGTTTACATGATAAGAGCAAAAGAAGGAAAAGGAATACCCAGTGAAATCCCATAAGAAGAAGATGAATTCGCGAGAATTCTGAAAGAACCAACACCAATGGGAGAACCTGAAGCCAGTTATGTCGCAGCAGAACCAACAAAGGAAATAAATATTAGGAGTAAAGAAGAGCCTAAAATGCTGAAAATTGGGACTAGAATGGAGGCAGATGAGGAAGAAAGAACTATAAATATTTTGCGAGAGTATGCAGATATCATCGCGTGGAGCATGGACGAGATGCCAGGGATAGACCCGTCAATAGCATGTTATAAATTAGAAATCAACAAAAACATAAGACCATTTAAGCAAAGAATAAGGAAGATCGCAACAACATATCATTCTCAAATATAAGAAGAATTACAGAAGATGCTCGACGCAGGAATTATAAGACAAGCAAAATATCCAGGGTAGATTGCAAATATGGTAGTGGTCCCAAAGAAGAATAAGGGGATAAGAATTTGTATAGATTTTACTGATTTAAACAAGTCTTGTCCAAAAGATAGTTTTCCATTACCAGATATTCCACATATGGTTGAATCAGCAGCAGGAAATGCTAGAATATCATCGTTGGATGGGTATAAAGGATATAATCAAATCCCTCTCACTGAAGAAGATCAAGAACATACCGCATTTTTTGCTCCAAGAGGATTACATTGTTATACAAAGATTCCATTTGGCTTACGAAATGCTGGTGCAACGTATCAAAGAATAGTGGAAAAGGTGTTTGCAAAGTGGATCCACAAAATATTAGAAGTGTATGTAGATGATATGCTGATCAAAATCAAAGAAGCCGAGGATCATGTGCAAGATTTGAAAGAGATTTTCGATCAAATGCGACAATTCAATATTAAAGTGAATCCTGATAAGTGTACTTTTGGAGTAACTTTAGGAAAAATTTTGGGGTATATTGTATCAAAAGAAGGAATACAAGTTGATCCAGAAAAGGTACAAGCAATTCGCGATATGCCAACACCTGCGACGGTCAAAGATGTGCAAAAATTAAATGGACTCTTAGCCTCGCTGGGAAGGTTCATTTCGCGATCTTCAGACAAATGCAAAAAAAAATTCGATATACTCAAGAAGGGATCAAAATTCAGGTGGATAGATGAATGCTAAAAAGATTTTCAAGGAATAAAAGAGCATTTAACGAACATAACTATTTTACAGAAAGCAGAACCGGGAGAAGAATTATTGATTTATCTTGCAACAACCACATATGCGCTAAGTGCTGTGTTGCTGCGAGTAGATGCAGGGGTAGAAAAACCAATTTATTACATTAGTAAAATATTCAATTCTGCAGAGAGAAATTATTCAAAGATTAAGAAACTAATTCTAGCATTGGTACATGCAACTTTCAAACTTCGCATATATTTTCAAGCACATAAGGTCAAAGTGTTAACGAAAGTGCCAATTGAGTCAGTAATGAAAAATTCAAAGAGATCAGGCAGAGTTGAGAGATGGAATGCACAAGTAGGACACTTTGATATACAGTATGAAATTTTATCCTCGCCAAAATCACACGTCATCGCAGAGTTTTTAGATGAATTTCCTTTAGAAGATGATGAAGCTGTGGAGGAGATGATGGATGTAGAAGAGGAATGCGGAGATCCAAAAGAGCTATTAACAGAACCCAACAGATGGGAAATATTAGTGGATGGATCATCCAACGGAGAAGGAAATGGAATTGGAGTTATTTTCATATCGCCGGAAGGAGAAAAAATAGCTTTTTCATTTAGATTATAATTTGCATCCACTAATAATGAAACAGAGTATGAAGCTATGGTCCATGCTTTAAAATTCGCGATAGAAATGAATTTGGAAAATGCCAGAATCACCAGCGATTCACAATTGGTTATTCGTCAGATAAAAGGGGAGTACACAACAAATGAACCATCCTTGAGAAAATACAAAAGACTCGTTGAAGAGTTATCTGCGAGAATTCCAAAAATAAAATGGAGACACATATCAAGGAAAGATAATAGACTCACAGATGCTTTCGCTTTCATATCTAGTATGATGACAAATCCATTGGCGAGATGCATAAAAATTCAAACACTTTCATTTCTATTGATAAACAAAGAAGAAGAAGAGACAAATGTAATGATGGTAGAAGCTGGCGAGGGAGAACCCACGAGCAATATCACGGATTGGCGAGAAGATCTTCATGCATACTTGGCGAGAGGAGAAATTCCAAGAAATAGATTGGAAGCACACAAGTTGAAAAGTAGGGAAACTAATTATGAGCTAAGAGATGGAATGTTATATCGCAGATCTTTTAATGGACCATCGCTAAGATGTTTGACAAGAGAAGAAGGACAAAAAGTATTAAAGATGTTACATAGTGGTGACACTGGTAATCACAGTGGAGGAAGATCTTTAGCATATAGAACAAAAATGCAGGGTTATTACTGGCCGTATATGCATGAGGATGCAAAGAAACTTGCAAGGCGGTGCGAGGATTGCCAGCGATACGGAAAAAAGATACATGCACCAGGAGAACCATTATCATCTTCAACAAGTGTATGGCCCTTTGGGAAATGGGGGTTAGATATTGTGGGACCATTTGTACCTGGTTCTGGACAAAGAAGATATCTGATTATCGCAACAGATTATTTCACAAAATGGGGAGAAGTAAAGGTGGTACAACATATTGGCGATAAAGATATTTTTACATTCATATTTGAAAAAATAATCTGCAGATTTGGGATTCCAGCACAATTAGTATCCGATAATGGAAAGCAATTTGAGGGACATAATATAGAATTGTTACTCAATGCATTTAAGATAAAATGTGGAAAGTCTACTCCTTTATACCAACAAGCAAATGGTCAGGCTGAGGCAACTAATAATACAATCGCAGACATCTTGAAAAAGAAGTTAGAAGGATACCACAGAGCATGGTGTGAGCAAGTACATAATGCAATATCGTCTTACAACACAACTAGACGAGAAGCAACTGGAATGTCATCATTTTGTTTGACATATGGGGTAGAAGTTGTATTACCAACAGAAGTTGTTATTCCTACAACAAAAAGAGAAGCATAGGAAAGAAATTTAAGTTCCGGTATGATACTGAATAAGTTGGATGAATTATAAGAAAAAAGAGAACAAACTCTACAACATATGGAGAATTATCAACGCATATTAGCTCGCGAGTACAACAAACGTGTTAAGAAGCGCGAATTCCAACCTGGCGATTTAGTACTGAGAGAAACGCCTGTTTATCAGCGAGAAAGTGGTGGAAAATTGGCGAGAAAATGGGATGGACCATACATCATTAAAGAGATAGTTGGAACTGGTGCATACAAAGTAATGGATCCTGAAGGAAGAGATGTTGGTCAAAGACTCGATAGACCGTGGAATAGATTATTTCTGAAGAGGTATTATCAATGACATCTTCTACGAGATAAGAAATACTGGTATGTTATATGATGACACAGATAATAAATTCTTTTCTCTCTCTTACAATTGAAAAATTCTTCTGATAACAAAGCTCAACAAGAGCAGCGAGCATCATCGCAAGAAAAGCGAATAAAATTTCGCAGAGATTAAAGAATGGGACGAACCTTTATGGCGTGCACCCTAGTTCGCGAATAAAATTTCGTAAGAGGCAAATGTAAGACCTAATAGCGCGTCATAGGAGGGGGTATCTCTTGACATGATTCAGGGGTAAGGTTATACCGCTGCTGTATCCTGAGTCATGCAGATGTTGGGGTTAAAGAAAACCTATCCGGGAGAGAGATCTTGGATTTCCAACTATATATGGTTATACCCTGGTTGGACGACCGAGAATATCTTCCAAGAAGTGCAAAGTATGACCAAGGCACCGAGGTACACGGTTGAGCCAAGGGTGCCAAGGGCGTACGAAACTCCCTTGCCATTCTTGGTAAGTCTTGGCTACGATGCACTTGGCCTGAAGAAAACCCCACTTAGGGTGCAATCTTGTAACTATAAGCCATATATACATAAAGGACAAGAGGCTGCGAAAATAGCTGGTTGTTGGTAAATCTGGATGGGAGGAGCTAGTCTTGTATGGCCGATGTGCCCTCCTTGAAGGGGCAACCAGGGGGGAGATAAGGGCGGAATCCTCCATTAGGGAGCTGATAAGTGTCTTAAGACGGCAATTTCATGGGGCTTTATGATCGCAAGAACATTTAGGCCTGTCATATTGTCGCGTGATGTAAATTATACAGAGGCAACAAGCCAAAAGTTAAGATGAGATCAATGGGTTTTTACATGCAAGTGTAAAGACGTCCTACGATTTCATCGCAAGACGACAATGTCATAAGACTAAATTCTTGAAAGAGAGTTTATACTTGTCATATTGTCGCAAAGATTTTGAAAGAACATGGATAAGACAAGATCAAAGGGTCTTTACATGCAAATGTTAAGAAATCCTGCGATTTTGTCGCAGACAGAAAAAGTTTGGCAAAATAAGACCTTTAACTAGGAAGGCAAAATAAGACCAAAAGAATAATCTTACCAATTAACTATTCTATTTTTAGATTGCAGGAAGTATTCATTTATCACAAAATTATATATAAGAAGGCAAATCCTTCACATCACAGATTCCTTCAGAATTTTTCACAACATCGCAGCAGTATTCATTGTATCGCAGATATATTCATACTTTCGCGAATAATGCAACAACACAATTCCTTAAAGAAGATGCAGAAAATGATTCACCATTTTAATAAAGATAATGAAGGGCAAGTAAGGGAATAGAGAAGTAAGATTTCATTATTTTCCTTGAAAAATATTCAAAATAAGCTAAATTGAAAGTTAAATTCTAAAAGGTCTCAAAAATTACATCGCTCGCAAGAAAGAAGAAGAAAAAGAAAGCAAAGATAAAATTCAAGTTTTAGTGATGGCTTCGCCAGATTTATTCTTCTTGCTCGTCAGATTTATTATTTCTGCCAGAGTTATCAGCTTCTTCAGCATCCTTTTCATCATGAGTCTCTCCTTCTTTTGACTCTTCATCAACATTTGCTTCGCCACCACCAATTCGCTTCTTTGGGAGGACTTCTTTTTTCTTCTTCTTCACCATCTTCTTGAGTGGTATTCTCTTCATCATTAGTAAACTCTAAATCTTCATCCATGGGAAGAGGAATTTCATCATCATCAACCTTTAGAGGAGGAACAGATACAGGAGGGAGAGAATTGGAGAGCAAAATCTCGTTCACAAGAACTTCAGCACTGAGGTGGACCTTGTGAAGGAAACTTCTATCACGATTCCTAATCTCTATGTTTATAAAGTATTCGAGATAATCAAGTCTTCTTTCTGCTTTGTCGCGGGAATCAAGATAATTGGAAACAATAGACTTATTTTCTTTGCGAACTTTATCCAATTTAGTGGTCAGATCAGCGATGGTAGAATGAAGATTTCTTTCAGATTCTGCGAGCAACAAAATAATAAAAGATCAATTAGACAAACATTTCACAAGGAATATAACACAAAATTTTATAAGAAGATCAAAAAGAGCGGCAGTCAATCGACTACCTTCTTTTTGCGAGGTTAAGTTTTCCATTAATGCAAATAAACAGTTCTCCCATTGATTCATGGCATCATCTAATTTATCGCCAACCATACCCTTCAGACGAGATTTCATGCTTTCTTCTTTGTTGCGAAGATATGAGTTTTCCTTTGCTAATAAAGAATGAGATTCCTTTAATTGAGAGTATTGGTCTTGAAGTTAGCTGGCTCTTAAACTAAGAGTTAATCTACCCTTGATAAGTTTATCCTTCTCGGCAACAGATGATTCAGTTAATTCCTTGAGCTCATTCTTAAGAGAGCGAAGAGTTTACTCTTGATTATTACATATGCTTTGAAGATTACTTAATTGCTGCGAGGAAATCGCCATCAAGCTTGAAAATCTATGTTTTTCTTGGGACAAAGTCTTATTCTCATCTGATAAAGATTCCATCGCCAAATTAGCCTTAAAAAACAAGTATGAGAGGCGATCAACCTCGCCACTTAATAAATTCTGCCTTTGCAATAATTGATTATTCTCATTAGTAAGATTATTTATATGATTAATTGAATAAGTGTAAAGATTGTCTAGTCTAGTATGTTGATCCATCCAAGAATCTCTTTCAACGCGAGATTCTTCAGCGATAGATTCAAATTTGAGTCTTTCTATGAAACGAGTCCGATTTAAAACTAATATATGAATCAATAATTTAAGAAGGAAGCCTGAGTACAGAAAATATAAAAGTAAAACATAAAAACAAAAGAGCAGAGGAAAGAAAAATGTACCTTTCAGCTCGTCTTTTTTTCTGCGAAGATTCTCGCAGTCTAAAGAAGAGTTGCGGAGCATATGATTCAAAGTATCACACTCAGCAGTTTTAACTTGAAGGCTTTTCCTCAGAGCTTCAATCTCATTTTCCAAAGACGCTCGCGAAGCATTACCATCAGAGCCAAAATACTTGAGTAGAGTCTCGCAAGCTTCATGTTGGAGAGGGTCAGTGGAGGACTTTCTAGCATTGTCTAAAATGTTAGATAAGATTTTGAAAGCAACATCAACACTTGCAAAAGTTTCTTTTGATGAAGGAAGGGGTGTAGAAGGTAAAGTAGTAATGAGAGCAAGTTGACGATCATTTGTGATGGTTGAGTTGTCAGGAGGAGTATGTGGAAAAACAACAATAGAAGGCCGTAAAGGACTATAAGGAGTCTCAGTCACAGCAATTTTAGAAGCTTGATCTGTCAAAGGATCAGGAGAAGTAGAAGTATGGGTAGAGATATTCTCGCAAACAAAAGTAGAAAGATTTGGTTGCGATGGTGAGGGAGTAGTCTTCACAGATGTTAGCGTGGGAATCATGAGATTTTCCCCAAGAGTCTTAAAGTGGCGAGATATTTTGGGAGGCTTAACAGGGTTCTCGTCATTCTGCGAACAATAACTCAGATAAGAAACAGAGGCAACAATATTGTTATTAGGAAATAGAATATGTTTCTTACTACCTTATCATTCACAGAACTCCTCTTATTCTTCTCTGCTAGTATTTTGCGAGTATTAGGGTTTTGAGCCGTGGATTGTGTGTTAGAGATAGTTTCGCTGAAGAGAAGACATAACATGGAAGTTATGAAGAATCAAATAAGAAAAATTGGAGAATGAAAGTAAAAATTGGCTTAAATAAATGTCATAAGTCAAGAAACATACCTTGATGATTCCATTAGAACAGTAGCAGAAGGATATGAATAAAAAGAAAAGTTGCACACGGAAGACGAAGTAGACAAATGAAGAAGATGAAGAAGCGAGAGAAGAAAATCAGTTTTGAAATCTAATTCCACCTTTTATAGGAAAAAGTAGGTGGGCCTATTGAGTAGAGATGTGTCAGTAAATGGAGGAATTCACAACACGTGTAAGAAAGGCTAGATTAACGGAATCTCGTCGAGGAGAAAGTATAAAAGGGAAAGATGTTGCGAGGGTAATACAGAATATTGGTTCTCATGATCTTCTCTTCTTCGCAGAAAAGACATGAGAAGAGGCAAGATGTAGGACCAGAATATCGCCACAACGATATTCCTGCGATATTAGCAACGTTTCTGCGAGCGTCATTACCAATTATTTAACAACGTTTCACGAGCATCACAGAATATCCAAATGAAGCTGGAGATGGAAGAACTAAAAGAAGAATATGTTGATCCTGCGATGATCATCACTCTTGCGATAGAGAATATTGTATCGATCGCGGTGAGATCGCAGAATAGATCCGAAATAGGAGGAAAACTTAGCTGTCATCCATTATGTAAATCCCTATATAAAGAGCTCGATAGATCTAGAAAAGGATGATGTATTTTTTAGAGTTGAAAGAGTCTTGAGGAGAGATAAACTTCAAGAGAATATTTGTAATCTTGATTTCTCCCAATTCTGTAAACATTTCTAAGATTTGAATAGTAAAGCGTCGTTTAAATCTTTGAAATTTAATTGATTTCCAATAGTTTTTTATAGAATCTTAACAAGGGTGTAGTGTGGGAATTCCTGCAACTACACCGTAGGGGACTTAATGTTGATGGTGGATTTTAGTTCAGGGCTAAAGTTATAAAACTAAATTTTGTATCACTGTCCTGCAAAGGATAAGAACATTTGAGAAGTGATGAATACTTCTCCACTTTATTAATTCACCTAGAATGGAGCATGTAGCAACTATCCCCAAGTATTCTGTGAATTTTAGCATTACCAGTTAATGCATAAATCGCCATGTATTTCCTATGTTGTTATCAGCAGAACTCTTATTTTTAGTGCGGCATGATGACTGATTGTTACTCTCATCATAATAACATGAATATCCAAGTATTAACAGTAAGGCATGCACGAAATACCCATATAGGCTACACTATTCTCTAACAAATAGGATCATCTCTAGGTGTGTTATACTAGCCCGATCGAGCATAATTGAATCTGGACTGTCCATAGCAGTCTCAGAAATAGTCACGGCCACGCAAGCTGGACGCACGATTTAACTAGCCTAGACGAACCCTAGAAGGAGCAGGCTATCACTGCAATGACCACCGACGGGCCTATTTACACCATGGCCGGTCAGGTACAAGTCACGCCCGTCAAATAGCCACTAAACGTCATCCTAGAGTTGGACATCTGTGCTGGTACAAAGCGGCTTGGAAGAACTCTTACGAGCAAAGACTGCCTACGGCAGTCTCAAGCCCATCACGACCGATCATCTTCACCAGCATAATTGGACGGCGCGGAGCGTCCCATCCCTGGTCACGCAAGCACCATTGTGTACACCGGTGGGCCCCCTGTTTACATGTGTAGTAGCAGGAAATCCCATACTATACCCCTCACAAGAATTCATAATAATCAACACATCTTTTAAAGATTAAGAACAATACTTTTATCAATTCATTCATAGAAATGTTATAAGAAATGGAAGAAAACAAGAATATAATCGCTCTTTTAAACTTTCTCTCTCCTAATGACTTGTTCAACACTCGAAAAAGATCTCTCCCTTCTTTACGCTTATTCAACTCTTTATATAGGGAATTACATAGTGGATGACAGCTAATCTGTCCTTTATTTTAGGATCTGACTTGCGATATTCTCGCAAGAGTTCTATTGTCAATCTTCGCGAGCACTACAAACATCGCAGAGTCATCACACTTTTCTCATGTTTCTGCAATCGTCATATGTTATGTCATTCTTCAAATCATTATGTGACGCTCACAAAGTGTTGTTAGCTAAACTTCACAAATGTGTCCTTCTTGCGATATTCTGATCCTACATCTTGCCTCTTCTCATGTCCTATCTGTGAAGGAGAGAATGTCATGAGAAATTGTTCTTCAAAATGCCGCAGATGTTCATTTTTTCTTTCAACTTCTTTTTCTATCGACAAGGCTCCGTGAATTAAGCATAACCGTCAACACGTGTTGAATATTCCTTTAATTACTGGCACGTTTTATCATTAACCGGTCATCTTCTTTTGCCTATTTAAAGAGGGATCCGGAAGAAAGAGAATTTTCTTATCTTGTTTCGTTTTCATATTCTTCATCTTCATATCTTCTGCAAATCTTCATCATCTTCAAATTCCCTTATTTACCAAATTCATCTTTGGCTACTATTCTCTTCTATTTCCATGGAGTCACCAAGGTTAGTTCTTCTTCTTTTTCTTCTATTGATTTTGCTGAAACTGATTTTGTTTTGTTGAGATCATCTTGTTTGTTATTTGTGTAATTCCCATACTGTTTCTGTTTCAGCAAAAACACTTCCAGTACCGAATTTGCAGTTCAAAACCCTAATGCTCCCAGAAGTTCGCAACTCAAGGTTCTTGCGAAAAAGAGAAAGTCTGCGAATGACAAGGTAGTAAGAAACATGGATCTTTTTAATAACAATATTGTTTCCTCTATTTCTTATCTGAGTTGTGATTCGCAGGGTGATGTGGATGCCACTAAACCTCCCAAGAAATCTCGCCAAGCTAAAACTGTTTATGTTTCTGTTTCTTTTCACAAACTTGGTCTTTCAACTTTTTCTTCGCAAACTGAACCTCCTCTTCCTGTTTGCGTAAATATCACAATAAGATCTGATGTTTTAACTAATCCTTCTACGGATGAAATACCTATTACACAACTTGTTGCGAATGAAATCTCTTCCTCCCCTACAACCAATACTTCTCAAGTTCATTCCATCATAATCTCAACCCTTGATCTACCTCACACCTTACCCTCAAATGACGTCTCTTTACCAAAAGATGACGATCATAAACTTTCTATTGTTACTTCTTCTTCATCTGAGTCTCTCCCTTTCTCTAAGGAAACTGCAGATGGAGTGGCTCTTGCCTTAAAGGTCTTATATGATCTTTTAGTTAATGCCAAGAAATCATATATGGACCCTGTCAAATCTGGTGTTTAAGAAATTTAGGTAAATATCTTGGTTATGATAAGACAGCTTCACAAACATCCTTAGAGAAGGAAGTTGAAGTCTTGAAGGAGAATCTTCACCTTGAAAAGTAGAAGTTTCAAAATGCTTCTTTGGACTGCGAACTTCTTCGCAAGAAAAATAATGAATTAAAAGGTATGAGTTTCTTTTCTTCGTTCTTAACTTTCCTCTTAATAAATTTGTTCTTTTCATGCTGTTCATTCTTAAAGGCTTTTGTCGCTTGTTAAGCTTTAAACCAAAAACGAATGATGGAGAGATTTCAGTTTGAATCTGCCGCTGAAGAAATTCACGTTGATAGAGATAGTTGGATGGACCAATATAAACGATTAGATAATCTTCATACATACTCTGTTGATCAAATAGATAATCTTACCAAAGAGAATACTCAATTAGTTCAAGAGCAAAACTTATTAAGCAGCGAAATATCTCGTCTCTCTTATTTTTGACTAAAGCTAACTTAGAGATGGAAACTTTATCAGATGAAAACAAAACTTTTTCTCAAGAAAAGCGAACCTTTTTAAATATGGTGGCGATCGCTTCGCAGAAATTAAGTGTTCTTCAAAAAGTGTGTGATAATCAAGAACAATCTCTTCGTTCAATGAAAAATGAACTTAAAGAAGTAACTGAATCATCTATTGATTAGAAAAATACACTCATTCAAGGTAGAATAACTTTAAGTGTAAAGGCCAATCAGCTTCAAGAACAATATTCCAAACTATAAGAATCTCACTTTTTACTTGCGAAGGAAAACATTTTTCTCATTTCTAAAGATAGGAAATGAAAATCTCGTCTGAAAGGTCTAGTTGGAGATAAATTTGATGATGTCATGAGTCATTGGGAGAATACTTGCTTGGCACTAATTCAAAATCTAATATCTCAAAAGGAAGGTAGTCATTTTGACTGCCTCAAACATCTTTCTTTTATTAAACTTCTTCGCAATATTTCCCTTGCGAGCAGAAAGAAAATATGATTATCTTGAATATTTCAAAAACATGGAGATTAGAAACCGTGACAGAGCTTTCCTTCGCCAAGCTCATCTCAGTACTGAAGTTCTTGTGAATGAGGTTCTGCTTTCCAAATCTCTTTCTCCTATATCACTCAAACCTCTATAAGTGGATGAAGATGAAATTCCTCGTGCTGGTGATAGTGACCTTGATTATGAAAGTGGTGAAGAAATCGCTTCCCTAGAAATTTTAGAAGAAGACAAAGAAATCCCTACTAAAGAAGGAGATGCTGGTGATGAAGAAATTGATGGTGATGAGTCAAATGAATAAGAAACTAGAGTCAACCAGGATAAGGAAAACACCGGCAAATATGATAAGGTTGGCGAAGAAGATAAAGCTGGTGAAGAAGATATTGAAGTCTGAGTTCTAGTTTTATTTTCTTGAATTACTCTTTGTCCTCTTGCGAAAAATGTACTTTGGACCTCTTTTGGAATCAATTTTGCTTTTGGTATTTTAAGAATCTGCGAGAAAGATCTTGCGAGAAAGATAATGATATCTTATTTATTAATTCCCATACTTGCCTCTCATTATCTTTCTTGTGATATATGATCTGCATGAAAAATGATTAGTACTTTATAAAAATAATTTATTTTATTATGTGGTCTTATTTTGCCTTCCTAGGTAAAGGTATTATTTTGCCATCTTTTGTATTGCGACAAAATCGCAGGACGTTTCTACACTTTCATGTGGAAACCCATTGATATTGCCTTAACTTTTTGTTCTTTTATATTTTTACTGCGACAATCTGACAGGCCTAAATTTTTTTGCGAAACTAAATCCCCATGACATTGCAGTCTTGCGACAAAATCGCAGGACGTTTTTACACTTGCATGTAATGACCCATTGATCTCGTCTTATCTTCTCTTTTGTATTATTGCCTCTTCATGAATGTTGCACAAATATGACAAGTCTTAATACTCCCGTGAGTAAAAATTCTCATGACATTTGTGTCTTAAGACACTTATCATCTCCCTAATGAAGGGTACCGCCATTATCTTCCCCCTGGTTACCCTTTCAAGGAGACGTACATCGGCCATACAAGACTAACTCCACCCATCCAGTCTTAACAACAACCAGTTTTGTTCGCAGCCTCTTATCCCTTTTTCCTATATGGCTTATGGTTATGAGACTGCACCCTAAGTGGGGTTTTATTCGAGCCGAGTGCATCATAGCCAATACTTACCAAGAATGTCCAGGGTAGTTTCATACGCCCTGGGAACTCTTGGATCAACCGTGTACCTCGGATCCTTGGTCATACTCTGCACCCTTTAGGATAGCTCTTATTACCTTAGTCTCCCAACGCAAGTCATATGCTCAAGTTGAGAATCTAAGGTGTCTTTCCTGGATGGGATTTCATTGACCCCAAATCTCCATGACTCAGGTTCCAGCAGCGGTATAACCTTATCGCTGAGCCATGCAACAGATACCCCCTTCTATGACGTACTTTAGGTCTTACATTTGCCTCTTGCGAAATTTTATTCGCAAACTAGGGTGTACGCCATAAAGGTTCGTCCCATTCTAGATCCTAAATGATCATTTCTTGCAAAATTTTCACACATTCTTATTTGATCTTGAATAATCTCGCAGTAATACTTACTTTGTTGTATCATACATTGTTTCATCAACTAGGGATTCTTAAAGTTCCTCATGGGTAATATCTCTTTAAATATAATCTATTCCATGGTCTACTAAGTCTTTGACCAACATCTTTACCCTCTGGATCCATCAATTTGTATGTCCCTGTTCCAATTATCTCTTTTATAATGTAAGGTCCATCCCATTTTCTCGCTAACTTTCCACCACCTTCTCGCTTATAATTTGGCGTCTCGCGAAGAACCAAATCACCTGGCTAAAATTCACGTGGTTTGACATGCTTATTGTATTCTCGTGCTAATATACTTGTTCAATTGGTACCTTTGTTAACACTATAGGATCAGAATATCGCTACAACGATATTCTTGCGATATTAATAACACTTCTGCGAGGACATCGCGAGTACTTCAACAACATCTGACGAGTGTTGCAGAATTGCTTAAGGAATGACATAATGAATGATGAATGAAGAAACATGTAAATAGCATGTGTTGACCTGCGACAGTTATAAAGTTAGCGAGAAGGAAAATCATGGTTGTCACGATGATGATCGCAGTGTAAATCCGAGATAAAAGGAAGACTTAGCTGTCATCCATTATGTAACTATCCTATAAATAGAGACCCAATATGTCCAGAAAAGGATGATGTATTTTTGAGAGTTGAAAGAGTCTTGAGGAGAGAGAAACTTCAAGAGAATAATTGTATTCTTGATTTCTTCCAATTCTGTATACATTTTTGAGTATTAAATGATAAAGTGTCGTTTTTAATCTTCAATTGTGAGTTGATTATAGTAAGATCTTGACAAGGGTGTAGTGTGGGATTTCCTGCAACTACATTTTGGCGCCCGAAACAGGGAATGAATTAGCGAAATCATAGAAAAAGTGAAGAAGAAGATGAGAATTGTTCAAGATTAAGAAAATCATAAAACAAATCGGTGAGATATTTGAAGGAAGAATGGTCAGAATCAAAGAGGATTGTAGAAAATTGGAGTGTGGTATGGTAACAAGAACAATGATTGATAGATTTCATGAAAATATTAAGGGGAAGATACACAAACGGGATTTTGAAGGAAGGAAAATTAGGACGGTGGAAAAAATATTATCATTGAAAGATTGGGAAAAGCAGGAGATCACATTTACAGCAAAAGAAATACCATAAGAAAATCTAAGTCATACATCTCCTTTGGTAATCACGGTATCCACTATACCAATGAGAAAGGAAGAATCAATAAAATATATAGAAGAATGGGCTATGAATAGAACTTTGGTGGATGCAGGAAGTTCGGTGGATATAATATTTTATCATACTTTTAAGAAAATGGGATATAAGGATGAAGAAATGTCTTGTTCAACATTTCATATTCATGGATTTGGAAAATCTTTAACAAAACCTAAAGGCGAGATAGTGGTACGAATTCCACTAGGAGAAATTGAAACACAAGTAACATTATGTGTGGTAGACGTGGAATCACCGTATAACATGATATTAGGAAGACCATGGATACACGCAATCAAGGCTGTAGCATCAACATTGCATCAATGCATCAAATTTCCTATACCCAGTGGAATTGGAGAAATTAGAGGAGACACAGATTTTGCGAAATTGTGTTACCAAATTGAAGTAAGAAATTGTGAAGAACGTCCAAAGCTGCAAAAGGCTCGCAGAAAATTGGCAAGAGAAACAAAGAAGGAAGAAGAATTTAAAGTTTACATGATAAGAGAAAGAGAAGGAAAAGGAATACCCAACGAAATCTCGCGAGAAGGAGATAAACTCGCGAGAGTTATGAAAACACCAATGGGAGAACCTGAAGCCAGTTACACTGCAGTAGAACCAACAAAGGAAGTAAATATTGGGAGTGAATAAGAGCCTAAAATGCTGAAAATTGGGACTAGAATGGAGGCAGATGAGGAAGAAAGAACTATAAATCTCTTGCGAGAATATAAAGATATCTTCGCGTGGATCATGGATGAGATGCCAGGGATAGATCCATCAATAGCATGTCATAAATTAGAAATCAACAAAAATATAAGACCATTTAAGCAAAGAATAAGGAAAATCGCAACAACATACCATTCTCAAATAGAAGAAGAATTATAGAAAATGCTCGACGCAGGAACTATAAGGCAAGAAAAATATCCAGAGTGGATTGAAAATATGGTGGTGGTCCCAAAGAAGAACAAGGGGATAAGAATTTGCATAGATTTTACTGATTTAAACAAAGCTTGTCCTAAAGATAGTTTTCTGTTACCAGATATCCCACAGATGGTTGAATCAGCAGCGGTAAATGCAAGAATATCTTCGTTGGATGGATATAAAGGATATAATCAAATATCTCTCGCTGAAGAAGATCAATAACATACCGCATTTTTTGCTCCAAGAGGATTATATTGTTATACAAAGATGCCCTTTGGCTTACGAAATGCTGGTTCAACATATCAAAGAATGGTGGAGAAGGTGTTTGCAAAGTGGATTCATAAAACATTAGAAGTGTATGTAGATGATATGCTGATCAAAAGCAAAGATGCTGAGAATCATGTGCAAGATTTGGAAGATATTTTTTATCAAATGCGACAATTTAATATTAAAGTGAATCCCGATAAGTGTACATTTGGAGTAACTTTAGGAAAATTTCTGGGGTATATTGTATCAAAAGAAGGAATACAAGTTGATCCAGAAAAAGTGCAAGCAATTCGCGATATGCCAACGCCTGCGACGGTAAAAGATGTGCAAAAGTTGAATGGGCTCTTAGCTTCGCTATGAAGATTCATTTCGCGATCTTCAGATAAATACAAACATTTTTTCGATATACTCAAGAAGGGAAAAAAATTCAAGTGGACAGATGAATGTGAAAAGGCTTTTCAGGGAATAAAAGAACATTTAATGAGCATAACTATCTTACAGAAAGCTGAACCGAGAGAAGAACTATTGATTTATCTCGCGACAACCACATACGCGCTAAGTGCAGTGTTGCTGCGAGTAGATGCGGGGGTAGAGAAACAAATTTATTATATCAGTAAAACATTCAATTCTGCAGATAGAAATTATTCAAAAATTGAAAAATTAATTCTAGCATTAGTGCATGCAACTTTCAAACTTCGTATATATTTTCAAGCACATAAGGTCAAGGTGTTAACAAAAGTGCCAATTGAGTCAGTAATGAAAAATTCAAAAATATCAGGCAGAGTTGAGAGATGGAATGCACAAATAGGACACTTTGATATTCAATATGAAATTCTATCCTCGCAAAAATCACAAGTCATCGCAGATTTCTTAGCTGAATTTCCTTTGGAAGATGATGAAGATGTGAAAGAGATGATGGATGTAGAAGAGGAACATGGAGATCCAAGAGAGCTATTAACAGAACCCAACAGATGGGAGATATTAGTGGACGGATCATCGAATGGAAAAGGAAATGGAATTGGAGTTATTTTTATTTCACCAGAAGAAGAAAAAACAGCTTTTTCATTCAGATTGGAATTTGCATCCACTAATAATGAGACAGAATATGAGGTTGTGATTCATGCTTTAAAATTTGCGATAGAAATGAAGCTGGAAAATGCTAGAATCACTAGCGATTCACAATTGGTTATTCGCCAAATAAAAGGAGAATATACAACAAATGAACCATCTTTGAGAAAGTACAAAAGACTTGTTAAATAATTGTAGTTGCGGATTATCTCACAACTACACCCTCATTAGAATCCATTAAAATGATTCCTAAACCTAATTAATTTGATATGAAACTAAGAATTAAGGTACTAAAATTATAAAGAGACACAAAGATTTTTACGTGGTTCGATCAATGTGATCTACATCCACGGTGCTTCACTAGTGATTGTATGTGATTACATGATTTTACAATTGAGACTCCATTAATGAATATTTGGAGCTCTAGAATTTTGGGGAAGAAGATGATAAAGAAAATAAATCCCTCTCTAAAATTTTCTCTCTCCTCCTAAAATCATCCCCTCTCTCAAAATGTGTCTCTCTCTTTCCTCTCATGCCTAAATGGCTATTTATATGATCTTACAAAATATGACGGTTGTGTTGTCCCGCCATTTTGGATTTTAGAATTATCTTGCGAAGCTTTGTAACTTCACTTCACGAACTTCTTTTGTTTTCCTCGTGATTTCTTTTGCTCGCAAAATGTTTTTTGCTCGCAAGATATCTTTTCTCTCCACAATTTCGTAAGTTATCATTTGCTGTGATATTCCGCTCCTACATCTTTATATTCGCAACAGTATGCTCGCAAGAGACAAAAACTTTGCATATTGTGGCAACGAATATAACAGTAAGGGAATTTATTCGCAGAAAAATGGGCATGAGGAATCCAATGAACAGACGAACTCAAGTCAATGATTCAACGAATATACCAGCTTGGCCTATAAATTCGATTGAGTATTAAGTATCTTGAGAGCTGCGAAGTAAATGTCATTCAAATAACCACTTCGTGGAATAGAATAACAAAAGATGGAATGAGACGTGCCACAATTCGCAAAGGAGAAAATTTTGCATACAAAAGAATAAAACAACGATGATCAATCCTTTCAGCGAAAGGCTATTCTTCATAGACAAAAATAAGGGTACTTTCACGAGTGAACAAGTCAATAGAACGAGATGAGGAGAATTTAGTTATCTCTGGGCAGAACCAAGTGAAACTCATCTATGTTTAGATTAGATCAGGTTCAACAGGCACAACCCAAATGACTAAATGATTCATAAGTTGGATGAATGCATTTCACAAGTGAGACCAACATACGAAGAACGGGAATATATTATAACCAAAAATACAAAATAAGGTCAAAGAGCGTTGTCAGCAACATCATCAAATTCACTTCATCCATTAGTCTGGTGAAGATAAACTAGCTAAAATCTAGTGAATACGCAAAATCAGGCACAATTCATCACCTCCAATGAAGCAACCCATGACGACCATAAGAGCAGCGGACAGCAAAAATCTCCTCATCAAACTATTATAATTTTTGCGACTATGTTGTCTGTTGCGAGCCTCGTAAAAATCTTCTCCAAATCAATAAAAGTTCAAGGGCAATGAGCAGCACAGTTGAGAGGGCAATTCAAGAATCTTCTTCGTTTGATGACAAACCTAAGTTTCCATGGGACGCGTCGAAACTTCATGAACAGTTTGTTATGACATCTTCGCAAAATATTTTTCTTCACATAAAAATTCATATCTGTGAAAACAGGGCTAAAACGAAGAAGAAACAAGGGACAAAACAAGGAATTACGTACAATCAGTAGAAATGTTTCTTGCAGGCTAAAACGTGATGACTTGAGATACAAAGGACAAAATAAGGGATAAAAGAGAAAAAGGAATAATTCAGGAGGCGCAATAGCTGCTCTACACTAACTAAACTATAACCTGAATCATTGTTTCCCTGATAAACAAGGGAGGACAGGTTTCTCATGTTCACGGTCAAATATCAAAGGAAGGAGTAGCATGATGCACCCTCTTGAAAGGATGCAGTAGGTAACTATGTTTCAATATTGGCAACACAGCAGGAACCAACATGATGGGAAGAATTATCGAAGATACACATGAAGAGGAAAAAGAGTGATGGAGGGATACTGCGAGTTGAATGCAAAGAAAAAACTCGCTACTTATGCAAAAGGGATAGCCAAAGACAAAGAAGGAAGATCAGCACGAACCAATAATCAGTTTGCGTTAATCACATATTTACGAAGTTATGGAGCAATGGTTCGCAGAAAAGATTCTCGAGTTAAGATGGATCATGAGCGAAGAAAATTAACTACAGAACAACATGCTAATATCACAGCGTACAACATCGCAGAAAACACATGCAGGCAATAACATTATATGATGGAAAGTTTGCATGGGAAGTTTGGAAAAGTTACGTCGTTAACCATTTCAGCTAAATTCATCTTTACATCAACAACAACCATGAGCAAGCAACAGAAGTAGTCTAGAATCAGCTCATAGTAGCTTAGCATTAGCTCGCAAAATATCTTACTAAGATCGCAAGATGCAGCAATATACAAGCACCAAGTGGAGCCAATGACGAACTCAGAAATCACACTGCCGTCTGTCAAAATACGTAGAGAGATCGGCGTGAGAACAATGTTACATTTCAAGAGAAAATAGGGGGTTATGGAAAAACAAAAGTTCTTTGAAATTTATCTTCTCAACAAAAAAAGGATTTAAAATTCAAGAAAAGCTTCATTAACAATCGAATCTAGAAGGAGACGTACGATGAAGATGGGAGACAGTCATATTTCACTCCGCAGCAAAGAAATAAAGAGGGAAGTTCGCAAACATTTATTTCGTGAAAATTTACTTTAAAGTACCGAATATTCATTTTCTTTGTTCGTAAATTTTAACTCCGTGGACATTTACTTCGCAAAAATTTACTTCACGATTATTCATTTTCTTCGTAAACATTTACTTCGCAGCAAACTACTTCGTGAACAGCCAACAATTCACTAGAAGCATGAGGTGAACTCTATAACAACTCACACTGACATGTATCTTCGGCAACCAACCAGTTCAAAAGATTCCAGTATTGTTTCATCATCTCCGTCCGTAGTTTTACGGCAAGTTAAAAATTCAATTCTCATTCTTTCTCATTTCGCAAACAAGCCATTTACTTCGTAAGAGACAACAACAAGCCGCAAAAGGTAAGTACCATTTCCTAAAAATATATTTAATTTACCAAAAGCGATATACTCGCAAAATTTCAAAAAATTTCAAAGATTTTTTAGATGGGAGAAAAGCGATACAATCGCAAGATTCAAAAATGAGTTTATCACAAAAATTTAACGATCTCAAAAAATTTCAAAGACTTCAAAATTACAAAAAAAATAGAGAAAATTAAATTCCTATATTTCTATAGAACAATTTTGATTAATACTTCTCATACTTTTCATACTTCTTATACTAAACATTTCATGAAAACATTCAACATTTTATATACATGAAAAATTTACGATGAATTTTTAAAAGGCGAAAAAATACCGCCATTTACGATTAACTTGCGAATAAAAGACCGCAATCTGTGATCAGCCTCCAAAAAAAAAGAGAGCCGCAGAAAATTTTATACAGGCAAACCTTTGTGGCGTACACCCTAGTTCGCAAAGCTATATTTCGTAAGAGGCAAAGTCCTAAAGTACGTCATTTAAGGGGGTACCTATAACGTGGCTAAGGGTAACCGGAACACCACCAATGGCCCTTAGTACATGGTAAAAATTTAGGGGTACAACCCAATAATGGGGTACCTATCCGGGTTAGACACCTTGGATTCTCACCTAATCTAGCGACATTACGCAATATAAAATGCGGTGTAAGAATATTTAGGTTGTGCGACTAAGGCATACTGTCTTTCCCAAGAAGTGCAGAAAACGATCAAGGCGCCGAGGTACACGGTTGAGTCAAGAGTGTCGGGTGAGGTTGAACCACATCTGCCATTTTTGACAAGTCTTGGCAAATGATGTACTTGGCCCAAAGATACCCCATAGGGTGCAACCTAGTAACTATAATCACTATAGGCAAAAAGGATAAGAGGTTGCGATCAAAAGCTGGTTGTTGGCAGAACCGGATGGGAAGAGCTAACCTTGTATGGTCGATGTACGCTTCCTTGAAGGGGCAATCAGGGGGAAGATAAAGGGCAGCACCCTCCATTAGGGAGCTAATACGTGCTATAAGACGCAAATGTCACGAGGCTTCTTGTTTGCGAAAACATAAAGGCTTGTCATATTTGTGCAACAAATGAAGTTCTGCGAGCCTTCTAAAAAAAAAAACAAAAAAAAAAGAAAGAAAGAAAGAAAGAAAGAAAAGAATAAAGAACTCGCAGAACATAATAAAGAAGTTAAGATGAGATCAATGGGTCACTACATGAAAGTGTAGAGACGTCCTGCGATTTCATCGCAAGACGGCAATGTCATGGGGCTTTATGTTCGCAAGAATATTTAGGCCTGTCATATTGTCGCAACAATTCCTGAAGAGGCTAAAATACTATTCAAAGAAGTTAAGATGAGATCAATGGGTTTTTGCATGAAAGTGTAAGAACATCCTGCGATTTCCTCGCAAGACGATAATGTCACGAGGTTGTATGTTCGCAAGAATGTTCAGACTTGTCATATTATCGCAAATACAAAATATTATCACAAAAGAGGTGGCAAAATAAGACCTTTACTTAGGAAGGCATGATAAGACCACAACAATTCATGAAATTAATTCCATCAAGATCATTGAAGAATTTTGAAGACAATATATATCAAAGAAGACAATTCCATCAAGATCATTGAAGAATTTTGAAGACAATATATATCAAAGAAGACAATTCCATCAATATCATTGAAGAATTTTTACAAGAATATATATCACGAATTCATACAGGAAGAGGCAATTTCAATCGCGAAAATACACAAGTAAACTTGCGAAGATGATTATATGAGTAGAGGCAATTCAAAGATATATCAATTTTACCGCATCAAAATGAGCTAAGTAACACAAACATTCACTATACATCATAATAGATAAGTATTCGCATCATACAAGCATCATACTTGCATCATACAAGCATCATACTTGCATCATACAAGCATCATACAAGCATCATTCAAGCATCATATTAGCATCATAAAAGCATTGCATAAGCATTTCAAAACATAAGAATCGCATACACATTTCATAACATAATCATTATATAAATATTATATTCGCACAAGTATTGTACAAAATTTTACAGGAAAATACCACGAAACTTCGCAGAAAAATTCATAATTCGCAGGACTATTCAAAGTTCGTAACACTATATTCGCAATATTATATTCGCAACACTATGTTCGTAACACTATATTCGCAATAGTACATTCGCAACAGTATGTTCGCAATAGTACATTCGCAACAGTAAGTTCGCAACAGTATATTCGCAACATAATAAGTTCGCAAAGCACTATTCGAAGTTGAGAAATTCGCGAGAAAATCCCAAAAATTCACAGAAAAATTCAGAAATTTGCAGAAAAATTCAGAAGTTAGCAGGGTTACCACTTGAGGCAAAGGCAAGATAAGAATAGAGATGCAATTTAATTATTCAACATTTTCTCAAGGATTCTCCTTCATAGATAAAGAACAGAGGCAACTATGGATACCCAAGAAAATATTTGATGTTCTTTATCTTCTCAGCAAGAATCTTCACCAAAAGTGGAATAATAATTTCACATGAACAGAGGCAATATTTATCACTCTCATCAAGGATATTTTATACTTCATATATAATTCGAGGATTAAATACTTCTTATACTTCTTAAGGATACTTCATACTTCTTATATATTTCGAGGATTAAGTGCTTCTTATACTTCTTCAAGGATATTTTATATTTCTTATACTTCATACTTCGCAAGATGATACTTCTAAATTACTTCTTAAAGCTTCAGAACTTCGCAAAAGAATAGAGGCAAGTATATACTTTTCAAGACTAGTATTCTTTTGCTCGTTCCTTCATCAACAAAGATCAAAGACTACTACAATAACGGATTTTTTCTTAAAGATCGCTCTTCAAGCAATATTCAAGAAAAAATAGGCAAGATGTAGGAGCGGAATATCACAGCAAATGATAACTTACGAAATTGTGGAGAGAAAAGATATCTTGCGAGCAAAGAACATTTTGCGAGCAAAAGAAATCACGAGGAAAACAAAAGAAGTTCGTGAAGTGAAGTTACGAAGCTTCGCAAGATAATTCTAAAATCCAAAATGGCGGGACAACACAACCGTCATATTTTGTAAGATCATATAAATAGCCATTTAGGCATGAGAGGAAAGAGAGAGACACATTTTGAGAGAGGGGATGATTTTAGGAGGAGAGAGAAAATTTTAGAGAGGGATTTATTTTCTTTATCATCTTCTTCCCCAAAATTCTAGAGCTCCAAATATTCATTAATGGAGTCTCAATTGTAAAATCATGTAATCACATACAATCACTAGTGAAGCACCGTGGATGTAGATCACATTGATCGAACCACGTAAAAATCTTTGTGTCTCTTTATAATTTTAGTACCTTAATTCTTAGTTTCATATCAAATTAATTAGGTTTAGGAATCATTTTAATGGATTCTAATGAGGGTGTAGTTGTGAGATAATCCGCAACTACAAGAATTGTCTCTGAGAATCCCAAAAATAAAGTGGAGACACATATCAAGGAAAGATAATAGGCTCGCAGATACTTTTGCTTTCATATCCAGCATGATGACAAACCCAGCCGCGAGATGCATAAAAATTCAAACACTTTTATTACCATCGATAAGCAAAGAAGAAGAAGAGACAGATGTGATGATGATAGAAGCTGGCGAGGAAGAATCAAAAATCAATAATACAGATTGGCGATCAGATATTCATGCTTACTTGGCGAGAGGAGAAATTCCAAGAAATCGATTAGAAGCACATAAATTAAAAAGTAGGGCAACAAATTATGAGCTAAGAGGTGGAGTATTATATCGCAGATCTTTTAGTGGACCATCGCTAAGATGTTTGACGAGGGAAGAAGGACAAAAGGTGTTAAAAATGTTGCATAGTGGTGATGCTGGTAATCACAGTGGAGGAAGATCTTTGGCATATAGAACAAAAATGCAAGGCTATTATTTGCCATATATGCATGAAGATTCAAAGAAACTCTCAAGGCATTGTGAAGATTGCCGGCGATTTGGAAAGAAGATACATGCACCAGTAGCACCAGTATCATCTTCAACAAGTGTATGGCCTTTTGTAAAATGGGGATTAGATATTGTGGGACCATTTGTACCTGGTTCTGGAAAAAGAAGATATATAATTGTCGCAACATATTATTTCACAAAATGGGGAGAAGTAAAAGCAGTACAACATATCCGCGATAAAGATATTTTTACATTCATATTTGAGAATATAATTTGCAGATTTGGAATTCCAGCACAGTTGGTGTCTGATAATGGAAAGAAGTTTGAAGGGAAGAATATAGAATTGCTACTTAATGTATTTAAGATCAAATGTGGAAAATATACTCCTTTATATCCACAAGCAAATGGTCAGGCTGAGGCAACTAATAAGACAATAGCAGACATCTTAAAAAAGAAGCTAGAAGGATATCACAGGACATGGTGCGATCAAGTGCATAATTCCATATGGGCTTACAATACAACTAGACGAGAATCTACTGGAATGTCGCCTTTTTGTTTGACATATGGGGTTGAAGCTGTGTTACCAACAGAAGTTGTTATTCCTACAACAAAAAGAGAGGCTTGGGAAAGAAATTTAAGCGCTGGAATGATTCTAAACAAATTGGATGAATTAAAAGATAAAAGAGAGAAGACTTTGCAACATATGGAAAATTATCAGCGACGAATAGCTCGTGAATACAACAAACGTGTTAAAGAACGAAAATTCCAACCAGGTGATTTAGTGCTGCGAGAAACACCGATTTATCAGCGAGAAAATGGTAGAAAATTGGCGAAAAAATGGGATGGACCGTACATCATTAAAGAGATAGTTGGAACTGGGGCATACAAATTAATGGATCCTGAAGGGAGAAATGTTGGTCAAAGACTTGATAGACCATGGAAGAGATTATATTTGAAAATGTATTATCAATGACAGCTTCTGCGAGGTAAGAGATACTGGTATATTGTATGATGAAATAGATAATAAATTCTTCTTTCTCTATTAAAAAGCAAAGCAATAGATGCGATAATAATCGCAAGAAAGGCGAATAAAAATTCGCAGAGATTAAAAGAATGGGACGAACCTTTATGGTGTACACCTTAGTTCGCGATTACAATCTCGCAAGAGGCAAATATAATACCTAAAGTACGTCATATAAGTGCGTATCTGCTAACATGATTCAAGGGTAAGGTTATACCGCTGCTGGATCCTGAGTCATGGAGACTTTGGGGTTAAAGAAAACCCATACAGGAGAGAGACCTTGGATTTCCAGCTTTATAAGGTTATACCCTGGTTGGACGACCGAGGATCTCTTCTAAAAAGTGAAAAGTATGACCAAGGCGCCGAGGTACACGGTTGAGCCAAGGGTGCCCGGGGCGTATGAAACTACCCTGGCCATTCTTGGTAAGTCTTGGCTATGATGCACTTGGCCTGAAAAAAACCCCACTTAGGGTGCAGTCTTGTAACTATAAGCCATACATGCATAAAGGACAAGAGGCTGCGAAAACAGCTGGTTGTTGGCAAATCTGGATGGGAGGAGATAGTCTTGTATGGCCGATGTTCCCTCCTTGAAGGGGCAACCAGGGGGAAGAGAAGGGCGGCACCCTCCATTAGGGAGCTGATAAGTGTCTTAAGACGGCAATGTCATGGGTCTTTATGGTCGCAATAACATTTAGGCATGTCATATTGTCGCGTGATGTAAATTATACAGAGGAAACAAGCCATAAGAGATATGTTTAGATGAGATCAATGGGTTTTTACATGAAAATGTAAAGACGTCCTGCGATTTCATCGCAATACGGCAATGTCATGGGACTTTATTCTCGCTAGATGATTTAGATCTGTCATATTGTCGCAGAAAATTCAAAGAAAAATGGATAAGGCAAGATCAATGGATTTTTACATGCAAATGTAGAGATGTCCTGCGATTTTATCGCAAAAAGAAAAATTTGGCAAAATAAGACCTTTAACTAGGAAGGAAAAATTAGACCAACAGAATAATATTAAACATTAACTATTTTCAGAATGCAAGAAATATTTGTTCATCGCAAGAGAATATATGAGAAGGCATCTTTCTTCAGAATTTTTCAGAATATCGCAAGAATTCATTACATCGCAGATATATTCCTACTTTCGCAAGAGGTATAGTCACACAGTTCGCAAAAAGAAGATACAGGAAATAATTCAACATCTCAAGAAAGTTAATGAAGGGAAAGTCGGGGAATGAATAAATAAGATCTCATTATCTTCCTTGAGAATATTCAAAGTAAACAAAATTAAAGGTTGAATTCTAAAAGTTGCAAAAGTTACATTGCTCGCAAGAAAGAAGAAGGAAAAGAAAGCAAGAATGAAATTCAAGCTTAAGCGATGGTCTCGCCAGACTCAGGATTTTTACCATTATTGTCAGCATCACCAACATTTTTCTCATTACGAGTTTCTCCTTCTCTGGGAGAAATTTTTTCTTCTTCTTCTGGTTTATCCTGAGAAATATCTTCTTCAACATCTTCTTGAACGGGTACATATTCTAAATCCTTGTCCATGGGAAGAGGGATTTCATCATCATCAACTTTTAGAGGAAGAACAGATACAGGAGGGAGAGAATGGGATATCAGAATATCGTTCACAAGAACTTCAGCACTAAGGTGAACCTTGCGAAGGAAACCTCTGTCATGATTTCTAATCTCTATATTTTTGAAGTACTCGAGATAATCAAGTCTTCTCTCTGCCTTGTCGCGAGCTTCTATAAAATCGGAAGTGAGAATCCTGTTTTCTTTGCGAACTTTATCCAACTTATCAGTAAGATCAGCGATGGTAGAATGAAGACTTCTTTCATATTCTGCGAGCAAAAAAAATAATTAAATATTATTCAGACAAAGATCTCGCAAGAAATGTAACATAAAATTTGACATAAAGATCAACAAATGAGGCAGTCAATTGACTACCTTCTTTTTGAAAGGTTAAGTTTTGGATTAATGTAAAGAAACAGTTCTCCCATTGGTTCATAGCGTCATCAAATTTATCGCCAACCATACCCTTCAGATGAGATTTCATGTTTTCTTCTTTAGTGTGTAGATACGTATTTTCCTTTGCTAATAAAGAATGAGATTCCTTTAATTGGGAGTATTGGTCTTGAAGCTTGATGGCCTTTAAACTAAGAGTTAATCTACCCTTAATAAGGTTATCCTTATCAGCGGCAGATGATTCAGTTACTTCCTTGAGTTCATCTTTAAGGGAACAAAGAGATCGCTCTTGATTATCACATACTCTTTGTAGATTACTCAATTGCTGCGAAGAAATCTCCATCAAGTTTGAAAATCTATGTTTCTCTTGGGATAAAGTTCTATTTTCATCTGATAAAGATTCTACCGCCAAGTTAGACTTGATTAACAAATATGAGAGATGAGTAACCTCGTTACTTAATAAATTTTGACTTTGCGATAGTTGATTATTCTCATTAATAAGATTATCTATTTGATCGATCGAATATGTGTAGAGATTATCAAATCTATTATACTGGTCCATCCAAGAATCTCTTTCAACACGAGCTTCTTCAGCGATAGATTCAAATTTAAGTCTTTCCATGAAACGAGTCTGATTTGAAACTAATATATGAACCAAGAATTTAAGAAGGAGGCTTGAGTACAGAGGATATGAAAGAAAAACAGAAAAACAAAAGGGTAGAGGCAAGAGAATTGTACCTTTCAGCTCGTCATTTTTTCTGCGAAGATTCTCGCAGTTAAGTGAAGAGTTGCGAAGCATATGGTTCAGAGTATCACATTCAGAAGTTTTGACTTGAAGGCTTTTTCTTAGAGCTTCAATTTAATTTTCTAAAGATGCTCACGAAGCAGTACTATCATAACCAAAATATTTGAGTAAAGTCTCACAAACTTCATATTGGATAGAGTCGGTAGAAGATTTTCTAGCATCATCTAAAATGTTAGATAAAATTTTAAAAGAAACATCAACTCCTGCTAAGGATTCATTTGATGAAGGAAGAGATGCAGAGGGTGAAGTAATAATGAGGGCAAGTTGACGATTTGAGTCATTTGCGATGGTTGTATTATCAGAAGGAGGAGTATTTGGAAAAACAACAGTTGAAGGCACACTACACCAAATTCAGAAATTTGTAACACTGAATAGTCACACTAATTAGTGTGAGAGTTTTTGTTACACAAATACGTGTGACACCTACAAAAAGTGTGACAATAAATCCATTTTTAATTTAATTTAAGTTTTAGTTAATTATGTCATACTTAATAGTGTGACAATTCTTATGCCAATAAATAAATCCGAATATTAAATATATATATCAATAATTTTTCTGCTCTCACCGAATAAAATACCGCAAAAATAAAAATGGAATGTCAAATCTATCCCACGTCTAACGAATGTTTAGGCGGTTTTCCTTATTTTTCGAGAGACCATTAGAAAAAACCTAAAAACCAAATTGTGGAGAAAAACTTTATCATCTTCTCCCGTTGTTTCAGAAAAATAAATCATCGTCGCTCGTCGGCTGTGAAACCACAAAGGTATTTTTAAGCATTTTCTTTAGCTTTGTCCAAACAATGAAAATCGTATGAACTGTGGAGATGATTATAGATCCTATTATCTCAGACTAAATCTGATTTTAGGGTTTATATAGATTACAATTGGTACTTTAATATTAATTATTGTTCTCCTCTATTACATGATTGAGATTCTTTTACTTTATTTTTTCCGTTTTTCCGTCGTAATTCATGCCCTAATTTTGTAATTTTACTTTTACATGTGCTAATTTCAATTTTAGGTGAAAGAAAGTTTAACAAAACTTGAAGGATTTTGGTATCACATCTTGTGATTTTCAGATAGCAATACGATTTGTTCTCATGTTTGTTTCATAATTTTTTTGGTTTTGATTTATATGATACAGACTTACAAAGTAATTTAGCTTGTTTGTGCACAAGTTGCTTGATGAATTGTATGGAAGAAACATAATTACTCCAAGGAGGTGGGTGTTTTATGAGTAAAATTATGTTAAAGATTTACTCTTTTTGGTCTAAATGTATGTATTCCAACTAATTAAAATGGTAAGATAACATGCTTCAAAAAAAAATGGTAAGATAAGATAAGAATGTTGCTGAATGTTTACTCTTTCTAGTCTAAACGTAAGTATTCACTAGTAAACGGATTTGTAGCATGAAAAAAAATGTCGCTTAATGTCTCCGAATTAACATATTTAATTGACAGGGACAAAGTAGCAAATGGAAAACTGTGACGGTTAAACACCCCAATCCCACTGCGAATGATTGGGTTGCTGTCTCTCCTGCTACATTCAAGTAAGATTTTTATCTACTAGTACTGTTGCATTGCCATAGATTCATCTATAGCTTTCTTCAACAGTGAATGCTATTGATCATATCATGTTTCTTGAACTGTCCTACATATTTTCTTGTGAATCATCTGATGCTAAGTTGATATTTGCAGTGTTTCAACATACAAGCCTACAGTTGGGAAGCCAAATTACCTGACTCCATTATTGGTAACTTCCCCAATTATAAAGGTAACCATTTTTCACCTTTATTACTTTACCTTCATGAGCCTATATATAGTTTCGGTCGAGTTGTTAAACAATAATTTGTATGTGAAGTATTTGCTAAATGATTCATTTGCCTGAAATGATTTATTAAGTACAAATTTGCCAATCAGTGTAATCCTGATTACCTTAATATGAGACTGGATCATTAATTTTTTGCCTATTCAATCAGAGATATGATTATTTTGCATTTGGATTATTTTCTGGTGGATTTGCGAAGGTAAGATTTTGAATCCAAATTATAAAGTTGGTTGAATTGAGTTTTAAATCGTACTGTTATAGTTACTTCTTCTGATTTTTCTTTTACTTTTGTAGCTGAAGCTGGTAGCTAAATATCTTTTGCAAACCAAATGCACCTTTTTATTCCCATCTGGCACTGCTTGGGATGAAGTAAGTTTACATTTTATTTTATTTTTTCCAAAGACAATTAGATGTGTGATTCTAACTTGCATAGTAATGTCGGTAATGTTTGACATAGATGACTGTAACTTGGAGTCTTGGGCATAATTCCTTTCCTTAAATGGGGCCTTGCTGGTGAAATGCAGACCCATTCGCCTGATGGGACATTAAATTCTAGCTGATTTAGATCCAGATGCGTGGAAAATCAAAGAATAGATTCTAGTAAAGGTTCCGATTTGGATTCCTCCAAAGAATGAGCGAAGGTTTTCAAAATGTCTAAAATGCTTGTGCACCAATCTGGGGCCTTCCTCAAGGTGTAATGGTTGCTAAAGTTATCTGCTTGGTCTAATATCATCAAGTTTGTAACAAGGTGTAATAATTACTGTAAGTCATTCTTATTAATAAAGAAATTACAATATTAGAGTAACAAATTACTGAATTTGGTGTAGTGAGATTTCTTCTTATTAATTTAATTTCTATTAAATTTACTGGATACTATTTTTAAAAATTATGCACATGTTCTTATGGACTTCGGAAAAAATCTGTAAATGCGGTGGGCTTGGGAAAATCAGTGTATGTATCCCAAACAGGGTGGGGAAATAAAAATATTTATTTATTTATTTATTTTTGTTAATTACTGCCTAATTTGTTACACTAATATGTGTAAGAGATTTGACATACTTTTTAGTGTGATTTAAATTAATTAAAGTCACACTTATTAATGTGACCTCTAATGTGTAACAAAAGAAAAACACCATATTTATGACACTTATATGTGTGACATTAAATAAGAAGTCACACATATTTGTGTAACAAAACGCCTGTTTTGGTGTAGTGGCAATAAAGGGCTAGAAGGAGTTTCAGTCACAGCAATTTCAGGAGCTTGATTTGTCAAAAAATCAGAAGAAATAGAGGTATTGGCAGCGATATTCTCGCAGATAAAAGAAAGAGGATCAGATCGCGAGGGTGTGGGAATAATTCTCGCAGATGTTAACGTGGGAATAATGATATCAGCCTCAAGATATTTAAATTGACGAGGTCTTTTGGGAGGATTAGCGATGTTCTCGACATTCTGCGAATAATAACTTAGATAAGAAACAGAGGAAACAATATTGTTATTAAAAAATAGGATGTGTTTCTTACCACCTTATCATTCGCAGAACTCCTCTTCTTCTTATCAGTTGGCCTTTTGCGGGCATTAGGGTTTTGAATTGAGGATTGGGTGTTAGGGATAGTTCCACTGAAGAGAAAACATAATATGGGAGTTATGAAGGATCAAACAGAGAAGATCGAAGAATATAAGTAAAAATTGACTCAAATAAAGATTATAATAAAAAAACATACCTTAATGACTCCATTAGAACAGTAGCAGGAGGATATGAAGAAGAAGAAAAGTTGCAGACGGAAGACAAAATAAACAGATGAAGAAGATAGAGAAATAAAAGAAGAAAATTAGTTTTGAAGTCTAACTCTTCCTTTTATAGGCAAAAGGGAATGACCTGTTGAGTAGAGACATGTCAGTAAAAAGATGAATTTACAACACGTGTAGGCGGTTAAGCTAAATTAACGGAGTCTTGTCGAGAAGAAAATATGGAAAGAAAAGAAGTTGCGAGCGCTACAAAGAGTCTGGGATTCTCATGATCTTCTCTTCTTCGCAGACATGAGAAGAGGCAAGATGTAGGATCAGAATATCGCTACAAAGATATTCTTGCGATATTAATAACACTTCTGCGAGGACATCACGAGTACTTCAACAACATCTGACGTGTTGCAGAATTGATTAAGGAATGACATAATGACTGATGAATGAAGAAACATGTAAAGAGAATGTGTTGACCTGCGACAGTTATAAAGTTAGAGAGAAGGAAAATCATGGTTGTCACGATGATGATCGAAGTGTAAATCCGAGATAAAAGGAAGACTTAGCTGTCATCCATTATGTAACTACCCTATAAATAGAGACCCAATATGTCCAGAAAAGGATGATGTATTTTTGAGAGTTGAAAGAGTCTTGAGGAGAGAGAAACTTCAAGAGAATAATTGTATTCTTGATTTCTTCCAATTCTGTATACATTTTTGAGGATTAAATGATAAAGTGTCGTTTTTAATCTTCAATTGTGAGTTGATTATAGTAAGATCTTGACAAGGGTGTAGTGTGGGATTTCCTACAACTACAAACACTTTAACTTTATGTGCCTGAAAATATATGCGGAGCTTAAAGCTCACATACACCAATGCTAGAATTAGTTTTTCAATTTTAGAATAACTTCTTTCTGCGGCATTGAACATCTTGCTGATGTAGTAAATTGGTTTTTTCACTCCTGCATCTACTCGCAATAACACAACACTTAATGCATGCGAAGTTGTCGCAAGATAGATTAGCAGCTCTTCTCCCGGTTCTGCCTTTTTTTAAAATAGATTTATTCGCAAGGTATTCTTTTATTCCTTGAAAAGCTTTCTCACATTCAACTGTCCATCTGAATTTTGTTCCCTTTTTTAGTATGATGAAGAAATGTTTACATTTATCAGATGATCGCGAGATGAACCTTCTCAGCGAAGCAAAGAGTCCATTAACATTTGCACATATTTTAATGTTGCTGGTGTTGGCATATCACGAACTTCTTGCACTTTTACTGGATCAACTTGTATTCCTTCCTCGGATACAATGTATCCTAAAATATTTCCTGACGCAACTCCAAAAATGCATTTTTCTGGATTTACCTTGATGTTAAAATGCCGCATCTGTTCAAAAATCTCCCTCAGATCTTGTACATGGTTTTTAGCTTCTTTACTTTTTATCAACATGTCATCTACGTACACCTCTAATGTTTTGTGTATCCACTTTGCGAATACCTTCTCTACCATCCTTTGATATGTTGATCATGCGTTTCGCAAACCAAATGGAATTTTTGTATAACAATGTAATCCTCTTGGAGCGAAAAAAGCAGTGTGTTCTTGATCTTATTCGGCGAGAGGAATCTGGTTGTATCCTTTATACCCATCTAGAGAAGATATTCTATCATTTCCTGCTGCTGATTCGACCATTTAAGGTATATCTAGTAATGTAAAGCTGTCTTTAGGACAAGCTTTGTTTAGATCAGTAAAGTCTATGCGAATTCTTATCCCATTATTTTTCTTTTGAACCACAACCATATTTGCTATCCACTCTGGGTATTTTGCTTGTCTTATAATTCCTGCATCAAGCATTTTATGCAGTTCCTCTTCTATTTTGGGATGGTAAGTTGTTACGATTTTTCTTATCCTTTGTTTAAATGGTCTTGCGTCTTTTTTGATCTCCAATTTATGACATGCAACTAATGGATCTATTCCAGGCATTTCGTCCACGTTCCATGCGAAAATATATTTATATTCTCACAAGAGATTGACGGTTCTTTCTTCCACATCTGTATCCATCTTAGCTCCAATTTTCAACATTTTAGGTTCTTCTTCAGTTCCAATATTTACTTCTTTTGTTGGTTCTACTGCAGTGTAACTTTCTTCAGGTTCTCCCATTGGTGTTGGTTCTTTTATAATTTTCGCTGGTTTATCTTCTTCCTGCGAAATTTCTCTGGGTATTCCTTTTCCTTCTTCTGCTCTTATCATGTGGATTTTAAACTCCTCTTTTTTCTTTGCCTCTTTCGCCATCTTCCTGCGAGTTTTTCGCTTCTTCACTCGTCCTTCATAATTTTTTACTTCAATTTGATAACATAATTTTGCACCTTCAATATCTCCCCTAATTTCGCCAATCCCGCTTGGCATAGGAAACTAGATGCACTGATGTAATGTTGATGCTACATATTTGATTGCGTGTATCCATGACCTTCCCAATAACATGTTATATGGTGACTCCATATCCACCACACATAGCGTTATTTGTGTTTTAATTTCTCCCAACGAAATTATCACTGTTATTTTTCCTTTTGGTTTAGTTGTGGACTTGCCGAAACCATGAATATGATATGTTGGATGAGACATTTCTTCATCTTTGTATCCCATTCCTTTGTATGCATGATAAAATATTACATCCACTGAGCTTCCCGTATCTACCAAAGTTCTATTCACCTCCCATTCTTCCATAAATTTTGCTGATTTCTCCTTTTTTTTCGTATAGATGTTACTGTGATTACTAAAGGAGATGTGTGGTTCAAATTTTCTTCTGGTATCTCTGCCGCTGTGAATGTAATTTTCTGCTTTTCCCAATCCTTCAACGAAGATATTTTTTCTACCGTCATAATCTTCTTTCCTTCAAAATCTCGTTTATGTATCCTCCCTCTAATGCTTTCATGGAATTCATTAACCATCGTTTTTGTGATTACATTACACTCCAATCTTCTTTTATTCTCATTGATCTTAACCATCTTTTCTCCAACTGATTTGTTGTTTTCTTTTATCATTTTCTCGATTTAAACAGTTTTCACAATAATCTCCACAATCTTTAGTCAAATTTTCTTGATTTGATAATCTTCAGTCCATGTTTATAGCGCCAATATGTAATAGCAGGAAATCCATACTATACCCCGCACAAGAATTCATAATAATCAACACATCTTTTAAAGATTAAGAACAACACTTTTATCAATTGATTCACAGAAATTTTACAAGAAATGGAAGAAAACAAGAATATAATCGCTCTTTTAAACCTTCTCTCTCCTAATGACTTGCTCAACACTCGAAAAAGATCTCTCCCTTCCTTATGCTTATTCAACTCTTTATATAGGGAATTACATAGTGGATGATAGCTAATCTATCCTTTATTTTAGGATCTGACTTGCGATATTCTCACAAGAGTTCTATTGTCAATCTTCGCGAGCACTACAAACATCGCAGAGTCATCACACTTTTCTCATGTTTCTGCAATCGTCAACTATTATGTCATTCTTCAAATCATTCTGCAACATTCACAAAGTGTTGTTAGCTAAACTTCACAAATGTGTCCTTCTTGCGATATTCTGATCCTACAACCTGCATAGCCGACCATCTCATGACCTATCCAGGGAGGAGCGAACGTTCACCCATAATATGGTCGGTGTGATGCTTTAAGGGTCTCTAAGGGTCTCAAACTGATCACGACCATCCAACTTCGCCTGCAGGTTTGGATGGCCTAGATCAAGCCTATGACCGTCAGTCAGGTATCGCCATGATCACTATGGTCCTAATGTGGGTCCCACATGGTCGGCCTCCTTAAAGGGGGAGCATAGCCTACCAAATCCTCAGGTTGAATTCGTGTACACACGACCGATCCAAAACCCTAATTAGGGTTTGCGGCATATTACATATTTCGCTAATCGATCATGAGCGCCCGTTTTCTCCAGCTTGGATGAAGGGTCCAGGAATAGACTAAGCATGTCCGGAGAGTATCAACATGATCAATGTGGGTCCATCTATTTACATGTCCGACCGACCAAGACAAACCATGGCTCGACGCCGTGGTTCGCGCGCCCTGAAAGTGGCAAGCCACGCCCCTTTAGGAATCCTTTGCGGCACATGATTCCTGTCGTAAATCAATCTCAGCCACTCTTCTTTACCGGTAAACTTGAGTGGCCTAGATGGCACCTTCAAGGGATAGTGAAGTATGGACATGGACACCAGTATGTCGTCTACACACACGCCTGATCGGTCCTCTATAAAGCACTTCCCATGCTTGGATTCGACCAAGCTGAAAGAAGGAACTTGCGTACCTCCTAAACCCTAATCCGACGGTCGCAGATGAAGGTCGCAAGTCATCTCGTTCGTACAACTTCGCCAGCTTGGACGGACAGCCTAAGACATGAGTTAGGCTATCAATAAGGCATCACCACAATCACCGTCCACCACTCTTCCACATGGAGTGATCGGCCAAGTTAGAGGTTGCTTGTATAGCCTCCAAACGATCACTCGAAGTAGGATGGACATGAAGCTATTTTAAGACGCTTAAACAGCGATGCTTCGTACATGTTGAATATATTCGATGCAGTACCTGCATAGAATACACATGATACTTCATAAGTATAAACTTCCTAAATAACTTAGTTATTTAATCTAGCATTACATGCTACTTTATGTGGGTCCCACGATCCACACACTCGAGACATCAATCATGTCACAAACTAGGGGATACATACTGGGGTATTGGTCTGGTGGTTTACAACGTGTAGCGTGCAATGAACCATCACAAGAACGTGTCAGGAAGACATGGAGGTTAGTGATGATGGGAGAAGTGGGCAAGACTGATCGTGTGATGCTAACACACAACTCCACTACTCCATCACTGCACTTCCTCCATTTTCCACGAGAGACGTGAATAAGGCTCAAATTACTTGTATAAATAGGTTCTCCTCCCTATTTCCAAAATGGACAGAAATCAAGTATTAATTACAATCGTATTCAAAACACCCTGCTTGCATTATTCGTAAGCCTGCTCACCTTTCTGTTACAAGTCATAAAACAACCTTTACCTTCACAATCTCAACACCTTCTTCGCGCCCCTTCCTAAGATCAACCCCATCTCCTTCACTTTGTGACCTAAACAAGCCTGGAACGGCCATTTCTTGATTTAGACCAGAATTGTATAGATTGATCTCTCGAATCAAAAGCACTCCCGTGCAGTGCATTTGTTTAGGGTTTAAATTCATTCTCATCCACACACCCCAAATTATCAAAACCAGCAGAAATAGTTTTCACCCATAAACAATTAGATTAAAGCAAACTACATTGGATTAAGACTAATCTTTATTCAATTATTAAAACTAAATTATAAAACTCGTGATTAAAATCCCAATCTAGTGATTGGATGATAGAGCATCATCTAGGATGCAGAAGGGGTTGATTATTTAAAAGTTTTTAAGGAGGTTGAAACAAGCGTTGTAAATGAAAGTTTTGCCTGTAGATAGCTGCCATATCTTGTACCACTTCTTCAGAAGTTTCACCGTTCAATCTACTGCAGTTAATGTGCGTACCTGGCCTAGCTAGGAATTTGTGATTTCATGATGAATTATTTGAAATAGACTCTATCCTTAAGCATCATGCATTCTTGGGTTCCCTATTTGTTTAGCGAACTTTACAAAAACTTTGTTCCAAAAACACTGATGCGACAAAACTTGGTCACTATGAATATTATCTCTTGTTTGAAAAACATAAGCTCTACAAATAGTTAAATTCTCTTATTGAGTATACATAGGACAACATACTCTGAGGCATTTTTCGTGATTAAAAAGAAATTAAAGTGAAGTTATAAGGAAACTTTGGGTGAAGAAAGTGTGATTTTAGAGTTGAAAATGATTAATTTATTGGGGTTCAAATTAGAACCATTTGATGAACTAGCCGTTATCGGCTCAAGAAAGGCCGATCGGCTCAATCTGAGATGATTGTCGTTTTGATCAGAGCCCAGCATCAACCTTACTATGATCGATCGGCTGAAGATTATTCGATCGTCTCAAGTTGATTCAACAATAACTCAAAATGAACCTTTCCATATCATGTTTGTCAGGCACACTTTGGGGTGAAGTGGCACCTACCCTACTAGACTTGTTCTTAGAGATTACATAAATCTGAGGTTTACAAGTCCAGACCTTAGTTAGCAATTCATAATTTGGCAAACATATGATTATTATTCGGATTCGTAAAAATCATCAAATCCGGTCAACGATTCGTAATTCTGTAATAAGTCGGAACGAGAAAGTAAGTGTATAATTCGTTTTAGAGATATGAATTCCATACTGAAAGTTCGGCACATATTAAACAATAAGAATAGAACTTTCAACATTGTCTTGTGTTAAAAAATCTTGATTTTACGACTTAATTTCAGTTATATTCTATAATATTGACGACGTAATAACCGGAAAGCGCTTGGCTCCATGGTTAGCTTCTTTCTCTCATTGCCACGGGGTTGTGTGTTCGAATCTAAGTGTGTAGTATGGTGAATGTGTGTTGGACTTGCTACAGAAGAAAATAGGACGACTAAGATTGTGGAAATTAATGGGCCGAAGTGTGGACTGAGAAATATGAACTGAAATTTGGGTGAAGAATTAAGCGTACGATTAATTCGCGCCTTATTCGGTATACCCAGATTACACGCAAACCTGACCTAGGTTTGAAATTATATGGGAGTATTATTCAGTAACGTTTGATTCGCAAATAATTCACGATTGGTACGGAGAACTTCTAACTAAGTCTATACATCTTTTATCTTCTTCTAGAAATTAACCCCCTTTTTTTCATTTGGATAGGAAACATATGACTTAAGGTGTAAAATGTTTGATCAATATCATAACCCTGTTAGCAATCTTGGTGTTTGATACCTTATGGAAGTTTTTTTTTCAACTCAGTATCATAGACATAGAGAAGGATAAGAGATTCTAAGCACTTTTCTAAACTGAAAATGGTTGCATTGTGTTTGAGGAAGACGTAATCAAGTAGTATGGATTAAATGATGATTGTTGGTATTTTTATTTTAGCTTGGCTAGAGTTTTAAAGGTGTAATGATTTTTGTGGTTGTCATAAAAGCTTTTGTTAACAAGATAAGCAAGTGTTAATGAACAACTATTTTGATAGACATGCACTAGTACAAACCTTCATATAGGCCACACTTTTTTATTTATAGCCTAGCCATGTTTCAGTTATTTGTGTGGCTATTGGTCATAGGTATAACTATAGCCACGTTTTGTGTTACCCTGTATCCATAGTGCACCATTTTGGTCATGGTTTTAAATGTAAACCCTTCAACCGTGGCCATAAACAACTTTTGGTCATGGGTCTAAGTCTAAACCCATCACCTGTAACTATAGGTGAGAATATGGCCACATTAAGCAATTATGTACGTGGTGAGTTTATAGGTTGGCTTTAGACACGCCTATTAACTCATGAAGGAAAGGAATCTGATTAAGCCACTTTGATTTGTTAATGTGTCCAAAGGGTTGGGTTCATTAGACACATTTTGTGACCGAGACAACCATCCGCCGTGTTTGGGTTTTGTTGAATCTCGACTAGGGTCAGGTGTATGTATATGCGTCCAGCTAAAAATTGTTAAGGGCTTCAATGATTAGAAACCGTGAGACCAGTTCATGTAACAACTATATTCGAATGGTACTCTAAGAGTAGGTACTTCTGTTACATGCGCAAGTTATATTGGAGGTATGTTTGATACAGATAGAGGAGTTGACACTATTTTTCTTAAGCAATGCTTCTGGTTTGACACAACCGTCAGTGAGTCAACTTGGTACAAATATACTAACTGGACACTTGGTTTTCAATTTTTCACAATGCATCACCTTATTTTTTAACATGAATAAGTAAAATTACACCAACCAGACTATAATTCAGGAAAAAGTTGAGCTGTATTTATGCCCGACAACAAGCACATTTAGAATAAACTATGAGAGTAAATACAAAATTAAGTGGCTCACAGTTGTAATAAATTCTCTTAGAAAATTAATCAGATATATTTAATTGATTGAATGATTGTTTATGTTGTTTCGATAGCCATCTGTGCAGGAATTCCACCCGAGAAAATGTTGCCTTTTTCATCCCAAGTGGTATGTGACTGCCTTCTGCCTTCTTGTAAATATCTCTCTACCATAGAGTGGAAGTAAATTTTTAAGAAAGAAATAATATATTGAAAACCTTCACTTATAAATTGGCATTCAATTTGCAGGCATGCATCCTGATCAGTAGCATGGTTGGATGCCTTATACATCCACTTTCTTGCTGCAGATGCAACCACTTTCAGATCCCGATGAACATGGTGATGGCCCTAAGACTAAGAAGAGAAAGAAGTAGAAACTTTAGATACCGAAAAAGCGAGGATAATTGTGTCAGAGTTACGGTTGAAAAAGAGATATTGGTGAATCATTGTTTTCCAATACCATCTACTCATCTCAAAATAGTAGAGGATGCTGAAAGATCTGTTGTATCTTGGCCTAAAGAGTTTGTGATCTCTTTCTATAATGTAAGTTGCTTTATTCCTTAATTTAGTCTATGTTATAACAAATATGTGGAACCATGTACATGCTTGACTCAAATGAATGTTATGTCATGTAATGTAGCTTAATGCTATAATGTTGTGTGTTGTGTGGTACCTGGGTACAATTACTAATTTATCTGCATTCCTAGATTTGGCTTGAAATCAACACTAGAAAATATGAGATAATGTATTTTGTCCCCGCTATACATATTTTCCCACAATTCGGACATGAGCATATAACTGTTAGCATAATACTATTTACATGTTTTGAGGCAGTCAATTGAGAAGATTTAAGCTATTACCTTATGCATCCTTAGCATAATTGCTTAGCATGGTTTGTTGCCTTATACATCCACTTGCTTGCTGCAGAACCAGCCACTTTCATACCCTGATGAACATAATGCTGACCCGAACACTAAGAAGAGAAAGAACCTTCAGATTCGAAGAGTGGGGAACTGAAATCTGGGAGATCTAGCAAGCGACTCAAAACTGCAGCCTAATTATTAAGAGAAATAGTCGAGGACTATAGAATTTGGATGTTTAAACTTGTAAATCACCCTTTAAAATTTTGTTATCTTAAAGTTATTACACAATTGATCAGATATTGAGACGTTTATCGTATGATTAATAAAAATTATTTTGGTTCAATTCTAATTGTAGTGTGATTAATTTTCATGGATGGTTATTATGGTGAGTTTTGCTACACATGATAAATTACTACATTCACATGGTTGAAAATAAAATACGGCTACCATTTAGATCTTAAACTATGGCCAAAGAATAAATTGAGCTATAAAAATTGTAATTTTCGAGTGGCTAAAAGATAATATTTGCCACATTGAATATGATTTGTGTCATTTTAAAAAGGTTATCGCCATGGTTTGTGGTATCCGCTCTGTCCAAAAGGTGAATAATAGCTACATTGAAAACACTTGATGTGTCTCTAGAATTTTTTTAGCCATGGTGCTACAAATTCTCAGTAGCCATAACTTATTAATTGGCAATGTAAAATGTTTACCACATGTCCAAAAATATAGATGTCCATGGCACTATAGATTAAACGTGACTACAAGTCATGTATTGACCATGCTAAATTATTTTCCATGTGTCCAAATGATAGAGATGGCCATGGTTAAGAAAAATTAGTGTAGCTCTAAGGGAACTGCAACTCATGAATTGGCCATGATAAAATGAATTTTGCGTGTCCAATTGATGACAAAGTCCACGGGTAAAATAAAATTCATGTGACTTTAAGGTAAACTTTAGTCACATATAATCAAATCGTGTGTCTATAAGGATCTTATGGCCATGGTGATAGTGAAAATGCTTAACTACATAAAAAAATTATGAATACCATATAGACACGGTTTTAGAGTATTGGCCATGGTAAATTATATTTTATAGCCACTCAAAATTTATTTAGCCATAAAAATACCTCTTTGTCACGACACCTGATGCCACATTTTTGGAGTGAAAAAAATCCATGACCAAAAGCCTATGGACATGGTGATTAAGTGTGGCCAATGTGAAGATTTGTACTAGTGATGACTACGTAGGCTCAGACTAGAACTTTGATTTTCAATTTGTTTCTTGCCTTTGTAAATTATAGGGTTAGTACCATGCTTAAATAGTAGTGTAGACTTTGAAACGCTTTGCATTTCATATTGTTGGTCTGTACCCATGGCTATTACTGTGTAATGTAGTAGATACATCAATTCTCTAATTATTTAAACTGAGAATTTATAGAATCAATCTATTTAAATTGAAAACTCGGATTAATAGAATCAATCTACCATACAAGTTGAACGTTTTTATTTCTTGAACTTTCACATTCAAAACCGTCCACCCATGTCAACTGGGACCCAAAAACACCGACTTGTTTTTTGATGTGGGGCCATCCCACTTGTTTGTGAGTGGTCGGTTTTCTTAACGTTTTTAGATGAAAACGACCAAACAGGTAGGCCAACCCCACATTGAAAAACATGGAGGTGTTTTTGGGTCCCAATTATTTGTGAGTGGTCGGTTTTATTACCGTTTTTATTTCGGTTCATGTAAAAAAGTTGAAAATCAAAAATGATGTTTAAACCTAGATAAAAATGGTGAAAGAAATCAACCACTCACAACAACAGGGACCCAAAAGCACCTCCCTGTTCTTCCATGTGGGGGCTGACTTATTTGTTTGGTTGTTTTCATCTAGGTTCGGTTAGAAGCGTTAAAATCAAAAATGATGTTTAGACCGAGATAAAAATGGTGGAAAAAACCAACCACTCACAATAACTGGGACCCAAAAGGACATCATGCTTTTCCATGTGGGGCTGGTCCACTTGTTTGTGAGTCCGTTGTTTTTGCCGTTTTTATCTAGGGTCGATATAACTGTTGAAAACCGAAAATGATATTTAGGTTGAGATAAAAACGGCGAAAAAAAACCTGACAGCTCACAACAACTGGGACCCAAAAGTATTACTTGTTTTTCCAAGTGGAGCTGGCCCACTATTTGTGAGTGGTCGTTTTTATTTTACCGTATTTTTCTCGGTTCGGCCAGAATTATTGAAAATCAAAAGTGATGTTAAGCCGAGATAAAAATGGCGAAAAAAAACTGACCATCCATAATAATTGAGACCTACAAGCGCTCCCTTGTTTTTCCATGTGGGGATGGCCCACCTGTTTCTGAGTGACTGGTTATTTTCGCCGCTTTTATCTAGGTTCAGGTAACATTGTTGAAAATCAAAAATAATATTTAGACTCAGATAACAATGATGAAAAAAAACCGACAACTCACAACAAATGGTACCTAAAAGCACCACTTGTTTTTCACGTGGGGTTGACCCAATATTTGTGAGTGGTAGGATTTTCTTACCATTTTCATCTCGATGCGGCTACAATTATTAAAAATCAGTATAACGTTTAGTCGAGATAAAAATGGCGAAGAAAACTGACCACTCATAAATGCGCCCCTAATTTTTCCATGTAGGGCTAGCCCACCTGTTTGTGAGTGGTCGGATTTTTTTACCATTTTCATCTCGATGCGGCTAGAATTATTAAAAATCAAAATTACGTTTAGCCGAGATAAAAATGGCGAAGAAAACCGACCACTCATAATGATATCCCCTAGTTTTTCAAAGTAGGGCTAGCCTGCCTGTTTATGAGTGGTCCATTTTTCTTTCCACCGTTTTATCTCGGTTCCGCCAGAATTGTTGAATTAAAATTTTATTACTAGAAAAGCATACTTGTGAACTTGAATCAAACTTTTGGCTTCTCTTTAATATGTTTTATCTCGCTTCTGCTAAAACTGTTAAACTAAAATTTTATTACTAGAAAAGCATACTTGTGAACCTGAATCAAACTTTTGGTTTCTCTTTTATATGTTACTTGAGCAAAGGTCACAAATATTACACATTTCATGGAAAGGTGCAGCCATAGTCCAACTCTTTAAAAACCAAACAACCATGTGCTTGTCCAACTCAATCCAACTCACCCACTGACCCGTCCAACTCAATACCTAATCTACCCTTCCCTAGTCAGTTAGTTACAGTTGTTGGGTTAGGTTAGTTTAGACGGTTGAGTTTATCTTCCCTTTAATCCCAATCCCAGTTTATCAACTTCAGTGTCTCATTTTCTCTATCTTTATGTAACTTTGCATAGAATCGGAGACGAATCGATATGATTTCATCAAATCCAGACGGTAAAGGTATGTATGTCTATTTAGTTTTTCATTTATATAGATAGTAGGTTGATTGTAATTTGATTTTTTTTTGGTGTTTGAAACCCTAACCCTTACAGTCAAAAACCTAAATTCCTGTGGTTCTCCTATAGAATTCATTGGGTTGATATCCTCATAATAGTTGAAGGTGGGGGAACTGAATTGTATCAGATTGGAGTTGTAGGAAAGCAAACACTAACTCGTGTGTAGAAATACTACTCAGATTCGAAAAGAGCTAGAAGGTTCTGATTTTTCTTAGGAGATCAGAAATACATATGAGGGTCATACCAAGATTCTGTAGATGCCAATTCCTTTAGCGATTGGGATATCAGCTAAAAGTACTCAAGATTGTAAGAAGTATGACCCTAATGGTATTGTTGTTCTTCATCAGAATGATATTGGTGAGTATTTGAGAATGGAAGATGATCTTTAAATTTGTGCACATTGTGAACCCAACTTCTAGTTATAATGCTTCACTCTACCTTAGAAGATTTTCTGTTGTATATGTCTCCTATTGTTTATCTTGTTCTATTGCCTGCAACTTTAGTGTTGGAACTTAACATTGCGGATACCATATTTTTGCATGAGAAAAAGTATAAATCCATGTGACGGCTTCTCTTAATCATCTCTGTAACTTTAATGGTTATTTGATTTCTTATTCAAACACCCCTTTTGATAACTTTGAAGTTCCGAATGTAGTGGAATATCAATTGAGGTTTGATAAACATAATGGAATATCAATTGAGGTTTGATAAACACATAATATATCAACTTCAGAGGTTACTGTAGCACCTTCATATGTTAGTTTCATAGCTACTTACAAAACAACTGGTGTCTTTTTCAAAATAAAATAGCTGGAAAATGTGGGATTCATTTTGTTGACCCTTGTGTAGGGAATAGCCCAGAGTACCATGTTTAGGACTACTGGGTAAAATAGATATATACATGTTTTACTATAGTTGTATGCTCTTATGTGTTGTTCTTGTATTTTTCAATTGTTATGATGGCATGTGGTGAAATTTCAGGTTGTGCTTATTGTTTTCTGACGTTATAACACACAACTATTTCTCAAAGTTATAAAAATTTACCAAACACTGACATGCAACTACCAGTAGCTGAGATGAATAATGGTTCTTTGTGTTGGCCGTAGACAAGGAAGTAACCAAGTGACGGAGATTGACATAGCAGTAACGAGAGTGGAGTTTTGGTGTTATAGACGGAGCTGGGCAGCTGAAAAAGTTAGAAGAGATGCATGTGTTGGCTTAACTGGCTCCATATGGGGTTGTTATCGAGTGGAAGATGGCTGCAGTTCTCAAAATGGTGGTCGAAATCAGGGGTTGTAGATGGTTTCCGAATTGAGCAATCTCTTCCGATGGAGTAAATGGTTGTGTCTGGTTTGTTCTATGAACTGGTACTCGAATGGAGGTGGCAACAAAAGCTCGGATCCGAACTTGTGGCGATAAAGCTCAGGCAGGAAGGGAATGGAGATATATGTTGGATAGTTTTGGTGTATTGAAACCATGATTGTTGTGGTTATTCTCGAGTTCTTACTGCAACAACAATGGGAATTCGAAGATGGTCCGACAGATTTGGTTTGAACATCAGCAACATCATTGAAGAAATGGAGACATATACAAGTATATTATGGGTGATAGCTGAAATGATTTCGCATGTAACTACAGATTGAAGAAGAATGAAGATGGGTGTTGCGAAGTATAAGACAATCACGAACCTGGTGGTGAAGTTTTGTTTCGAATGAGAAGGCCTAATCTGGGGTCAATCAATTGGCCAATCTACTGCAATGACGAGAGGAGTTGTGAATTGATGATCGGCAGCGAACAGATTATTTAAGCTGCTGGTGTTGGAAGTGCCTGAGTTAATCGGTTTTGTTAGAAAATGAATGGTCGTTGTAGTTGGATGAATAGAAGATGGATATAGGCTTTGTTGTCAGGTTGGAGTGGTGGTGACGCGATTAGGCAACGAACTAAGGAAACCAGTGGTGAAGATGTGGTTCATTTTTTCCGGAGTTGTTAATGGCCTAAATTCGGAGTTGAGAGCTGGTCAGAGAAGTTACAGATGGTGACTGAGACTTAGATGGACTGAGTACTGGCAATAATTTGTGTGGGTTCAATGGAGATATTGTCTGCATGTGGAGAAAGGTGTTATGGCTGGAGAAGCTAACTTTGGATGTGGTGATACGTGCTTTGGGAACTCTTGAACTGGAAGCAACCAAGTTAAGGTTCTGATTTAGGTGGAGAAGCATCTGTATGGTTGGATGGCTTTAGTCTTTCGGGATTCCATTGGTTACCACAACCGGCGAATCCGATTAAATTGGAGATATTCGGTCAGTCAGTTAGTTACCACAGCTATTATGCATATGATTGCCAATATTTGGTCGTACCCTCCTGTTTATTTGGGTGCATTTTATTCATTCCCATTTAGGTTCATTTTCTGTTGGCATATGAATTTTGTTTCGTTTGTGCTAACAGACCCAAATAATGCTTCCAATAATACTTGTTAGGTACTCCTCTTAAAAGGCCGCATAATATAAGTTGGGAAAGCTTTTTAACATATAATATAATTTGGGTACCTCACTAACAAGGTCGCATAAATTACAATGGGAAATGTGTTTTTCGGTGTGAATAAAATAAATTGGGTAAATAGTAAAGATAGTCTTATAAACTAAATTGGGTACGAAACTAAGAGTGTCATATAAAAGAAATTGGGTACGGTCGCACTAAACTGACTAGGGAAGAGTAGATTAGGTATTGAATTGGACGGGTGAGTTGGACTGAGTTGGACAAGCACATGGTTGTTTGGTTTTTAAAGAGTTGGACTATGGCTGCACCTTTCCATGAAATGTGTAATATTTGTTACCTTTGCTATACTTATATCCAGTTAGATTCTGGCCTTTTGGGGTGCATATATTTAATACATTATCGCTGCTTAATTTCTTACTATTAGTTTCTTTTCTGCATGGATGGAAACTAAGATTTGTTTTGTTTATAGCTTGTGGACAATTTAACCGAAACGGGAGACATAATTTGTATTAATTTTATAAGCATTCATTCTTACTCCATAAAATATTGTATTAATTACCCAGCCAATTGAGTGAAGAGAACTCCCGCTTGAAGTAATTAAGTCCTCATTCCTGAAGTAATTACAGGTGTAGTTCTTGATAAGACAAAGTGGGGACCCATTAGACATTATCTGCAAAGTAAAAGGTTTTGTCCGTCATCAAAATATCAACGTAGTACAGAGGGGATGAACTGCAGTGAAGAACATTCTCATTCTTTATAAAAAGGAGAACCCTAATAAACTACTATTCATTCTTCTCTTTCATTTCTTCACTGCCTCCTTCAAAGTACTGCTCTCAAGTCTCAACCCTTCTTCTTCCATGGCAGCTGACAGGCCGCTAAACCCATATGCTAGAGAATATTATCACTCCTCTTTACACCCGCAAATAACTCATCATCTGATTCATCTTCCTTATGACATTAGTAGTTACAACAATGTTTATCCTCCTCCTCCTCCCACTCTTGCTTACTCCTATGCACCTCCTTCTCCTCCTAATCTTAATGTTTTCCCAGCTGATTTTTCTGTTGGAGACTGTACTACTACTCAACAGACTAGTCCTCACCCTTACTGCTCAAAGTACTACCAGAATGTTAACTTCAATGATATGGGTCTCGATTATTATCATCACTGGCAGCAAACAAAGATCCAACCACCATCATTACCACTAGTATCTTCATATTCATCATCACCAGTCATGAATCAGACTTGGGTTTTGGAAATAAGCAGTACTACTGATGAAGCTGATTATCATCATCAGCAGCAGGAGCAAGCAATAGCAGTTGCGGCTATAGCTTCTGATGATGGTGATCTGGTGGAAAATAAGAAAATCATAGCAGAGAGCTATGGGAAGGAACAACCATTTACTACCTCTTTATCTCCTCCATATGAACGAGGGAGTGGTAGTAGCAGCAGAAAAATTTGGAAGAAGGGTTTCAATGGTAAGCCGGTAGGAAGATTTATTTATCGGATATGTAATAACTCGCTGGGAAGTACTGCTTATCAACATCAGCATCCGGGTGTGAAGATCTACAATGGAAAATCAATATTACCTTCTATGATGTATTCCGAAGGCAAGATTAGCGAAGATGATGAAGTTGAACCGGTTCAACAGGACAGCGACAAGACAACCGTCATGATCAAAAACATTCCTAACCAATACACGTATGATACTCTTATCTAATCTATCTTTTGATTATTTTCGCACGGGTTTTTGTCCACAGGTGAAATGCATAATAGTTAGTACCGATTGTGGTTTAGGTTTATTAGTACAGTGTGCATGCTCGTCTTATTGTTGTTTTTGATCATCTGAGTAATTTTGCTTATACCCTTTTCAATTCCTCACTGATTATGAAGTTTTCTAGCTAGGGTAAAAAAATGGGGTGAGGTAGTCCAAAAGCTTACCCACTTATAGACGGTGTCCCATTAGGCCATTATTTCCAAGGAAAGTTGATTGATGGCATAGCTGAGGTTTCAAAGAATTTTTCATGTTTGCTTTATTGGTTGTTGTGTATTTAAGGGTATCTAAAAGGCTTTGCCTCTTTAGGTATCGATCTTTTTATTTCTTCTAACACTACTTTTATCTGTTTGGTGTGTTTTTAGCCGGAAAATGTTGATTGAATTCTTGGACAAACATTGCCAATCTGAAAATGAAAAGGCGAAGTTGTCATCAACTGACAAAGAAACTCTACTACCACAACTATCAGCATATGATTTTGTATATCTCCCCTTTGATTTCTGGTTAGTACCCGCACAATATAAGGTTTACAGTAAATTACCCTTTAGTGTTATGTAAGTGTACCGAATTACTGATTAGAAAAGATGATTTGAGATCAGCCTCTAATATTCTGTCCATTTACCGTCTTCTTCTGTAGTACTGACGCTAACAAGGGATACGCGTTTGTGAACTTCACAAACCCAACTGCGGTATGGAAATTTGACTCTTTCTTAAACAGCTATGAATGGAATGTCTTGAATACTAAGAAGATTGCTCGCGTTACATACGCGAGACGACAGGTGAATCATTTTGTTTGGGTTTCTCTATCTTCACTTTTGCTCTCTAGATTTTGTAAAAATGATACATCCCGGTGAACTGATCATATACATTTTATATATGCAGGGTAAGGATGCTCTAGTGAATTACTTTGAGGGCACCCAGTTTTATTGTGATTCTGATGAGTCGCTACCTGTTTGCTTTCTTCCGTATCGAGATGGGTCTGTCAATGAGATGGTTAAACAAAGTATTGTGGGCACATGTCTTGGATATCGCAAAGAGTGTTATCGCTACCGCTGTCGTTGCCATTTTCGACACCAGAAATAAGTGTAGTGTGGCCAAATTATTCCGTTAGTATGTCTCTCATTGTTACCTGTGATTAGCCAAAATCTTGGCTAACTAGTGTGATGCCTGTGAAGAACTTTAAGATGAAATTCAATCCCAAATTAGGTCGGGAGAGGTAGACCTTACCACCTGTAGTGGTACGGATCAAAGTACCTTGTTTATATAGGTGGTGGTGTCAACCATAACCCTCGTTAGGTTAATTGTAGTTTTCATTTACTAGTACTCTGTATCAGTTGTGTGTTTCGGTTTCTGTCTAGGGAGTTTGGTTTCTGTTTCAATAGCAAAAATGTTGTGAAGTTGTTATTTGGATCATGACAAGCAAAATAAAATAAATATAGAAGTTAGTTATTTGGTCTGACCAGTGTTATGCATATTGTAGTGTAGTTTGCCTCCTTCAAACTAGCTATCCGATTGGAATGGCTCCCTGCGAAGAACTTAATTATAAAGAAGTGTTCTGTATTTACATATTGCTAAAAAGACCGATCAATTTTACCGGTGAAGAACCATGGTCATGAGCAATTCCTCCGTCCTAGGTTAGATGCTGGAATAGGAATAGGGTTTTTTTTGTCGTAAAGTACTTGTTATATTTCATATTTTTTCACCTTTTATCCAGATTTGTTCTAAACTTGAAATCAGGCCATAAATTGAAATCAAGCCATAACATGGAAAATTGTATATTTCAATAAAAATTGAAATCAAGCCATAACATAGAAAATTGTGTATTTTAATAATAATTGAAATCAAGCCATAACACGGAAAATTGTGTATTTCAATAAAAATTGGAATCAAGCCATAACATAGAGAATTATGTATTTCAATTTTTTAGACACACTCTTGAATACTTTTTTTAATTTGATTTTTTTGAAGTAAAACAAAAATCTAAACATCTAAAAACTAGGAATCTTAAATATTAATCTAGGATAATGGTGAATAAAATTAATTCTCTTTGTGTTTTTTACTCTTTCGCGCAAAATCCAATTTTAGCCTCTATACTAGAAAGAGGGAGTTTCATTTTTCCACTATGATTTGAGGGAAAATTCTTGTTATTTGATTTTTGAATGAAACTTTATAATTTCACACTTAGGTTTCTTTTGGGTCAGAGAGAGAAACGGTGGTGCTATTCAGCTCCCTATTCTCCACCTCACTACTATGTTCCCTCCAATCTAAACCCTATATTCGGAAAATGGTGAACCCCACCTAAACCTGAATGTGATTTAAATTCTAGATGTGGTGTAGATAGAAGGGAGCAGAATAGGAAGATGAATAGCATTTACGAAACAAAAAGTAAAGTAGAAAATGATATTATTTTCCTAATTTAATGCAATGCATGGCTGGCAAAACCCTATCTTGATTTAAATTCCAGATCATCTTGGTGATTAACTAAGATTGACGAGCGCTTCATTTTCCATTACGTTTTTCTAAGGAGATAATGCAGAGTATCTTTATGCAGGTGAGGTCACAGTGACACAATCTGACTAGCTAGTCTCGTCTAGAAAGGTGATCTCGGAGAGGGAGCAACGAAGAAGAGAGGCAGACTGATGGGAAAAGGCACTGAGCCACTGAGTATAACTTTCTTGTCAAAGCAAGGACGGTGGAGGATGAGGAAACATTGGGCCGCCGTCTCAACATTCACATCAACGGTATCACATCAGTATTAATGACTTAAGCAGATAATGTGCGCTGGTATAAGAACTACAAAAATTCTCCGTGGACCCTAAGAACTAATCCAAAACGTAGGTTTTCATACAAGGATTAATCGGGGGCCCCCAAAAATAATTGGGGGCTCACCAGTCGGTTTCCAAATAGCATTTTGGGTTACTTTTTATTCCAATTTTTTAAAATGCTAAACTACTCCAAACCATTAGTGTTAATTAAGTTTATTAGTTAAGTTAAATTAGTTATAAATTATTAGTTAAGTTAGATAAAATCAGTTTTAGGGGAAAAATTTAGATAATAGAAAAATTGTATTTTTTGTGTTGGATAGAGAGGAAGAAAGTGAGTTTTGGGGGAAAATTTAGGTTATTTGAAATGAGTGATTGTAGTGGATGAAATGATGTAGGTGAAGATGCAAACAACATACATGATGGTGTTGATGGTGAGATTGTCTCATCTAATCCTATGGATTGGATGTTTGATGAAGAAATGTTAATAGAGGAAGCCATGAATATTGGTGCAAATGAAGATCCCATAGGTCAAAATGAAGGAACCAACCCTCAAAATGAGTAACCCCAAGCTCAAAACAATCAGGTAAACTTCCTATACTCTTCAAATCGCATGAATGGTGCTCCAAGTTGTCGATTCATGGTCATTATGTGTTGGATATTTTCAAAGAACCCTTTGAATACAGTCATTTTCCGTTGAAGGGTTTCTAATGACAGTTAGAAAACCTGAACAGAAACATTGTTCACTAGTACAAAAAGTCGCATCGGCCACATTTGATCACTGTGTCCATAGGCTTTCGGCCATGGATTTTTTTCACTCCAGAAATATGGTATCAGGTGCCATCACAAAAGGATACCTTTATGGCTACATAAAATTTGTGTGACTAATAGACATGATTTACCATGGCCATATCCCTATAACAGTGTCTATATGGTACTCAATTTTTTTAAGAAGTTGAGCATTTTTTCTACAACCATGGCCATAGGTTCCTTATAGCCACACAATTTATGTTTAATGTGGCCAGTGTTTACTTTAAAGCAACATGGATTTGTTTGAACCATAGCCTTTGCTACCAATCAGACACGCAAAAGTCATTTTATCATGGCTAATTAGTGACCTACAGTCACATTGAAATTGTAACACCATGGCAATAGACTTTCTTAAGATACAATACATGATTTCGATGTGGCAATACATGACTTGTAGTCACGTTCAATCTATATTACTGTGGCCATACATATTTTCAGACACGTGATAAACATTTTACATGGCCAATTAATAAATTACGGCCACTAAGAATTTGTAGCACCGTGGCTAAAAACTTTCCAAAGACACGCATACCATGCTCCGAGATCGAAACCTGACCGTGAGTTAACTACTCTAAGTCAGAAACTTGGTAAGAACGACGAATCTATCCATTTTTAGGTAAGATTCCTTCGGAATATTCTACGAAACCTCAAACAAACCTATTTTTGCATATTGTATGCATACCATGCTCAGAGATCGAAACCTGGCCACGAGTTAACTACTATAAGTCAGAAACCTGGTAAGAACGAAGAAACCATCCATTTACAGGTGTTAACCAGTCACTACTAATGACCTTGACCGTACATAGCTAATTTTTATCGGCTTATTGGATAGCAATTGCATATGATATATATATATATACATGATGCACGCACCCAATGAACCAAACACTTTGGATGCATAAACATCTTCATGCCATATGATAATCCAAAAAATTTGAAATTCATGTAGCTATATGTCTATCTTTGGACATGTTGGACAACTGTGTCTATTTCTTAATAATCCCAGTGACTAATATATTTGATTTTGCCTCGGAAAATTAAAGTGTCTAATGAACCCTACATTTTGGACACATAAAAGAATTAAAGTGGCCAAATAATTTTGTTTTTCGCCTCGGCTGAATATGCGTGTCTGTCGCCACCTTACGCATTAGACACACACACACAATTGGTTAATGGGACCATATACCCATCTATGGATACATGTCATGGGTTTATACTTAAAACCATGGACAAATAATATCCTATGGCTACAGGAAAGTGATCAACGTGGCCACAACAATAATCTATGCCTATAGCCACGGAAAAATATTTTGGTGTGGCTAGGCTTTTGATCTGAAAATGTGGCCTATGTGACAGTTTGTACTAGTGGTTTCTCCAATGGATGCATTGACGGAAGAGACACGCCTGTTCACTCTGAAAGGATTCCTGTAAAGATGAAAAGTCATCTTCAAAGGGTATGATTTCTCTTTAAATATCAGACTTGTTTTCATTCAAAACATAATCTCTCAATCTTTTCTATTTTCTTCTAACAAGCATCATCAGTTTCAAAACCAGTGTGTTCCTGGTTGGATTAAGGTTGTACAAGCTTTGAATCCAACATCTGTTGTGGGGCTTCAAGTATCCTGACGGTGATATTCTTTGACCTGTTTGTACACTTCTTCCTATTTGGGAAAGGGTCGAATAATTGTCGAAAATAATCTTTTCATAAGAGCCTTGAACCCTAATACAACAATTCTTTTCACCCTGTTTTAGTGTCTATTTTCCAACACTACGCAGCATCTCAATGTGAGAGTCATTAGGTCGGGAGTTTATTAAACTGACGACCCTGAAATGTCGTTAGTTATTTGTCACAGAAATAAACGACTCTAATTGCAGTATGAAAACTCGTCATACAGTTTTGAATAAATTGACGACTCTAATTGCAGTTATGAAAAATCGTCAATCAATTATGAAAATATTGACAACTCCATTTTTTAGGTCATCTAGTGTCGTTTACTCAATATATTAATAACCCAACGACTCAAAATCCCTTTACTCTCTGTAGCTATCACTCCAAGGGTCGTTAGTTTGTCATTAGTCTAATCGGACGACCCTTTCATTTTAAATGAGAGTCGTTTTTACATACGTCTCTAATATTGACGACTCATATTTTTCTTTTTTTAATAATTTCTGATTTCATAGAAACATTTCATTGAATCCTAAAAGTCATACATATTTCATAGGGTTAAATACAATACATGATAACGATGCACTTCTACACTCAATCATAAAGCATGTAATTATACACGGTTCCATGGAAGATAAAGTAGTAACCGTGTAACTCAAACTTTTTCCCACGAAGTACCTTGTAGTATGCATACGCCTTCGTCATCTGAAAACGCAAACATACGTAGTTAGTATCGATCAAAGCTTTGGATAAGTTTTACCTCTTGTTTAAATACTTACTCTTATAGTACCCATCATATCCGGAAAGGCTTCCCTTATGGCAGTAAATTCTCTTTTCAAAACATCACACTCGAATTTTATCTCTTTGAAGCGTTCCTTGACTTGTTTCAAAGACCTTGAGTTGGGATTTCCGTCCAACGCCGCAAAACGATGAATACGCGGTTCCACCAAGCATCTGATGTTTCATTAATGTCTTTTTCTAGACTTTCAAAGTGGTTTGTGACTTTCCAAGCTCTTGTAATGGCACAGTTCTCTTCGGAAGTGTAAGGAGTCATTATATTTTTATTTATTTCCTCTTGGATGATGAATAAATGAAAAGGAGAAGAGAAGGTTGATAATTATGGTGTTGGTAAGGAAGTGGTGAGATATGGGTCTGTATTTATAGAATTGAACGAGCCAACTGCCTCAACCACATTTGGTAGATTTAAATTCCCCAATAAATGCTAGTAGTATCTTGAGTCGTTAAAATTTAACATTTACAACTAAACGACTCTTAGAGTTTCGATATTGGGTCGTCAGGTTGGACATATATAACTGAACTATTTTTGAAGAAAACTTGGCAGAATGGTGTACATATTTCAGTGCGAAGTCGTTAGTTTATGTTGAGAGTCGTCAAACGATCATAATGTGTCGGCAATTAACGTTTTAGCAGATTGACGACACTTGTATAATGCTCGTATTTCTGTCACAAAATTCGTTAATCTGCATAATTTTGGTTGACAATTCTATTAGGTGTTGGCAACCTGCAAAAGATTGGTTGACGACCCTTGTTTGGAATATATATGGTTGAACTAGTATTATTGAATTGATAAAAAACATACATGTACTATGAAATAAAATATAAGGGAAAGACATAAAATAGTTCAATACATCGTGCTAGAAAATGTATACGAGATTAATTATATTGGGCGAATTTCCATTCAACTTCCTCCAAGAGAGTGTAGCAGTCCTCGTGCAAAAACTCATGGCCGTACCTTAATTCATATTGGGTCCGACCCAAAGAATATTGGAAAATAAATATTTTAATAAGTTAGTGTTGTTGATTAATCATAACCAAATTAATATTTTTTGATGAACGACATATTGATTCACAAACTTACTCTACTCGGGCGGTCTTCGTTTGGCATGGCGTCCTTACGAGCTTTCAATTCGTTACTCAGTAATACGCACTCATTGTATAAATAAGCGTACATTTCCCTGATCTGCGGGAGCGTCCTCCTATAACGATTTCCGTTTAGTTCTTTACAAACCTTAAACACACGTTTTCACCAAGAATTGGTGTTTTGATCATGCCCAAGGTAAGGCCCTCTTGTTGGGTCTTCGTTACTGGTCACCCATTCCGCTTCCTCAACGCAGTGCTTCATGAGAGTGGTGTGTGCTCTGACAATAGCAACATCTTCTAGGTTATTGAACGGATTTTGAGCCATTTTTAGTGTTTGAAGGTGATGTGTGACTTCTTTAGGATGATTAAAAGTTATGGGTGAATAAATTTGGAAGAGATAGGTGTCTATTTATAGCAAAAATGTACTCAACGGCTACTTGTTTTTGAATAAAACCGTTACTTTTTTTCAATAAATTGCAATTACTTCTCCTAGGAATCAAACATATCTTTGATTTTGAAATTCCTGCATTAACTGTAGGTAGAGTCGGCATTGGTTATATATATAACCTAATGACTCCTTAGTATGTTTAGTAACTGCTCGTCAAAGTCAACTTACCGTTAATGTGTTGAGAGTCGTTAATATAATTTGTGAAGAGTCGTTAATAGTTTTTCTGAAGAGTCGTCATTTTGCCATATAATATCTGGACGACCCTCTGATGATGGTTTTGTTTTTTTTTTTAGTTGGTAGTACGACAAAGCTCCCAGCCAGTACCCGTATCTACCATGGGTGCGGATACCTCCCAGCACTATATGACTGATTTGGTACGTTTACCTTAACCGCATCGGTATATTTATATATTCAAATAATTTTATTAGTGATCACATGGTTGTCTAATGTAATCGTTTGCTCAATGTAGACATGGAAAACCAAGAATGACATTAAGGAATGGCTTATCCCTAAGGCAAAAGAAAATATGTGCGTGGTTGTTAAAAGTAGACAAGCCCATTGTAACAAGATGGAAATGGTATGCGAGTGAGAGGGTAAGAAGGGAGAAAGTCACAGAGGCAAGAATTAAAAGTATGAGAAGAAGACGACCAGGGTCTACAGAACAAAATCGAAGAAGTGTGAATGCCCGTTCAGGATTATTTTCAAAATACATCATAAAACCGATGTATTCCGATTGTATAGTATTCTGAACGGACATCACAACCATGATCCACCCACCAGTTTATATGGACACACTGTATATGCCCGGCTGAAATCACATCAGATGGATAGAGTTAGGCAGATGAAGGGATTCAGACCACTTAAGATCCTAAATGCAATAAGGGTGGAAGATAAGGATAACTTATCCACCATTTCCACAATCAACGCCGCCAAAGCAACGATTAAGAGAACCGAATGGAATGGTAGGTTGATTATGCAACAATCATAGTGGTTAGCGGAAACACTAAACTACGCCATGCAAACTAAGGTTGGTCCAGATGTGAAAGTGACTCATATTTTTCTTGCACATCCAAGGATAGTGGATTTGGCTCAGTGTTTTTACCAGGTTCTCTTCATAGATTGCACCTATAAGACAAAAAAGTATAACATGCCGATGTTGAACGTGGTAAGCCATACTTAGGATAAAAATTCATTCACCGTTGCATGCTGCTTTATGGAAAAATAAGAAATAGAGGATTATGTTTGGGCATTGGAATAAGTGAGGTTGATTTACCATGGAGAAGTTATATTTATGGATACGGATTTAGAAATTATGAGTGTCGTTCTTCAAGTCTTTCCACTTGCTTAACAATTTCTTTGTACGTGGCACATTCAAACCAATTTTTTTCTAATTGCAAAAATCAAATCCAAAAGATCCATACTAAGAAGGGTAATCAACGTTCTAAGGAGGAAGATGAGCGTTTAAGTAAACTTTCCAAACAAGAGCATGCGGAAGAGAAAAACAAAGAAAAGGAAAAATATGATGAAGAGGGGGATCTATGGAAAGTTTTTTTTGCGAATATTGGGATTATTTGGCTCATTCGAAAACAGAGGTTTATGCTAACTTGCAGAAGTTTATTGATATTTGGAGCATGGATCATAAGAAGGTTGTTGGTTATTTCCTGAATACATGGTTGAGAAGGAGAAGTTTGTTTATGCATGGACCAATAAATACAAGCACTTCAAAAATGAGTCTACAAGTCTTGCAGAGGTGTCTCACGGGCTTTTGAAGAAAATTTTGGATCAAAACAGGGGTGGGGTAGTTACGGTACAAGAAGCAATTCACGAGCACGCAGAGGATGACATAAGAAAAATAGTCACGCAGAGTAAAGACCGTTTTTTGATGCAACACATAAGGGACAAAGATTTATTACGGTTGGTAGCTAACCAAGTATCATGGTGGGAAATTTACTATATGATGGATCAACTTATAGATTTTAGAGCTAAAGCGGAGGCTGGAAAGGTGATGCAGACGAAGTGTAATTGTGCAACCGATGTTTGGCTCGGCCTCCTTGTAAGCATAAACTTGGTGAGTACAAAGATTACATTCCTCTTGAAGATATCGATCCATTCTGGAAGCAACTTTTATTCATCCCAAAGCCCACGGGTTTAGCCGATGAAGAATTTGGAGACTTGGAGATTGGTAAGTACATAAACGAAAAAATACCAAAAAATAAATTATGCAGGAAGACACATTTTGGTTGCTAACTTGTGGTCGGCCGGCCGTAAGAGCTTGGGGTTTGAAGAAGAGCCAATCAAACAAAAACCACCCAGAAGACCAACAACTAAAATGTCATTTAGATAAACTGTTAACAATGACAAGGGTTGCGATAGAGACCAATCAAGTCATGAGCATGTCCAGGCGGAATATGATGAGTATGAAAATTCTTTCATTCCTACGAAATGAGGTCGGTCGAAAGAGAAAGAAAATGAAGATATGGATGTTGTTGAGCATGCGGTCGATACCCATCAAAGCCAAACAAGTGGTATGGTGACGATAAGAGGAATAAAGGGTAATCCTAAGACACTGATGGATTCGCAAGGAATACCACATCGTGTTGCTTACACTTTATACAAAGATTATACCAACCAACTTCCTTACATCATCTTAGATCACCTTATATCCACCGACGACATTGATGGGGATGGGAATTGTGGTTACCATGTTGCAACGGAACAATTAGGGCATTTCGACAAGGCCGACGAACTTAAGCTCACCCAAATCGAATATGCAAGGAAAAAAATGGCGGAAAAACTAGTTGAGGACAAACAACTCTATTTGACAATGCTCATGGAAGGAGATAAAAAAGAGAGGGAATTGAAGTTTAGGGAGTTGGTTTCAAACGTGAAATGGAGGAAGGGGTCGAAGAAGGCCGGTTATAAGTTTTGGATGCAAATGCCTTTTGGTGGTTAACTTTTAGCGGACACATTCACTTGTGTGGTAATTGTATTCAACAAAGTCTTCCACTGAGCGTCTTGTATGTACGTACCCTCACGAACTAGGTGCAATGCGGCGATAAAGAAAATAAGAATTGTAATGGCACATGTCAACAATAACCATTACATAGGTTTGAATATATTCGACGAATTTCCTTTACCACGGGTGATCTATGGTGATTGGGGAGACTACACCAATGAGTGGACAAACCAGTACGAGTATGGAATGAACATGTGGAATGCTTTGGAAGGAACACCAAGTACAATGCTTTAACACGTTGACATGTGCGACTAAATGCGGAATGAGTTTTTTTTTTTTTTTGAAGTACAATGGATGAATACTTGAATGTTTGTATTATCACTAATCCTTAACGAATACAATATGTTTTATCTTGTGTTATCAACTTATCATTATAAACCTTTTTTTTAAATTACGGTCATTTACATTTAAGCACTTCAAGGTAAAGACATTACCTTACCAACTTGAGTCGTTAGGTAAGCATTCATAAAGAAAAACGACCCTTGTACTCCAAATACAATGGTCTCCTGTAGGTTTTGGAAATTAAGGATCGTTACTGTGCATATTAACCAACGAATGACTCTATGTTAAAATTTATATGGTCGTTAAAAGTATATTAACAAACTAACGATTATATCAGACCACAAAAAAGGGTCTCATGTATGTTTTGTAAAGTATGGGTCGTTGTATTTCTTATTAACAAACGAACGACCCTATTATCCCATATTTGAGTTACATAAAGTCGTTATTATGATATCAATAAACGAATGAATCCAAATTAAATATATGGGTCGTTATTGTTTGATTTGAAAATGAAAGACTCAAAACATTTTTTTTAACTAGGGTCGTTTGATTTCTAAAACTCAAACCTAACGACTCCAGACATATACCTTCAACGGTTCTTTATGGTGGCACCATTTCTCCAAAAAATGCCCATTGGGGTATTTTGTATATAAAGATTCAAAAAAAAAATGTTTAATAGAACTTAAAACAATCAAAGTTTATCATTTTTGCAATGGCAAGTTCGTCATCAACTACCAATTCAATTGAAAGCATACTTAGAAGATGCAAGAAACCAACCAAATCAATATTGGCAATGGAAGAAGTGATACACAAAAGAAGCATGCGACCTGCTAAAAAAACCATACACTTTTACGCCATATCATACGAAGGAGGAAGAAGAGATGTGCGAGGCTGAAAAACGAGGCAAAGAACAAGCGCATCTCCGTGAAGTATTCAAGCAAGTCGAGGAAGAGACCGAATGGGTTAGAAACTATTACATCATCAAAGATCTTCCCGAAGAACATCAAGATTAGAGTATATTTTGGACTCAATTTGGTTGGAGTCCTTTCGATAATTACAACAAGAAACTACGCTATGATTATTTACCGTCCCATATTCGTGATAGGACGATTCACGTTATAAGATTGTGCACCAATTTTTACGAGTATCTGTCGAGGAACAAAGGGGATAGGTGTGCGGCCCAAGCTGCATATACCAAATGGATAGGAGAGCAGTTTTATCACATCGAAGCCGCAATGGTAGTTTCCCGAGGAACAAAGGAAAAGGAATAACATGTAATGAGTTGAAAATATGGAATTTATTTAGATCAACTATAATGTAGCGTAAGAGTTTATTCCTATGCTACTATTTCCAAGTTTTAATGAAGGGTCGTTAGCCTTTATATAAGCAGTATAATGATGACTCAAACTTTGTATTTCAACACATTCTAGGAAGTCGTCATATATTTTATTTATATCCTAACGACCCCCAATGTGGATTTCAAAAATCCTACCGTTTGGATTTTCTTCTATATAATACCACCCTTTCTTCTTGAAAAAATAAAAAAAAAACGTCCATTTTCTACCAAAGTACATCGACTTTCAATAGGAATGGCGGAATGGGAAATTTATGAAGATTTGTGTCTTGTTAAATCGTTTGCTAATACATTCCGTGAACGTCCAAATGAAATCTATTCAATGTATTGGAAGATAGTTAAATAGTTCTTTTACGGGTGTACCAGGAATCCGAATAACCGCAAATGGAGAGACTTAGCATTTCGATTCAACTACATAAAAAGTATAATGCGATAGTATGTTAAAGTTAGAAATATGGTGTACCAACTTCATCCACAAGATCCTCTTAGATAAAAAGTGAGTAATCCGAGAATATTTATTCTTATGGCATCGTTAAAAGTTGTCATACTAACATTTAAGAATTCACTGTATTCCAGCTGGAACGTTTCAATGGGATATGGAGAATTCGTAATGGGGAAACAAAGTTCATTCACCACAAAGAATATACGATGTTGTACCGACGTGCAAGGAGGTTTATCGATGAACACTTGGTGTGTCAGACTCTAGATTACCCGTACTAAACCTCCGTTGTTGTTCAAATTCTTACTCGTCAGGAATGCAACTTTGAAGTAAAGTTATTTCCTTAATGAAATAGATGTCCGTTTATGTGCCAACTTATAAGTTTGCAAAATAAACTTGATGACCCTTATTTTATTTTATTTTATTTTATTTTATTTTATTTTATTTTATTTTTCCTGGACGAGCCTTGAAACCAAATTGCCGACTCTTAATATATTTTTTTTCCTTGACGAGCATTAAACCGGTTTAGACAATGACTGGTTTCATAGTTATAGAAATAAGTCGTTAATTTAACCAATGGGTCGTCAGAATAGATTCGTTAACCATATATATAAATGTTAACGACCCTGTAATAAAATCAGATAGAGGGGTGGTTTGATATCCGTGTGAGTCGTTCGTATGCATAACATTTTTTGCCGACTGTAATTCTCATATTTAGAGTCGTTCATCTGCATAACATTTTCTGCCGACTCAAACTACAAGTTGTCATATTCTCCAGATTTTCACATCTTCTGAAAATTCATATAAGCACAAAAACTTCTAAATTGTTAGGGAACCCAATCCACACAAGATACCGATACTACGAACTACAGAAAATAGTTGTATCTAAGAACGACGTAAGTTAAAGTCGACAATAATAAAATACATAAGTTGTAGATATTAAACCATACACTTTAAAGTTCTAGACATAACTTCTCCTCACTCACTACCTCGACCCCGACCTCCGCCTCGACCTCTCTGACTTCCCTGAGTTGATAATGTCCGACAATTCTTTAAAGGACCTTGTCCAGGACATCCCCTTTGAGAAACACCTTCTTCTTCACTACCTTGATCATCACCATATCCCTTTTGAGCACGTTCTTGTGTTAGTTGGCTAGTTGTTCTCCTTGTCATCTTACATTGCTTTTCCAGATCGGCGAACATTTTATTTGCTTGTGGATTTTCAATGTGTTGGTAGTACTCAGCGTACATGCGACTTTTCTCAGGTTCTATCACTTCTCCTTTGTCGGCTTTGCAACAAAATGACTTCATAAAAATCTTTACATGTTCCCTCTATTTGCTTTCAAATACCGATTAAGATTAACATAATTAACATTGTATGTAAATGATTAACAAAATTCGAAAAATAAGTACTTACCACAAGCTTAAGAATGGAAGAGTCATCTCTAGTGTCGGCTGTAGAATCAGCAGAAGATGCTTTGTTGCTCCTCATACCCGTAGTCTGAGTAATCCTTATCACTTGATCGTGGGAGAAGCCTTCATACCATGGCATGTAATCAGCGGTTACCTCATGACCTTCATGAGAAAACTCCCACCAAGAGATACTAGTAGGAAAATGCCTATTATTCCAATTCTCAGTCACAGGCTCATGTTCATAAGAAACAACCAACGCCTTTTTGTCCACCTTGCATTTCTTTAACTTATATTTGAATGGTGGTACATAATCCTCGGGTGAATCTTGAATATACCCAAGCTGACTCATTACTCTATGCGGATTGTACATTGAGTATCCATAGGGTAAAAAAGAGGGCCATGGTAATATGCGAGATCTTGCAATTCTCCTACTCGATCTTCCTTGTAGGGATCAAAGGTTACCTCTTTGTTTGTCATGTTGTCCAATTTTTGGCGCATGGCTAGCAACTTCAACTTCTGCGCTTCCTCCTTATCCTGAGCTCCAATGTACTTGTATCGAGTTCCTCTTGGTTTAGTATTGTTCCATGTTGGCTGCAATTTGATGTCTTTATCGCCTTTGATCAATGAGGGCAAATGCTCGTAAACCCACACCTAAAACAACATCAAAACAATAAAAATAATGTTAAATCTAAAAAATAGAACAACAAATATTACGAACAACGAACTAATTTGATAACTCAAATTACCTGAAGTAAAGCCAAATTCCCGTTCATTTGAGAAGTTCTTTCCCGGGATGCCTTTGCTAGCTTAGCGTTAAAATGTGTTATTATGGAAGTACCCCACGGGTACTTACTCACCTTATCCAAGGGATCCAAAAGTTGAAGAAGGTTGACGCTAACTCTGTTTCCTTTTCTATCGAGAAATATAACCGAAGCAAGGACATACAATAAGTATGCGGCTTCCGTCGCACGAACTTCAAAATCAGAGAGTAGTTCATTTTCTCTGTCCTTCTCAAGTGACCCCGCATACATCTCTCTAATCTCAATAAGTTTAAACTCTTTATTTGGGTACTTATTTCCCATCACAAAGAGGACATGCATCTTCTTTTCATCCCATCCAAACAAATTCTTCGTCAATTCATAAATTTTTTCCAATCTAGGTTTTTCTTAAACTTGTCTTCCGTGGATTTTCTATCAACATGCAATCCTAGAATCTGTTCTGTGTCTTCGAGAATCAATGCCATCTCGCCAAATGGGAATTGGAATGTATCGACTTCGCCGAAAAGCCTCTCAGTAAAACATGATACTGCAGCCTTGTCATATGCAATCACGGAGTTTTCAACGGCAGCATACAAATATGAGTTTTCAACAATGTCTTTCACTCTTGGACATTCACCTTCTAGGGGTCATTTTTGCATAAGAAGATTGATGTATAAAAAGACGTGTGGCATTCTTATGATCCTACGAAAGACAAACAAATAGAATTAAAATATAAGAAATCAAATATCAACAAATCATATGAAAAGCAAAGTTGAGACTGTTATAATTGTCTCATTGATGGTACGGGCCCACGAGATATCATATCCTAATAGAACCTTGCCGCCATCTTTAGGTTCACCTCTGGCTTTCCCACCGGGTAGACGAATAAGATGCAAATGCATGGGTCGAATGTGTCACGCGCTTGGTTTAATTGGGACTTTCTTCTTCGGCTGTGGTTTTGGTTGCGCATCATCCTCCTGAATCTCCTCCTCCTCCTCCTCCTCATCATCATCATCATCATCACCGCTACTACCATCATTTATTTCCTTACCATTACGATCATCATCATCATCCTCTTTATCACTGCTACCACCACCATTTCCATCCTCATCCTCATCATTACCTTGATACCCCTCTTCCTCAATCTCTACCACCTCATAACCACCATTGAATCCATCACCACCATTACCACCATTCCCTCCATCACCACCATTACCTTGATCGCCATCCTCCTCTTCATCATAAGCATCATATTCACATACTAAATGAATTTCCTCATGTTTCGCAACTTCTTTTTCTTCATCGCTTGGGGTTGTAGATATAATAGCAGATGTTGAAGACGACGATATAAAGGAATCATCACATGGTTCTCTGGGTTCGCGGATAATTAAGGCTACCTCACTCGGTGTTTTTCCTCGTAATAGACCCGCATTTATGTATTTTTGGTTGCGGGGAGGTCTGGATGGAGGAGTTACCAAGATATTCTTATCCTTTTTATTCTTGTTACTGAAAGGCACAATAACAAAAATTAAGAGTCATCGGAAAAATTTCACAAAATAAACTACTCTTACCAAAAAAAAAACGACTCAATGTATATGATTAACGATTTTAAGTTAATGCTTAACGATTCAAGCAAATTTGTTAAAAGACACTTCCTATTTTTTAGACAGAAGAGCAAATTTGTCCGGTGTAGATTCGTTCACTTATATAATTCGTCGTCCACAAAAGTCGTTAACTAATTCCAATAATGTGGACGAATTATTCATTTTTTGGGACAAAGTGGTGGTTTGAAAATCACATAGGGGTCGTTTTCACCAAAACAAATGGTTAACGATTTCTTGATGATTCAACATGCATGTCAAAAATCGTCAACAAAAAACAATTGGTTAACGATTCTAACCTACAAAAATAATACTACAGCAGGAATCGTTTTCTCCGCAACCCTAATGGTTGACGATTTCTCCAAAGTCGAACATGCAGATCAAAAATCGTTAACCAAAGATGAAATATCGTTAAGCAAAGATGAAAAATCGTTAGACATTCAAACTTGATGTTTAACGACTCCCATTCTGAGAAATGGATTTCTCTGATTCAAACCCTAATTTTCAGCAGAACATCAAATTAAACTAAAACCCAAGTTAGAGTAGGGGGTTTTAAAGGACATACCATCTGATTGGAGCCATTTATTTGTCCGGAGGTTTTAATTTCTTACTTGTACTAGAATACTCCTTCGCCGCATTGACGGTATCAATGAGATTGACAATTTGACTGGCTAGTCTTGCAGTCCGCTTAGTACGTGCCATGTTTGTAGAATAAGTTAATCGTCGATTAAAGTTTTCGCATCGACGATTTCGACGATGAATCGGATGAAAAAAAAATTCTCCATAGTCGTTAATGGAGGATGAAAAACTGATAGAGGGAGAGGGAGAGGAAAAGAAAAAATGATTTGTCCGATTATGGTTGATGTTCTTAAGAAACGAAGAACATCAACCATAATCGGTAGGTAAAGTAGATTATTATCTACTGATTATGTTTCTGCTAGTGTAAATCCAAGAACATCAATCATTATCGGTAGGTAAAGTAGATTATTATCTACCGATTATGTTTCTGCTAGTGTAAATCCAAGAACATCATCCATAATCGGTAGGTAAAGTAGATTTTTATCTACCGATTATGGTAGAACCAAAATTCGGAAGAAAAAAAAACTTCAAATAATTCTACTAACAATAACTAAATGTACACTAACTACCGAATTCATGTTTAATTTCCGATTATTAAAGGGAAACTTCGCCATTACAAAAAAAAGGATAAGGGGTGAACTCAATGTAGGTTTGGATGACCCTATTTTGTTTTATTGTTGGCCCCTAAATCCTTTTTAGTGGCCCCTAAAAACGCTAGGCTTCTAAAACTGTAACAAAAAATATTATAGCATCACCAATATGGATGTTTAAATGTACAAACAAATAGGAAGCCAATGGTTCAAACTACTTATGTCAAAAATGCACCGCCATCTCTCCTATTTCCTCCTATTGTTCCTTTCCTCGGAAAACATATGATCAAGTCTTTTCTATCCATTGAGCTTTATTTTTATGACCGTTAGGCTTCTTTATCGGCATCTTTAGTCCGGAAAGCGACCGGATTTTTTAGATTCCAATTTTTCTGTGACTATATCCTTGGATTATGTTTCTTCTTTGGGATTCTTGCCTCTATGATTCTTGTTCCTGTGAATCTGTGAGTCTTGACCGGCCTTTTATTTGAAAACTCTTTGTGATTCCTAGTCCTTTTCTATTCCGTTGGCTCTGTCTTGGAGATTCTTGTTATTGTGTCTCTTTATCTTCTCGGTGGTTCTTCTCTGTTGTTTTCTCTCAGTGATTCAATTGCGGTGGTTACCCCAGATCTTCCAATTTATTCTATTCTTTTTTGTTGATCTTTTCTGGTTTCCATTGAAGTCTATATGTTTGTTAAAATGTCTAAATGCACTAAACCGGTGTTATTGACCAATAATTATGGAAGTTGTTGCTGCAAGGATAATATGAACTCTAGCTCTGCAAAGAAAATGAAAATAAAGGAGATTTGTGCAAGTCATGTTAGTAGCAGGTGGAGAGGCAAAAGAAAATGGAGATCAACTGCTGCTTTATTTTGGAAAAATGTTTTAATTTCCACGATTAAATCCAAATTCATCATCAACACCCCTATTAATAGAGAAATACCAGGCTTCATAACAAACTACAAATCATCTACTCCTTAAAATCTTAAGAGTTCTGAAGAGATGCACGAAGTTAAAACATCAGGATTGTACATTTTCAAGCTCAAGAGAGGAGTCTTAAATACCAGGACAACAAAAAAATTGGTGGTATCCCTTGTTAATATTATGATTTTGTTAAAATCTTTTGCTTTTCCCACCATAAGTGGATAACTAGGAGCAAGGGAAAGAAATGAAACTTCATCATCGATGTAGGTGGATCAAAGATACTCATTAGAGGTATCCAAGGTGACTCTAGTGTGATGACGGAGCTACTGCAATTGTACTCTCTTTCTTGTTACCTTATTGTGGGAGCTAACTAGGTTCTTTTCTATCCGTTTAATCTTTTTATGTTTTTTATTTCTCCCCTCTTTCAATCTTTATTTGCCAGGGAAATGGGCTATAAAATTTTATGCAAAAAACGTTAATTTTTTCCTCCTTCTCTTATCCGACGATTTCTTATTTCTGGAAGTTCATTAGTATTTTATCTTGGAATTGCCAGGGATTGAGAAATAAGACCACTAGACAACAACTTAGGAAAATAATCACTGCTCAGGAACCTAATATTCTTTTTCTATATGAAACTAAAAACCAAAATGATTTTGTTAAACAAACTTTAAGCAAGTCTTTGTTCTATAATGTTGTATGCCAAGCTCCTATTGGGATTGCTGGGGGGCTTGCAGTGGCATGGGATAATTCTGTGAGACTAGTTGTCACCTATCAAGATGATAACCAGATAAATTGTACTATATGGGATGAAAGAACTAAATCTGACTGGATTCTCACATGCATGTATGGTAGCCCTTACAAAGATATTAGGAAAGAAAATTCTTGGAAAATGGTAAATCTCATGGGACATAACATGTTTAACCTTGGTTAATTTTAGGAGACCTAAATGTCACTCTCAATCCCGAGGAAAAGAAAGGGGGAAATTCCCCTGATAGCGCTGAAATTAGAAAGTTCAATAGAGATTTTAATGACATAGGGCAGCATGATTCAGGGTTTATAGGCTTTCCCTTCACTTGGTACAATCAACAGGATGGTTCTGACTTAGTTGAAAAAAGACTAGACATGGGAATGGCCAACGGGTCTTGGCTCACTCTTTTCTCTAATGCTTGTGTAAACATTTTCCACCAATAAGATCTGACCACTCTCCCACTTTTATTATTACTGATATTCATGTACACAAAGGTTTTAGACATTTTAAGTACTTTGGTTTCTATAATGATGAATTGGCCTATAGGGAAATAATCAATTCTGCTTGGGAGTCCAGAGTCATTGGCTCAAATGCTTTTGTTTTAGCTAATAAACTGAACTATGTTAGGATAGATGTTGGGAAATGTAATAGAAATGACTTTGGTAGGATTCATACCAACCTAGTCTCCCTTAATCATGATCTTGTCAACCTTTTAGACATACCCAATATCAGACTGAATGATCCTAGAATCAAGGATACAAAAATTAAAATATGTAAACTTCGGGACTATGAAGAGGAGCTTTGGAAAATAAAGGGCACAGAGAAATTTATTCAATTAGGCGACAAAAACACCTATGTCTTCCATCAGAATGTTATAAAGCGGCAAATAATAAGTAAGATTAATGGACTCTATGATAATAATAATAGGTGGATAGAACGAAAAGATGAAATAACTTACTGTCTGAATAATCATTTTGAAACTTTACTTTCTACTTCTGCTCCTATTTTGAATAATGATATCATAAACCTTGTCCAATATTCTATCACTAATGATGAGAATGCTAAACTCATGGCCTGTCCCACTGATGTTGAAATTCATGATGTCGTTTTCGGTACGCAACCTAATTCTATCCCTGCCCCCTGGGTTGCACGGACGCGGACACGACACGACGCGGACGCGGACACTACAAAATTCTCAAAAAACTAGGACGCGGACGCGTATATACATATTTTATTTATATATATATATATATATAATTATGTATTTATACAGCAAAGTCAAGTATTTCCATTCTAAAAATTAGAAAATAATGCTACATGTGTATAAATTTCAAAAGAAAATGAAAGATCGTTTGTTTATACACGCCGAAGGTCAAGCAATCAATCACTATTAAACACATGGCACAATCAAATTGCATTCTTAGAACAACACATGTCCAACCAAGGGTATATGTGATGTATTTCCAATTACAAAATCCTAATAAAGAGTTACATGATTGATCTAAATGTTTGTCTTTCTTCATTTAGTTAATAATAGTAAAAATAAAGGAAGAAGTTTAAATGAAAATGGAAAAAAAATGCTTCAAACCCAAGTAATCGGTGCGTCCAAAAAGGACGCGCGCGGGACGCGTATTTGGTGCGTCGGACACGCGTCGTGTCAGCGTCAAACGCGCGTCCTGCGTCCGACGTGAGTCGGACGCGGACACTCCACCAAAATCGGTGCATCCGTGCATCCCAGCCTGGCCCGGATGGATTTCCAGCCTGTTTTTTCCAAAAAAAAAAGGGTTGTTGTCTAAAGTGATGTTATTTAATCTGTCCAATCCTTTTTTACTAGTGGTCACATGTTAACTCAGCGTAATCATACTTTCATATCTTTAATTCCGAAAGTGCTCCACCGTCTAATCCAGGTGACTATAGACCTATCAGTTTATGTAATGTGGTCTACAAGATAATATCTAAGGTCATTGCTAATAGATTAATACCTCTCCTTGATAGGCTGATTTCCCATTTTAAGTCAGCCTTTGTTAAGCAACGACTTATCTTAGAAAACATTCTTGTTTCTCATGAGATAATCCATACCATGAGGAAAAAGAAAAAGAAAAAGAAAAAGATCTTTATGGGCTTAAAAAATGATATGTCTAAAGCGTTTGATATAGTAGGAAAATGAGCTTCTGTGATGACTGGTGCAACCTTATTTACCAGTGCATCAACACCAATTCTTCGGCTATTTTGATCAATGGGTTCCCTGGTAGGAGATTCAAACCTACTAGAGGACTAAGGCAGAGAGTTCCTCTATCTCCTTACCTATTTATTCTCTGTGTGGAGTCTTTTTCTATAACTATTGCACATGATGAGTCATGTGGTCTTATAAAAGGTTTTAAAATTCATAAGAATTTCCCTTCTATCAGCCAACTAATCTTTATAAATGACTGTCTGATTTTTACCAGGGCTTCGATTACACAAAGTAACAATCTGCTAAAAGCGCTTGATGATTCTGGTAAGACCTCTGGGAAAATTATCAATTTCTTTAAGTCATGTATTTTTTTCACCCCTCATGTAAGTAATAGCTTTGGTAAAGAGATAATCAACATTTAACAGGTTAAGAAAATTAGACTTGATGATAAATACTTTGGGAGTCCCTTATTTACTAAGAAATCTAAAGTTGATTGTTTTGAAAATTTGTTAGATAAAATGGAGGACATAGTTAAAGGTTGGAATGGCCAAACTCTGTCCCCTCCTGGTAGATGCATTATGGCAAAAGTTGTCTTAGAAACTATACCTGTTTATAGTATGTCGTCTTTTATTTTCCCTAAAAAGACTACTCAGAGAGCTACTGCTATAATAAGAGACTTTTGGTGGGGAAAACATGGTGGGAGGAAAGGCTTTTATATAAAAAACTGGAAAGGTCTGTGTAAATCTAAAGAGAAGGGTGGTAATGGTCTCAAACACCTTACTCACTTTAATATGTCTCTTATTGCTAGAAATGGTTGGCGTCTTTTTCACTAGCCAGATTCTATATCCTCTAAGAATATGAAAGGAAAATACTAACCCTTTCCATGCCACCTATAATACTAGATCCTCTTGGGCTTGGAAAGGGGTGTACAAGGGTCTAATGTTGATCAAAGATAACAGTATTTGGGAAATTGGAAATGAAAAAAAAATCACATTTGGAGAGACAAGTGGATCCCTGACTTAGAGGGAAATCCAATTACTCTAAATTGGGATGGCATTGACAGTGGTCATTTCCTTGTCTCTCATCTCATGTCTGCAACTGGATGGAATATCCAAACCCTTCAACTTTACTTTGACTGGGAGGTTATAACAAGAATCCTTAGTATAAAACCCAACAAAGATAATGAGGATACTTTAAGATTGTTGGAAAACCCCCAGGGGCTTTTCACTCGTAAATCTTTATATGACATTCTAGATAAGAAAAATAACCAATAGAAAGACACCTTTGCTGGAAATATCTGGGATATGAATGTATCCCAAGAATCAGTTTCTTTACTTGGAAAATGCAGAAAAACATTTTTCCTTTTTAGTGGGCACATTTACACCTATATTCTTCATATTAACCATGTTTGTGTGATGTTCATGACTCATATTGAGACAGGAGAACATTTACTAATGCAATGCAACTTCACCAGAGCATTTTGGGCTCATTGTTATTTAAATTTGACTGCTTCCGCCCTAGACTTTACTTCTATAGTTGACTGGTGCTCCTCTTAGTTCTCCAGAAACCATCCTCCAACACATTGGGGTGCTTAGGAGACTATAGCTGCTACTCTGTGCTAGTTTATCTGTAAAGGCAGGTGTGATGTGGCTTTCCAGAAGGTTCAACCAAATCATAAAGTCACAGCTACTTTCATCATGAACCATATGAACTTGTCGGAGAAAATTACCACTAGGACCAGTAGTACTAGAGAAAATACAATTTTTAGAGATGATGATAATGTCCCTAATATGAATGTAACCTTTGCTTATATGTCCAATCTTAATCTTCTTATGGGGCTAACAGGTGTTGGTGTAACCATTACAGGATCCCTCGGAGGACACAATTGGCAGATCAACAAGAGGAGTTAGAGCTCAAAACAAAGAAAAAGGTGATTGCATAGTTTTTCAAGATGCTCTCCAGTGGGCTTCAAGGCTTCATTGCATAATTTTCAACCTAGTAGGCAATAACATGAATCTGAATAGCACCCTGCAAGGTGGCCAAAGAAGGACAACCTGAAAGATGAATTCTATAGTAGACAAGTTGTTAACTATTTTAAGTACTTTTGAAAAGGTCAATTGTAAGGATTTACAGTCCAAAAATTTCTCTGACCTCCTGCATCTATCTTTAATTGGAGGCAAAAATCAAATTCCACAAATCTGGGAGGCACATAATATCTGTATGACTGGATACAGCTAGTTCTCTTATTTTCGTTTATATAAAAAAAAAGTAGGAAGCCAATCTAAAGTGATATAATAATGAGATTGCAGATTCGCAGAACTTGGAATAATATTAGTGGGCAAGTAGCTTCCTGCTGCACTACTAAAAGTTGAAGATACGACATCATTTTTATGTGATAAAAGTTCTATTTTCATGCTCGAAGGTCCTTTATCTTTCATAATACAACTGTCACCGTCAACGGCTTCATTAACTTTACCAAGATGAGCCCACCCAAAATGAATCCATTGGCAAATGCAAAACATTACCAAACAAAATATATGATAAAAAAGAGAAGCACCAGCAAAGTTGAATGAAAATGAGAGTTACCTGGATATAGTTTGGAAAAAAATTAATAACCATTCGGATCATACTGTAATATCCTTCACCAACCCATCTACTGTTCGAAGCATAAAGTAAAACAAATACAACACGTGGGTAATTTGAAACATATGAGAGAGTGCTAGCTATTGCGAATGGTTAATGGGGTTTTCAAATCCCATATAATTAACACAAAACATATTTGATTAATGGGGTTTCCAAATCCTTTTCAAACATATATTTCATCAAATTCCTTATGTGCAATAACATATTTAGATAAATTTACTTAAATTAGGAAAGATTTCATGAATCAATTGATTAATTCAAATAAACCACGAACAATAAACGTGGGTTTTAATCAAATTTACGCAAAGGTATACTGGCTAATGCTACATCATCTACTAGCTCTAACACAAGCAGAAGACCCAAAAGAATACAAAAACTGAAGATGCTATTATAACCCAAAACTTAACAATTAACTAGATTTCACAACAAAGAAAACCCCATTACAATCAAATCCATGTAGTAAAAAAGCTCATGAAAAATTATCAAAAATAGGAGAAGTTATACCTACGGTTGATGAAACCAAAATCCTCATGTTTGTGGGTGAAAACTGTTTTTGCGGACTTTGGTAATTTTGGGTGTGTGGATGAGAAACGAATCTAAACCCTAAACAATGCACTACACGGGAGTGCTTTTGATTCGAGAGATCAATCTGTACAATCCTGGCCTAAACTAAAAAATGGCCATTCCAGGCTTGCTTCGGTCACAAAGTGAAAGAGAAGGGTTGCTCTTAGGGTGGGAAGCAAAGAGAGTCTTGAGACCAAAATAGTTGATTCTGAAGATGTGACTTGTTTTTATGACTTGTATCAGAAAGTGGAACTGGCTTGCAAAGTGGAAAGCTATCAATTCTTGGTGATTTCTGGATATTATATTGTTGCCGACCAAAAAGCTTCTCCTTTGGTGAAAATAGGTGAAGCCTATTTATACAAGTCATATTGAAACGTACCCTGGTCTCGTAGGAAGTGGAAACGATTGAGTGGTGGAATAAAAATAGAGTAACGTGTAACCGTCAGTCATTATGCTTCCATGATGAAGGAAGTGAATTCGTTTACACCGTTACTTTTTACCACCACTAATTGTCCTACTTCATGACACTTTCTTGTAATGGGCCCATTGCACATCGCACGTTGTAAACCGCCAGACCAATACCCTAATGAACATCCCCCAGTTTGTGACACGTTTTATGTCTCGAGTCTTTTCGTGGAAAACTTGTAGCACTTTGCTACTTGTGGCAAGTAAAAGTCAAGGGACTTACCGCAGGAAAATAGCATGTGATTCTATTAGGTTTCGTTTTGGCTGGTCGCCTAAAACTTTCCACAGGTTTGTCAGTTTGGTGGCGAACTTCGATGGCAGAGATCGCGTCTCATGAAGGAGGGTAGACGTTGATCATGGCTACCTTGTGTTGGCACCTGATAATGGCGTAGGGGCATTTTGGCGTATGCCAGTGGTTATATATCATGGATGGCATGACTCGTGGATGCCAGTGGAATGATGGTGCAAGTGACGCCTAGCGTAGCCATGGCCACTAGATTTAGTCGGATGATCGCCTAAAACTTGACACAAGTCTGTCAGTTCGGTGGCGAACTTGGATGGCTGAGATTGTAATTCAGGAGAGAGGGTGGCCGTTGATTATGGACACATTCTATTGGCACATGTTAACGGCATAGCCGCGGCGTAGTGGTATGCTCCTATGTCATGGTGGCATAGCCGCGTCTGTGGTGTTGTGGCATGGCCACGCCTGTGGCGTTGAGGCATGGCCAAAGATATGGCTTGACGGCATGGCCTAGGATAGGATTTGGCGTCGTGGCCAAAGTTAGGGCTTGGCGGCACGGCCAAGGTTAGGATTTGGCGTTGTGTCCAAAGTTAGAGCTTGGCGGCATGGCCAAGGCTAAAAGTGATTCGTGGAATGTTGTGGAATATGGCCAAAAATTAGGGTTTCAGCTTGTACTACTGAAGCAAAAGTATTATTTAGATCATGAAACCCTAATTGGAGTCCGTTATGGCATTGGCCCCGAATAGAAAGTGGATTAGCATATAGTGGCGTCATTTGTGGATCATTGGCACATTGTTGTTGCAGAGTGGTATGTTGGCATGCCTGTTAATACGTTGTTGTGGCAAGTTGTGTTTGGAATGCCAGTTAGTATGGTGGTATGGCAGTGTGCATTTGGCCTTTTATGTATGGTGGCGAGTTTGGAGCGATTTGATTGGTCAATAAAAGGGGTCGGCCAAACATAAGGCGCCACCACCTCTCTAGTGCTCATGGTGCATTTTAAAGTGACCTGATCGGTTAGTAGGAAGGAGAGGGGCCGACCAAGAATGGGCATGTCTACACTTCTGGTGTGAGCATGGCGGCTTTAGTGCAACCTGATTGGTCGAGGGAGATGGGGCTGGAAAGAAACATGGGCCCGACCTCATTCTAAATGCGTGTGGCGCATTTAAAGCGACCTGATTGGTCGATGGAAAGGGGGCCAGCAAGCGAGGGCGTGGCCACACTTCCAGCACGCTTTGGCGGGTTTAAAGCGAACTGATTGGTTGATGGAAAGGGGCCGGTTGAGCAGCGTGGGTGTGGCCACTTGCAAGTAGCGCTGGCTGGCCTATGGCATGGCCACACCTCCCTTTGTTGCTTCTCCCATTCCGCGGCTCCTTGTTTTATGATTTTGGGTAGGATTTTGCACCTACTAATCCATGGCGGATTAATCACCTAGTTTTCCTATGCTTAATTTCGATAAGCAAGGTCTGATATACTACTCAAGGTGCAAAAACCTAACTTTTGCAAATCATTCAGGGTAATTGATTGAATTTTACGTGTTGACGCGGAGATCTTTTTTTAAGTTCATTACCAGAGAGCATCATGCTTTCTGATTGAATACCTTATGCAAAGACCTTATCCTTGATACTCGGAAATTCGTGCTACTCTGTTGCGAGTGAACACAAATTGTCATTCCATATCAACATTGAGGGTTCAGCCGAGGAACATGGCATAGAAAGCATTCAAAGAAACTTATATTAAGTGAATATAGGCAAGGTGCCAAAATTTACAGAATATCTGGGATTGTTGCTACATGCACCATTCTGGGTAAATTTCATAAGAGAATATTGAGTTGCTTAATAAATGTGTCAGTGAAGAGGTGGACACCTATGGCTCTGTTTTCTTACAGAGTGACGTCACATCAGATGTAAGGTTTCACAATTTTAACCCTAAGCTAAAAACCACCATCAACACCTCAATAACACCTTTCTTTTTTATCAAATCAACATGGCCAAAAATGCGTCACAGAAATGATAAACATCAGTTGAGAGATATGAAGAGATCAAGTGGAAGATACGAAGAAGATCGGGTGAAAAAGATGAAGAGATCTAGGATTTTTAGTCCCCATTTTGATGTCGACGAGAAAGGAAATAAAAATTCTATTTCAGGGGATGGAAGGTTATTACAATCATTAGCTACGACTCATAGGTAAGACCCATCGAGTCAGGGGCATTTCTATGCCTGACTCAATACTGCCCGAGTCAGGGGTTTCCTCTGAGTCATATCGCGAGTCAGAGGCTTCCAGAAAATGAAAACAAACAGTCTAACTGCTGAATCAGTGCGAGTCAGAGGTTGACTCAGATCCAGACACCGATTCAGCCGTAAATAAACAAGGTGTAAGTTAGTTTATTCATACAGGAAGGGTGTCTATAGCAGTTATAATTGTACCTACCATGCATTTTGTATGTCATGGAAAGAAACTTAAAACTAGGCTATGAGTGCTGCAAACATGTATTTATTTTATTGCTGCCGAAATTGAGCAACTGCAAAACGATATTTTTAATGAGCGTCAAATGCGAAACTGCTTTTTCAAGGAAATAAGCACGCATTCCCGGTATTCCCGGTACCGAGAGAGAGTATATAAAGAATTCAGAAAGGTGGGGTCAAGTGCTAGTAACGAAGCAGAAAAACCTAATAGTAGGTAAAGGTGGGACTCAACCCATCCAACTCGTGCCCAACCCGGATTTGGGCGTTGGCTGAATATGGGCAACAAAGAATAAAAACTACTATCGTAGATAACTTAGGCGGCCATGAGCCATGGGGACAAATTTTACTAACCCGAACCAACCGGAAGAACTATAATGTAATTGTATATAAATTGGTTCAATATAAGGCATCATTATTCATTTAGAATAATTTATAAATCTAATTCTTAAATTTATAATTATAAATATAAATAACTTTAACTTTTTTTGGAGTTAATTATATATCGAGTAGTGTAATATTTCATCCATCCAAGTTAAATGCGCGGAATTTTAATTTAGGCTTGTCTAGATAGGCGGAAGTCAAATTTCGAATTGGTTTTTTATATATGTACCCTACTAATAGTGCATTGGTATCATCAAAATTACTTTATTAAGTTTAATATTTTGAAATAGTTTAAGGGTAAATTAAGAAAAACATAAAAAAATATATGCAATAATTTTTTTTCTTAATTTAAAGATATTTAAAAATTGCGCCAAAATATAACTTAGACGGGGAGCATAAATTTTACTTAAATTAGTCATTATTAGGACATAGTCGAGACTTTCATGGGCTAATCCGAAAAAACCAGACCACCATCACGATTCATCTGTGAGCAAGACTTTCATGGATTCCAGGGGTTCAATACGAAAGAACCCTAATTTGGGGCTTACCCCAAAATTTTGGGGCATACATATAAGACAAAAAAGGGTGCTAATAGTATTTCTAGGGTGGCCCTTATCCTCCTTTTTTTCAAAAATGCTAAAATACCCCTTATGTGATTAGTGTTAAACTAGTGATAATTAAAATTAATTAATTGTTAATGATTATAGTTAGTTTAATGTTAATTTATGATAATATTTTTTTGTTTAAAGATAGTTATTTAGTGAGTTATTTTAGAAAAAGAAGCAAGAGGAAAGAAGAAGGAGAGGAGGAACTTTTTTTTTTTGTGATCTTTGTGATTATTGAGAGATGTGTGATACAAATTCGAGTGAGGAAGGTGAATCTTCATCACTAAAGCTAAGAAAATACATATCAATTACGAAGGAGATCAAGAAATGGCTTATTTGTTGAATTATGAAAATGATTTTACCCAAACTCAACATTTTTCTCAAGCTCAAGATGATTCCTTTATGGAGCCAAATCCCGCAGATGAGTACATAGATGAGGAACCCAATGCTAATAATACATAGGTATGGTTGTATAAATTGTTTAATGTCCGTTTTGTAGCTTGATTTCACCAAAAGTTATGATTTTTGCAACTAGTTCGGCGCAACAGAGTAAGGTTCGGCAGATAATATGTATGCCGAACCATAATAAACAAGAATAGTTCGGCTTATTCGGTTGAGAAATATGTACGCCGAACTTTCACTTAAGTATTTTCGCGCCAAATAAGTTTCATGGTTCGGCTCACATGTGAAGTGAAATTTTAAGCCGATCCATATCTAAAAAAATATACGAGTTACAGTGTAATGTTCGGCTTACATGTTATCCAGCCGAATACTAATTTTTGTTTTTAGAAATTTCAAGTGTTATGGTTCGGCTTATAATATTAGCCCCAAATAGGCCGAATCCATGTTTGACATGCAGTTCGACTTTATAAATCAAACATGAATTAGACGAACCTATAGTTCAGCTTTCATATAGTAGTTCGTGTGAGCCGAACCTGACCCAAAACCTGTGCAATATTGTTGTACATTGTTCCTGAAATGGAAACTATGGAGGATCAACCACCGCCTGTTGATGTCATTCATGAAGATACTAGAGATCACTTCCAAACTGACTTGGTAGGTAACTAACTTAGTTTGTGAGTGAGGTCCTAAGTGAATCGGCCGAGTCGAGCTCTGCGAATCGGTGAAAAATCGGCGAATTTTTTTCTTGATCAGATATTGATTCTAAGTTTCCTCAGGTAAAAATCCTTTTTGGTTTTGAATTGATTGTGTCTTCAATGATTGTTGAGTCTTAATTGATCTTCGGTTGATGGATTCTGGTCCTAAAACCATCTCGATTGATATTCATCAGTTTGAAATGGAAAAATTAAGTTCTGCAAATATAGTTAGGAAAGTTCCTTCAATAGAATTACCATATGATTTATATGAAAGCAGTTTAGATCCATGGAAATTTTCTTTAATCGGAAGGCTTGATTTACAGAAGATTAAGTTTGTTGATGCTGTTGTTATTTTGAGAAGTCAATGGAAATTACAGGGAGATTGTCATATGATTCCTTTAGGTAGGGGTTTCTTTACAATCAAGCTTGACAATGAGTTTGATAAGAAGCTAATCAAATCTCAACGCTGGGAAGTTTTGAATCAAATTCTGCAAGTTAGGAATTGGGTATCAAACTTTAGACCTACAAATCAGAGAACATCCAAAGCTATGGTATGGGTTAGGTTTCTTGGGTTGGGATTGGAATTTTGGAATGAAGAAATTCTGTTTAAAATTTGTAGTGAATTTGGTAATCCTATCAAGGTTGATAATGCCACTGCTAGGTGTGAAGTAGGTTATTATGCAAATGTTTTGGTAGAAGTTGATCTTTCTCTTCATATTCCTAAGAAGATTTGGATTGGAACTAAGTATGGGGTTTTTTTTTCAGGATATTGTCATTCCAGAATGTCCTAAATTTTGTTCATCATGTAAAATGGTTGGTCATTTAACTACAGAATGTAGGAGGGAGAACAACAAAACTGTTAATCCTAAGCAAACATCAGTTAATTTTCAAGCAACACAAAGTGGAAGGAAGGGTTTAACTAAAGAAATTTCAGAGCCTTTTGATATTTGTGACGTTTCTTCTAGGGAGGAAGTTATAGAGGATTCTATAGTGGATCATATTCAACAAACAAGTTTACCTAGCTCTACAAATATTGTGTTTCATCAACATAGCAAGTTTAGTCCTCTTGCATCTACTAAAAGTATAGTAGTTCCTGCTGAAATAATTAAGGAGTTTTCAGTTCAAGAAGTGAATTTATCTATGAATGTGGAATCTGCATCAACAGTTTAAGTCCCACAAAATCAATTTCTTTCATCTGAAGAACCAGCTTTAAATGAAAAAGTACTAGAAGTCAATAACACTATTCTTCCTTTTGTTAATGGCACTAATGGTACAGTGTTTAACTCTCCAGTGCAAGTAACTTCATGGGTTGATGTGGTGGAAATAAAATCTTAGAATTCTGATCATACTAAGGTGGAGGAGAAAGAAATGGTGAGTTCTATTGCCAGCACTTCTAAATCTATTGTTTTTCCAGAAAAGAATAAGGTTCAGAAACCAATTGTGCCTAATAAGTATACTTTAAGAAAGAATCAAGAGAAAGGGGGTACCAAACACCCTCCACCTAAACAATGAGAATCATTTACTGGAATGTCAGGGGCCTGAGAAGGTTGAGGGCTCAGGACAAACTTTTGTCTTTAGTAAATCAATTTAGTCCCTATTTAGTATGGGTAGAAGAACCTAAAATTAGTTGTAGTGCTTCTTTTTGTCACAGATTAAATCTTCCTGGTATGGATAAAATGGTAATCCATAATTCTTGTCAAGGTAATAAAGGAAATATTTGGTTGTTTTGGAACAAATGCATAGCACAACCACAAGTAATTTCAGTTTCAAGTCAAATGATTACAGTTAGTGTTGGTGATGCTTTAGTTTCTGGAGTTCATGCTCATGTTAAGGTGGTACAAAGAAGATTCTTATGGTATGAAATGATGTTAATAAGTGATTTAAATAAATCATGGATTATACTGGGTGATTTCAATTCAATTACTTCTCAAGATGAAAAGGTTGGTGGTAGACTTCCAAACAGAACTGCCATGCTGGATTTTAATGACTGCATTAATCATTGTGAACTAATTCAAGCTCCAAAAACAAGTCTTCAGTTTTCATGGTCAAATTGTCAAAATGGAAATAGAAGAATCTTGTGTAACTGTAAGTACTGAATATCGCAAGATAATAGTTCACGAGTATCGTAATAAATAAAGGAGAAAAGAATTATAAAATGTTACGATGATAGAAGAAACGCGGAGAAATACGAAGTTTTGCGAGGATGGAGTAATTTTGCGAGTATGAGTTGCGATACTTCGTAACTCATGTACAGCTGTGTAAAGTTTTACTATAAATAGGAGTTCAAATTTAAAATTCGAGAGGTTCTTTTAGTGAGTGTTAGAAAATATTTTAGGAAAGAGAATAGAGAAAGTTGTAACTATTCTAATTCCATTTAGATACTTCTTTGTGATCAATTGAGAACATTAATAAGAAAATTGTTATTCATCATCAAGATCTTCTTGAGTTTTTACTAATTCTATTGAGGGTGTAGTTGTAGGTTATTCTGCAACTACATAATTGGCGCTAGAAACAGGGAGAGAAAGAATTCCTGTACCAGAAAAATGACAAGAAGAAGAAACACATCAGAACCATTAACTAAAGTAAGAAGAAGTGTAAGATTAGCAGGAGGAGAAGCAAATATAACAGGAGAACCTAGTAGAAGAAGGAGTAATCGAAGAAATCAAGCTCAACAAGTAGAAGATCATGATCAAGTGAGTATACACACTTGGAGAACCAATACACCAGAAGAAGAAGATAGAGAACCACAAATCAGAGAAAATGGGAGGTTGATGGGAGGAACAATTCTTGAAAGAGAAAGGGAGATGCTAGAAACATTGAGACAAGGAATCCAAAAAGAACGAATGATCGAAGCTGAAGAACGTTCCAAATTAACAAGACAAAATCAAGAATTGAGGATGGAAAATAAGATGTTACAAAGGAGGAAATCTCAAAGTGTTGCAAGATCAAATGTTAGAATAGAAAGAGAAGGACAAAATTCACCGATAATCAATAATTAAAATGATATGCAAGAACAAACGCAGAATCAAGGTGATAGAAATCAAGAAAATCGTTTCATTTTAAAACCAAACCGCGAACAAAATATGGAGAATTTACGAACAAGACCAAATCATAAAGAAAACAATCAGAATCGAGAGGAAGAACATCAACTTATGGAAGAAACTGAGAGACAACAAGCAATACATCAAAACAATCACGAGAATGGAGTAAGAAGACATGAAGAAGTTCGTAAAAAACAAAATGTTGAGTATGAAAGAATTAAGAGAAGAATTGTAAATCAACAAACATAAGTGGAAAGGAATGAACCAAATTCTCGAATCAGAGTACAAGTAAATCAAGAAGAAATAAGTCACAGAAGAAGGAGAAATGAAGAAGAAGAAATTCCTGATATTCGCATGAGAAGAATGAGAAGAATAGAAAGGGAAGAACAAGAATTCCAAGATGCTTTACAACTGAACAATTATGATAATTTAGAAAGAAGATATTTGCAGAATTATGCGAATGAAAACATTAATGAAGAATATGATAGAATGCGAAGGATCGCAGGGGAGGAAGCGCAAGAACGTAGAAGAAGAGAAGCTGCATTAAAAAGACCAATGGATAAGAATTCTGAGGCAAATGCACGAATCTTTCGAGAATTAGCAGAAATGAGAGGGATAATAAACAATAGAAGAGGAGGAGATAGGAGGCAATTAGATGAAGCAATAGAAGAAGCTGCGAGGACTCCATTTGCTAGAGAAGTACAGTTGGGAGGAATTCCACCAAAATGTAATTTTCCCACACTTACCAGTATTTTTGATGGGACTTCATGTGCTATTCAGCACATTAAAGCATACATAAGATGCATGTTACAATGGGAGAATCTTGATGCTATGTTATGCAAGTACTTCGCATCAAGTTTAACAGGGGAAGCTCTAAAGTGGTTCGAAGGACTCCCTAAGAACACTATTACGTCATTTAATCATTTGCAAGCAGTTTCCCTTGGAGCATATATCACAAATCACTCTTCACGGCTTGGTATTGAAGATGTATTTGGTTTAAAACAAAGAGTGGGTGAAAGTTTGAAGCATTTGGTAAGACGATGGAAGACTATGTGCAGTGATATGGCAGGGCGTGTAGATGAGAGATACTTGATTCTGTCCTTCATAAATGCGATGTTCGCAACTGAACAATTATATGTTCAAATCTTCAGAAGAAAGAATTTTATAATGATGACAGAATTACGAGAATTGCAAGAAGAATACATTACACTAGAAGAAAAGCAAAACAATATGGAGTCATATCTAGTAACAAACACTAACAATCAAGAGGGAGGAGCAAATTTACTTCCCAAAATAATCAATGTAGTAGCAGGTACTTCGCAAACATCCTCACAAACTTCTTCGCAAATTTCAGAAGAGAAGAAAATCAATGATAGCCAGCCAAAGATGGTAGCAATGGGCAGTAGAGATCAAGAAGAATATGATAGAGAGAAGAATTTCTATAATCGGATAGGAAATAACCAAATTCCAAGATTAGATCAACAACAAGAAAATTATGGTGGACAAAGGCAAAATTATTTTGGACAAGGAAACCAGAGACAAAATTATAACAACGGTCAAGGAGGTCAAAGAATGGTAAGGGAAGAGATAAAATTTCCACCTTTGAATACAAGTATAGAAAAGATATGGCAAGCAATTATCCTGGTAGAGAATGTACCAACTCCATGGAATATGGGAAAGGAACCACCAATGGGTCCAAGAAGTCATGAATTTTGTTCATATCATCATTTTCATGGACATTCTACAAATAATTGCCATAATATCAAGAGGATAATTTTTCGAATGATTGATCAAGGAAAACTAAATCAATTTTTACTTAAGCAGACACAGTCGCAACAATTACCACAGGCTCCAGCCATAACTCGCAGGGAGAACACGACAAAAGAAAAGGGAGAAGAAATCCTACATATAGAAGTGGGGTCAAAAGCAAGGAATGTTTTCTGTAATTCCATTATTCATTCATATAAAACCATAGAGGATTTTCATGATAATGTGTTAAGTAGGGTATATGCGAGGGATGGTGAAGGAAAGGAAGTAATGAACATCGCAAAGATTTCATGACTTGAAGATTGGCAGAAACGTGAAATTTCTTTTGAAGCCACTGAAATTCCAGAAGGTTGTGAAGTACATGATAATCCATTGGTCGTAAGACTGGCAATCTACATGAATATGGAGGAGAACGAAGATGATACGGAGGAAGAGTCAATTGGTCTTAATAGGATTTTGATTGATACAGGAAGTTCTGTCAATATCCTCTTCTATTCTGCTTACAAAACTATGGGGGGAAAAGATGCAGATTTAATACCTTCTACTTACAGAATTTATGGTTTTAATGGAACTGCCAACAAGCCCAAAGGAGAAGTGAGCATGCGAATTCCATTAAGTGGAATGCGAACTGAAATCCTGTTTTGTGTTGTTGATGTTGAATCACCATATAATGCTTTGATAGGAAGGCCATGGCTTCACGGAATTCTAGGCGTAGCTTCCACTCTACATCAGTGCATAAAATTCCCTCATATGAAGGGTATTGGAATTATCAAGGGTGATTGGGCTGAGGGAAAGAAATGTTACGATACAGAAGTAGAAGTTTGCGAAGGAAAATTGGAGAAAAAGAGCAAAGGTTGTGAAAAGAAGTGAAAATTTAATGGCAGAAGATTAAGGAAAAAGAGAATAAAGTTACGATGATAATAATACAATAAATTTACGATGATAATAAGGGATTGTGATTTGCGAGGAAAAAAGAAGGTTATCAGTATGTTTGCTCGTAAAAATGAGGTATGTGGCAAAACAAAATTTTTATTTCGTGATAAAATTTTACGAATATTGATTGCTCGCAGGAAATTGGGAAAAAGTTACGAATTTTCAAAATTTATATTCCGACTAAAATTTCATTAATTTGCGAATAAAAGACCGCAATCTGTGATCAGCCTCCAAAAAAGAAAGAGAGCCGCAGAAAATTTTATACAGGCAAACCTTTGTGGCGTACACCCTAGTTCGCGAAGCTATAATTCGTAAGAGGCAAAGTACTAAAGTACGTCATTTAAGGGGGTACCTATAACGTGGCTAAGGGTAACCGGAACACCACCAAGGGCCCTTAGTACATGGTAAAAAATTTTGGGGTACAACCCAATAATGGGGTACCTATCCGGGTTAGACACCTTGGATTCTCACCTAATCTAACGACATTACGCAATATAAAATGCGGTGTAAGAAGATTTAGGCTGGGCGACTAAGGCATACTGTCTTTCCCAAGAAGTGCAGAAAACGATCAAGGCGCCGAGGTACACGGTTGAGTCAAGAGTGCCGGGTGAGGTTGAACCACATCTGCCATTTTTGACAAGTCTTGGCAAATGATGCACTTGGCCCAAAGATACCCCATAGGGTGCAACCTCGTAACTATAAGCCCTATAGGCAAAAAGGATAAGAGGTTGCGATCAAAAGCTGGTTGTTGGCAGAACCAGATGGGAAGAGCTAACCTTGTATGGTCGATGTACACTTCCTTGAAGGGGCAATCAGGGGAAAGATAAAGGGCAGCACCCTCCATTAGGGAGCTGATAAGTGCTATAAGACGCAAATGTCACGAGGCTTCTTGTTTTCGAAAACATAAAGGCTTGTCATATTTGTGCAACAAATGAAGTTCTGTGAGCCTTCTAAAAAAAAAAAAAAAAAAAAGAGAGGGGAGAAAGAAAGAAAAGAATAAAGAACTCGCAGAACATAATAAAGTTAAGATGAGATCAATGGGTCGCTACATGAAAGTGTAGAGATGTCCTGCGATTTCATCGCAAGACGGCAATGTCATGGGGCTTTATGTTCGCAAGAATATTTAGGCCTGTCATATTGTCGCAACAATTCCTGAAGAGGCTAAAATACTATACAAAGAAGTTAAGATGAGATCAATGGGGTTTTGCATGAAAGTGTAAGAACGTCCTGCGATTTCATCGCAAGACGATAATGTCACGAGGTTGTATGTTCGCAAGAATGTTCAGACTTGTCATATTATCGCAAATAATTAATACAAAAGAGGTGGAAAAATAAGACCTTTACTTAGGAAGGCATGATAAGACCACAGAAATTAATGAAATTTATTGCATCAATATCACTGAAGAAATTATACAAGAATATACATTATGAAGATATGAAAAGAAGACAACTTCGTCAATATCATTGAAGAAATTTTACAAGAATATACATCAAGAAATTTTGAAAAGAAGACAACTTTGTCAATATCATTGAAGAATTTTTACAAGAAGACCTATCAAAAAAGACAACATCATTGAAGAATTCTAATGAAGACTTAACAAAAGATGCGATTTTGATAACAATCAAATACAGATAAGTTCATATTCGTAAAAATTTACGAGAATTACATACTTCTTATACTTCTCCATATATTGAATACTTCCCCAAAAAGTTGAATACTTCTTATAATTCTTCAAGAATATCTCATATTTATTATACTTCTTCAACGGATATTTAATTTTGCGAAGGTTAAGTACTTATTATACTTCTTCATACAAAGAGTAATAATTTTTATACTTCTTCATATATTGGGAAATTCTTCATAAATTGAATGCTTCTAATACTTCTTATACTTCTTAAGGGTATTTCATATTTTGTATACTTCATACTTTCTATACTTCAAGGGGAGATTTATTATTTCCTTCGCAACATTCCGTAAAAAGCAAAAGGCTTATATTTCTTATACTTTGAAGGGAGGATTTTTTATTCATAATCACAATAAGAAGAAAATTCGTAAGATAAATTCAGAAGGATATTCTAATACTTCCAGCGGTAGTTGATCATTTGAAGAGAAATAATAAGGGGAAAGGGAATACTAAGCTAAGTCTTTAAGATATATTATTTCTCTCCATATGATCAAGTTATGCGAATAAGGGAAATAAACATCAAAGAAAGATTAATTCAAATTGAGCTTTGAAAAATAAATTGTTGGATTGATTAAAAGCATAATCAAGAAGAAAGTGTTGTATGGAAAAGTTACAGAACAGATATACAAAAGAAAAAAAAAGAATGAAGTTATTCTTCAAAGCGATCTGTTCCCATCAAAATGATCTTCTTCTTCAACTTCACTATCATCTTCAACTTCACTTTCAGAAATTTCCAGATATGGAGTATCTTCAGAATTTCTTGAGAAAAGGAGCGTATGGTACTTCTTGAGAGGAATTTCATTATCTTCGCAAATCTTGCGAGTCATCTTAGCTCGAAAACGCTTGACATATAAACTATGGTTATCTTGGGAAATTAGAAGTTTGAGATCTCAAGTCAGAAATTTTCTTATTACGATTAGCAAGGAGAGTTTCCAGATTATTATTTATCTTCGCAAGATTTTCAAAGCAAGAAAAGAAATTAAGGAATTGGTTAGCAAATTATGAAGGAAAAGTAACCAAAATAATTATCATCGCAAAGAATTTACCTTCTAGTTGCTTCTTATCATTACGAAGAGAAGAAATTTCAAGCTTTAATTGATTATTCTCCTCAAGAAGAGAAGAATTATCAATTGCGATGCTCGCAGATTGTGAATTATCTTCGTGACGAGATATTAATTCTGCGTTATCAATATTTAGATCTTCTATTTTCTGACGGAGACTTGAAATTTCAACCTCTAACTTCTTACAACGATTTAAAGTTTTCTTCTCAGCAATAGAATGACGTCTTTCCCAATCGAAGCATGTTTTGCACAACTAACTCTTCCAACCTAAACAAGAAAAAAGGGGTTAGAAATCAATAAAATAAGGAAATAAACAAGGAATAGAGAAGAAACTTACCATGCTGCCTAAAGCATATAAAGAAGCAGGAGAGACGAATCTTGAAATTCCTTTGAGGGAGTTATTATCAATAACAGTAGGAACTTTACAAGCCTTCGCAATAAGTTTGCGAGCATTTGCTTTAGGAGAATTTCCTAATCCACGAGAAGAATGGAGGAAAGCCTCAGAGATGCTAACCATTTCTAAGGCAAAAGTTTCTGGGATACTATAATCTTCATTCCCACCTTCATCAACATCATCATCATCTCCTTTGTCAGAAAGGGTATCAGAATTAGAACTAAAGTCCTTCTCAGGAAATTTATTATCTTCATCACCAAGATCTTCCTCAATGTCCTTATTATAAGAAATTACATTGGAATGGGATTTGGTTGAGAGTATCTTCTTTTTCCTTCTCTCGTAAACAATATCTTGAAGTTTTCTTTTTCCTTTGCGAAGAGCATCATCTTGACTATCAGAATCTTGAGAGACCTTCGCAGAACGAAGAGTTTGTTGCCTCGCAGTAAGCCTTTTAGAAGAAGTGGAACTTTTATTTTCACTCGCAGCAATCTCAGGAAGAAGTGGAACCTGTAAATTCAAATAAGGATAAGAAACAGAGGCAACAATATATTGTTTTAGAAAAATACAAGAGTGTTTCTTACCTCATTTGAAATTAAAGGGTAACAAAAAGATAAGGAAGTGGAAATACATACATTTCTAAAAACCCAAGGTTGATAATAGCGGTTACGAAGATTCGCAGGAAGTTCTACTATCCCAGTAATATAAGAACCTGATAACATTAAAGGGTACTTATACCAATCTTCATCATTAGAACGACGAGGTGTCTTATTATTTCCTGAAGCATAATCAATATCGTGCATGAGAAGATCATCTGCTGCGATATTAGCTTTACGATGAAGACGAACACCCCAACGATTATCTTCTTTCCTCGCAGAATTAGTGTGTAATTTTTGAAGAAACCCTCAATGTATAATTCGCAGCAACAATTTCTATATTCTCAAACCCAGGTTTTCTAAGATCAGTTGAATATAAAGATTTCCCAAAAGCAGCACGATTTGTGAATTCAACTAAGAGGCGAATGCAATCACCAGTCAATTGATAAATGGCACAAGAAAAATTGGGGTGGGAAATAATTTCGTAGAATAAAGGAAAGTTAACATCATAAAGAGGAAGAGGAAGACCTGCGAGGATTTGACCTCGTGAGATTAAAACTTTCTGATCATCCCAAACATAGTTGGTAAAGATCTTCACACAGAGAGAAGACTTATTATCATAACCTTCAATCTCAGAAAGAATAAGGTCTCTATCAGCAAGTTCCGCATTAAGTTGTTCAATAGTTTTCTTCTTTGGTGCCATTGAATATAAGAGGGAAAATAGGAAAAATAGAAGAGGTTGCAGAGGCAGAAGCGGTGAAGAAGATGAGTAAGAGAATAAAAAGCAAAAACAAAGGATAATATTTATAAGAGAGTTTGATGAAGATAAAAATTCATTAATACGAGTAAGCGTGAACGGTTGAAAAGAACGGTTACGAAGAAACGTGTCAGAAAGATAAGGGAAAAGTAAAAAGACGTGTTGCAAATCTGAAGGGTGGTAATAACTACACTAAATTTACGAGAATAGGGATTCTCATGACATTTATTCTTCAAAGAATTGACATGAGAAGAGGCAAGATGTAAGTACTGAATATCGCAAGATAATAGTTCACGAGTATCGTAATAAATAAAGGAGAAAAGAATTATAAAATGTTACGATGATAGAAGAAACGCGGAGAAATACGAAGTTTTGTGAGGATGGAGTAATTTTGCGAGTATGAGTTGCGATACTTCGTAACTCATGTACAGCTGTGTAAAGTTTTACTATAAATAGGAGTTCAAATGTAAAATTCGAGAGGTTCTTTTAGTGAGTGTTAGAAAATATTTTAGGAAAGAGAATAGAGAAAGTTTTAACTATTCTAATTCCATTTAGATACTTCTTTGTGATCAATTGAGAACATTAATAAGAAAATTGTTATTCATCATCAAGAACTTCTTGAGTTTTTACTAATTCTATTGAGGGTGTAGTTGTAGGTTATTCTACAACTACAGTAACCTAGACAGGGTCTTGTTTAATCAACAGTGGTTGCAATTGTATAGTGACTGGGGGTATAAAGTGGGTATGAGAGTTGTTTCAGATCATGCTCCCTTGCTTGGTGGCTGTGCAAATATTCCAAGACCAAAAAATATTCCAAGAAAATTTCAGAAAATGTGGATCAATCATCCAAATTTTATGGAAGTGGTTTCTAGTTGTTGGGAAACTGAGGTTAATGGTGATCTAGCTTATAAATTCTTACATAAATTGAAAGTTCTTAAGAAGGAGCTTAATGATTGGAATTGGAAGGTGTTTGGAAATGTAAAGGAAAAAATAAAGGAGGCAGAGGAGAGAGTGAAAGTTGCTACTGTTAATTCAGATATTAATCCTTTTGATGAAAATTTGCTGGCTGACCTTGTTAATGCTCAAAATGATTATGCTAGTAGAGAAGTCTAAGAAAAGACATTGTTAAGGCAGAAGTCAAGAGTCAAATGGGTTAAAGAAGGAGCTGCAAATACAAATTTCTTTCACACCAATTTGAAAATCAGAACTGCTAGAAATACTATTACTGAATTGGAAGATGATGATGGTAATGTGCTTGTGACTCAGGAAGCTATTGCTCAACATTTGGTTAGTCATTTTCAAAAGAAATTTGAGTATTTTCCTGTAAATGAGTCAGATGATTTGTTAGAAGCAATTCCCTCAGTAATAAATGAGGATGATCAAAGAATGTTGGATGAAATTCCAGAGGAAGAAGAAATTAGGAAAACCATTTATGATATTGATCCAGAGAGTGCTCCTGGGCCAGATGGATTTTCTGGTATATTTTATAGAAGTTGTTGGGAGATTATCAAACAAGATTTGGTGGCTGCCATTCAATTTTGTTGGAGAAGAAGATTTATTCCCAAGGGCATGAACTCAAGTTTCCTATGTCTTATTCCTAAGACTCAAGCTGCTAAAACTGCTAGTCAATTCAGACCAATTGGTTTGAGTAATGTTTTGTTCAAGATTTTTACTAAGATAATCACTAGAAGAATGAGTGTGTTAATGCAGAAGTTAATATCTCCTCATCAAGTAGCTTATGTAAAGGGTAGGAGCATTCATGAACAAGTTATTCTTGCATCTGAGCTGGTTAATGAGATGAAGTTTAAAATAAGGGGAGGAAATGTGTCCATGAAGCTAGATATATCTCAAGCATATGACACAGTCAGTTGGGATTTCTTAATGAAAGTTCTGAAGAAATATGGTTTTTCAAATGCTTGGTGTGAATGGATTTTAACTATTTTTAAGTCAGCCAGAATTTCAGTTTTGGTTAATGGTGGTCCCTGTGGGTTCTTTCAAGTTGGGAGAGGTCTCAGGCAAGGAGACCCTTTGTCTCCCATTCTCTTTGTGATCATGGAAGATGTTTTAAGAAGGAACATTTCAACTCTGGTGGAACAAAAAAAATTGCAACCTATGTTAACCAAAAAAGGTATTCATCCTACACATTTATTCTTAGAAGATGATGTGTTTATATTTAGTAATGGTGGGAGGAGGAGTCTGGTAAATCTGCTTAGCTTGTTAGATTCCTATCAATAATGTTCTGGTCAAATAATCAACAAGTTCAAAAGTAAATTTTTTGTAGATGGTACATCTCAACTGAGAAAAAACTTCATTAGTGAATTTCTGCATATGGATATTTCAACATTTCCAGATAAGTATTTAGGTGTTTTCTTGGCTCCTGGGAAGATAACTTCTGCTATGATTTGGCCAATAGTTGAAGTAATTCAAAGGAAATTGGCAGTTTGGAAGGGCAGGTTGTTTTCTTTTCAAGATAGGTTGGAACTGATAAAATCTGTTCTGAGTATCATAACCATCTATAACATGTCAATTTACAAATGGCCTGTATCTATAATAAAATTATGTGAGCAGCAAATCAGAAATTTCTTGTGGACTGGTGATGGAGATGTAAGGAAGTTTAAAACTATTTCTTGGAAAAGGGTTTGTACTCCATATGATGAGGGTGGACTTGGTATTAAAAGATTATAGATAGTAAATAAATCCTTGTTAATGAAGCTAATGTGGAAAATTCTGAAATCTGAAGATGACTAGGCTCTTTTCTTTGCTGCAAAGTTTAAAGATAGGACATGGCAATGGACACACAACTGGAAACAGTCTTCTGTTTGGAAGGGATTAAAATGGGCATGGCTTACTCTTAAGGAGGATGTTAAATGGAAAATTGGAGATGGATCAACAGTGTCTATTTGGTTTGATAATTGGATAGGTGGAAGTTCTTTAATTGATGATATAGGGTACACTGATTTTGTGAAGTCTCATCTAAATATGAAGGTGCAAGATTTAATACAAAATGGTGTTTGGTTTATTGAGAATAACTTACAGAATATTGTACCAATACAGTTATTGCCTGCAATTAATGGTGGTAGAGATCTTTGTGTGTGGACTGCCAGTAAAGATGGAAATTTTCAAACAAACATTGCAGTTGAAAAAATTATACATAAGGAGGTTAAGCTTTCTTGGCCTAAGTTTGTTTGGAAGCATTGCATTCATCCAAGTATTGCTAGTAATATCTGGAAGATTCAACAATCATCATATGTGGATGGTGAGGTTATGAGGAAGAAAGGTTTTGAATTTGCATATAGATGCTATATCTGTAAGCAGGATGAAGACAATATGCATCACACATTATGGAATTTTGGTTTCAGTGTTGCTATTTGGTCTTGGCTCAACACTGTATTCTTCTTTGTCAATCCAAAATCTTTTAATGATTTCTGTGAAGCAGCAAAACATAAGAGTCCATTTTTTAGACAGGTGTGGATGATTGCAGCTTGTGTTACAATGAAAGAGTTATGGTTTTAGAAGAATGCTCAGCTTTTTGAGGAAAAGAAACCAAATTTCAATGGAGTCAAATGCAGAATTAAGCACCTTGTTCATGAAGGTGGTTGTAGATTAACTGGAGTCAGTATTTTGATTGCCAAGTTAAGAGTTTCTTTTCTCTTTAGCTGTTTGTGTTTTCTCAACTGAAATAAGGAATTGGGCTGTCTGTAATGGGCTAGTAGTGGGCCTTTGTTTTCTGTTTTGGGTTTTCTGTTTTTTGTTTTCAGTTGATTTATTTGGGTCAGTCCTGTAAATATTGATTTTAGCCTCTTTTCAATAAAAATATGTGATTCAGCAAAAAATAAAAATAAAAAAAAAAAAAAAACTAACGTAGTTTGTGTTTTTATTAATTTTCAAGTATGTTGTATGCAAAATCATTAATAAAACTAAAGTTTTGTACTTGTGGATATGTAGACGTGGAAAACCAAATAAGAAGATGTTAAATGGGTTGAGGAACATGCTTGGAAAATCAATTGCGTCCTAGTTAAAGGTAGACAAAGACGAAAGGAGCGGGTTGAGATGGTTTGTGAGAGGGGTGGGAAGAAAGTAAGCAAAAATAAAAAAGTTAAGCCATATGTTGGGAAGACCGGGAAAAAACATAAGACTAAAACAAGGAAGATAAATTGTCGGCTCACACGTGCTCCAACCGAACATATTATTATTATTTTGATAAAACACAAGTCTAATAGTTCGGCTTATAATTTTAGTCCCCAATAATCTGAGCGCATATAGGACAAGTAGTTTAGCTTTTCAAGTCAAACACGAATGCGTCGAACTTCAAAGATCGGCTTTCAAATAGTATTGTGATTGAGCCGAACCTAACCCCAAACGACAAGGTCCAAATTAAACACATTCAAATCAATGATATATTATTTTCATCTTCAAGATAATGAAAATACGAAAACAACGCAAAAAGAATGAGGTCATTCCGATATCGGAAGAAGAAGTTATGGCCAAAATAAAATCTAAAAACTTTAGTGTATAGAGATAAGTTCGGATGATAACTCATCATCACGAGTTAGCCGAACCTGGAGCCTACAAATCAAGATTTTCGAAGTGTTTACAGAGATAAGTTCAGCTTAAAAGTAATCTAATCGAGTTAGCCGAACCTGACAACCACCTGGGGTAATTTCACTTATCAGGTTCGGCCGGGAAAGGTTGGAAAGGTATTAGCCGAACATGTAGGTTCGGCTTATTCGATATTCAAAACATAACATGTTATCAGCCGAACTGTTCTTCTTATGTAGAAAAAAATTAAGTTCTGCTAATGAATATCAGCTGAACACTACTCTGGAACTACCAAAACCTCGACGAATCATCCATTTAATGTCATGAAATCAACGAAATACGAAAAAACAAGCAATGAGTTTGTAGGAAATACCTTTCTATGTGTAATTTAATGGAACCAGGGTCTATTTCTCGCTCTCCAACACCAATCAATCCACTATCCTCTTCATCTCCATTTTTTCCAAAAACACTAGATTGAGATGCTACAGAAGCAACACCAGGATTCATCACCGTATCTCTAGGGCATCGCTTAAGACGAGGTGCCATATATGTGTTTAATCGAGAAGAAATTTTCAGAAATTTTGGAGAAGAAGATGTAAAGAAGAGGGAGGGAGAAGGGTTTTAGTTTCAGATTTTTTTTTATTTTAAGTAACCGTTTTAGTTTTAATGGGTGAGTTAATTAGTGGGTAATGGTTAATTAGTGGGTGGTTGGTTAATTAGTGGGATGGGTTAATTAGTGGGATTGTTTTAGGATTAGAATTTAATTAAGTGGAAGGTTAGCAATGTAATTTAAACTAGCAGGGGTATTATAGTAACTTAACCATCATTAGGATAGCCCTTATAAATTTGAAGTGGGTGCCTTCTAAGTATGTATGCCCCAAAATTTTGGGGTATGCCCCAAATTGGGGTTCATACGAAATTCAGATAATGGATTTTTAGTCTGGGCTTGGCTTGGCCAAGAGCAAGGGTTATGAGAACTCTCACTCAAAGTGAAAAAAAATGATCAAATTAGCCAATTAGGTGCTACTACGGATAGTAGAGAGGTCCCCTTTTACCAAACTTCCATACAATCATTCAACCATTCAAGTGAAAAAGTGCGTGACGGTGGAGATTGAAAGCCTGGCGTTTTTAGGGGCCAACAATAAAACAAAATAGGGTCACCCAAACGTAAAGTGAGTTACCCCTTATCTCGCATATTTCTTAATAGCAAAATTACCCTTGCATATTCGGAGGTTTATATTGTTACTCGAACCTCCGAATATAGAGTGGCCCAAAAAAAATCAGATTTTGGAAAAAACTCAAATTTCCGAAATGAAGAATGCGACTACATTCGGAAGATAAAAATCATGAATATCTCCCGAATGTGGGAAAAAACAGAAAAACCCTAGAAGTAACTCATAATCGGAAGACAAGTAACTTATTTGACCTCCGAATATTTGTTGGCTCCTAAATGAGAACCACCATGAGCTTCGGCATATAGAGCCTTGGCGCTACTATATTCAGAGGTTTATATTATTACTCGAACCTCCGAATATAGAGTGGCCCAAAAATCAGATTTTGAAAAAAAAACTCAAATTTTCGAAATGAATAACACGACTACATTCGGGAGATAAAAATCATGATTATCTCCAGAATGCGGAAAAAAACATAAAAACCCTAGAAGTAACTCATAATCGGAAGACAAGTAACTCATTTGACCTCCGAATATTTGTTGGCTCCCAAATGAGAACCACCATGAGCCTCGGCATATAGAGCCTTGGCACTTCTATATTCGGAGGTTTATATTGTTATCGAACCTCCGAATATAGAGTGGCCCAAAAATTAGATTTTGGAAAAAAAACTCAAATTTTCGAAATGAAGAACACGACTACATTCGGGAGATAAAAATCATGAATATCTCCCGAATGTGGGAAAAAACAGAAATACCCTAGAAGTAACTCATAATCGGAAGACAAGTAACTCATTTGACCTCCGAATATTTGTTGGCTCCCAAATGAGAACCATTATGAGCCTCGGCATATAGAGCCTTGGCGCTACTATATTTGGAGGTTTATATTGTTACTCGAACCTCCGAATATAGAGTGGCCCAAAAATCAGATTTTGAAAGAAAAAAACTCAAATTTTCGAAATGAAGAACACGACTACATTCGAGAGATAAAAATCATGATTATCTCCAGAATGCGGGAAAAAACAGAAAAACCCTATAAGTAGCTCATAATCGGAAGACAATTAACTCATTTGACCTCTGAATATTTGTTGGCTCCCAAATGAGAACCACCATGAGCCTCGGCATATAGAGCCTTGACACTACTATATTCAGAGGTTTATATTGTTACTCGAACCTCCGAATATAGAGTGGTCCAAAAATCAGATTTTGGAAAAAAACTCAAATTTCCGAAATGAAGAACACAACTACATTCGGGAGATAAAAATCATGAATATCTCCCGAATGTGGGAAAAAACAGAAAAACCCTAGAAGTAACTCATAATCGGAAGACAAGTAACTCATTTGACCTCCGAATATTTGTTAGCTCCCAAATGAGAACCACCATGAGCCTCGGCATATAGATCCTTGGAACTATTATATTCGGAGGTTTATATTGTTACTCGAACCTCCGAATATAGAGTGGCCCAAAAATCATATTTTGGAGAAAAAAAACTCAAATTTCGAGTTTTTCTATTTTTTCCCACATTCGGGAGATATTCATGATTTTTATCTACCTAATGTTCTTCATTTCCCACATTCGGGAGATAAAAATCATGAATATCTCCCGAATGTGGGAAAAAACAGAAAAACCCTAGAAGAAGAAAAATAAAAAAAAATTCATTCAAATACTGCACCCACTAGATTCGGACGCATACTTCTTATTTTGTCTACCGAATGCATTCGGAGGATAAAAATAATATATTACCTATCGAATATTTAAGGGCAATTTTGCCATTAAGAAATATGCGAGATAAGGGGTAACTCACTTTACGTTTGGGTGACCCTATTTTGTTTTATTATTGGCCCCTAAATCCTTTTTGTTGGCCCCCAAAAATGCCAGGATTGAAAGGCTGATCTTCAGCCGCTAGATTATTTTTTGTTGAGCGGTTGATTATGCCTCTCAAGTATTTCTTTTTCATTTTTTATATTTTCATTTTTTTAATATTTCTTTTTCTTGGGTCTTATATAAATTTAATAATTAATCTATAAAAATATATATATTGTAGAGGCTGATGTTCGGCCGCTTAAGTGATAGTTTCCTCTCCATGCGACTGATCATAACATAAGTTTTTTAGTATGTTTAGATTTCCACCTCCACGGTCAAAAAATTATTTCCTCACCTAGTCTCTCATTGAATTTTGAAGTGAACAAGTATTGATACCCATTCCATAGCCTTTGCTCTAATCCAACCAATTTGACCAAGTCTTACCCCTAATTATAATTTTATAGTAGAGGTGAGTATGGTATCCGGCTTTCGCCTCATCCAATCCAAATCTAATGCATGCGGATTTCAATTTTGACATCTCATCTGATCCAACATCCATACGGTTGGATACAGATCCAATAGATCTCTTATATATTAATATTTAAAATATATTAGATAAAATTAATCAAAAAATAACTTAAGATCTCACTATCATCATCAGGATGTTTAATATTAGCTCAATACACACAACCTTTACTAACATCTACATCACTCCCCCTTCAATTACTAATAAAGAAATTTGTCTCTCGTCAAATACTGGCGAAGAAACTCATCAAATTTTATTTTTTTATATTTTTGATACGCGAAATCCGGACCTAGGTCCCAACCTGAACCCAGCTAGTTGGACTAGCCCCACTGGCAGACCTAACACCGCTAAACCCCCTATACAACTGATCTATTACAAACCTTTACGGCGGCAGGGATTGAACCCCTGACTTCCTCCTTACTAGAGTTGATGGGATACCACTGAGCTATGCTCTTGGGCCCCATCAATTTTATTTAACAATAACATTTTTAATTTTATCTAGTATAGTAATGTCATAAAATTTATAATAAAACTTCAACTATCATATCCAAAAAGAATAAGTACTAACTTAGCAGATACGGATGTCCAACGCGTTTTTCACTCTGCACCCGAATCCAATCTATTAGCCTACGGATGAGACATCCACCCGCAAAGAAATGGAAAAGTCGACTCGAATCCGTGGATTTGATCCTAGATGCTCACTCTAAATTATAATGAGTCCTGCTATCTTATATACCCATATTCACATTAGAAAATAATAAACAATTACTAATTTGCATTGATTTTTTAATTATATACGGGAAATTGTGTAATTTGTTGAACATAAATCCACTGTAATAAATATTTATGAATTTCCTTGATTACACTTTTATGTTTTATAGATAACAACGATTTTGGTGGAATCCAAAGTCTCGAGTTGTTTTCGGATCACAAATTTTATCGGAGAATATTGAACCTCGAGTTGTTTTAGCATCACAAACTATATCGGAAAAGATTGAACATGAAGTTCTTCTAAAATTGCTACTATGATCAAAAATATATTAGATTACATGCGATCAAGAATGGCCGACTCTTTTACATAAATCATAAATTTTGATTCTTGAAGAAATTAATTGATAGAATCGGGTTAAATTCTAATGATTCTTCATATCTTTTATATAAAAGAAAAGCTTTTTAGTCAAACTACATAATCCAGAAACAGGTCTACCCTTTTCTCTAAATTGGTTTTTCTGAATCATTTACTAATTCCAAAGTTTTAATCTTTTTTTAATTTTTTTTTGGTTTTGTGGGTTTTGGTTTAGATCTTGGGTGCAATCCATGTTCAACAAAAGAGGAGGAAGAACTAAGTTTCTCTTTTTTCTTCTAGTGAATGGAAAATTAGGCCCAGAAAAGATTGAAAGTGTTTTGTTTGTTAAGAAATTACGGTCTAACGATGAATCTGGAATTTGATCATTTGCTATAAACAAGGAAACAATATGATCTATTTAGAAGAGTATATAAATAATATAATTTCGACTTTAGGAGAAAAAACGGGGAAAAAAGGGGATTGTAAAGTAAATTAATATATTTACAAGGGTTAATTAAGGAATTTTTTTAGGCATACAAAAAAAACTAATCATTTATAATATACCAGATGCGATATAATAAATATATAATTTTTCATGCTTTAACAGCAAAATTGGCATGGAGGTTTTTACATGACAATGATTCTATTTGGGCGAAGCTTTTAAGAGCTAAATATATGAGGAATATATCTTTCTGGGATGTCAAGAAGCAACGACAGTGTTCTACAACTTGGTCGGCCATGCTCGATAGTAGAACTGATCTTAAAAAGGGTTGTTTATGGTTGGTTGGAAATGGACAATACATTCATATTTTCTCGGACCCATGGATACTGTCTCTCAATGGAGCCACACCAACAAGAACCGAAGCAGAAAGCAATCCAATTACCAAAGTCAATCAACTCATGAGTGAAGTGCCAGGACAATGGAACATGGAAATTATTCTGCAACAAATGGATGAGTTCACTGCTAATCACATTAGCAAAACTCCAATTAACTCAACAAATGAGGATAAACTTATATGGAAGCTAACTGAACATGGGGAGTTTACTGCACAATCTTTCCAGAAATTTTTACTACAGCAGCATGGAGAATCTTCTAACCATGGAGAAAGCTCCTTCCCTTGGAAAACATTCTGGGCAATAACAAAGGTGGATCCAAAAATCAAAACGTTCATTTGGAGGGCTATGCATAATTGTTTGGCCGTAGCTGAACGTATTGGAAGACATGTAACAGGAGTTCCAACAGAGTGTTCCATTTGCAACTCTCACACGTAAACAGTTCATCACCTTCTTTTCCAATGCCCCTTCGCTCAGGCGGTATGGTTTGCTTCACCAATGGGGTTAAGACTACATGATAATCCTCATACTGACCTCTCTTCTCTGGTAAGAATTTGGGTCACAAATGATGATAATGAGTACTCCTCTTCCCTAGGAATGGCTATTTGCTGGGCTCTCTGGAAAGTGAGAAACCTCAAAGTGTTTGAGAAAACATCACCAAATGTGCAAGGTACTCTCAAGTTAGCTCTCCAATGGTTTAATCTTTACTTTAACTCCCCCATGAATAGTGAATAATCGGAATCACTGAGAATCCATCCTGCTTCGGATTTACTGGCAACTTGGTCTCCTCCTCAAACTCCATATATCAAGATAAACGTCGACGCAGCCTGGAAGAATGGGTTATATGCTAGTGCTGCAGTTGCCATGGATAGTCATGGTCACATTTTAGGGGATAGAACAAGGCTAGGAAGCTCTGACATGGTGAGCTACGCTGAAGCAGACGCTTTCCTCCTCGCAACAGAACTTGCAGTCAGCTTTCATTTCAACCAAATTATCATTGAAGGTGATAACCAAGTGGTGGTGAATAGTCTGAATGGCACGACAAGAACTTCACCATGGAGACTATGGAAGATAAGGGATGACACGAAAAGATTAGCCAGCCAGTTTTACAGTTGCAGTTTCAAATACACCCCCAAGTTAGCAAACACTGCAGCCCATGCTTTAGCAGGATATGCTTTCCTTCACAAAGTCCAAAATGAGTGGACGACTGTTAATCTCCCTACCAGCATTGTTTCTCTCTGGAATGAAACAGCTGGTTAGTTTGTTTTCTTTCCTTTTGCTTACCAAAAAAAAACAAAAAAAACAAACGCACTTAATCATTTACATGCAAGAAATTATTTTTTCTACTTTTAATTATTTATCGTGAAGTTTGTCTACAACATCACTACCACCTCCACTTCTAAATATACAGAAATGATTTATATCTTGTGGGTTATCCCGACAGGGAGAATGGGAGTGGGTCACACCCTAAACCCACCCCATATAAAACTGTTGGGTTACTCCCTGACCCCATCCACTCTCCCTGTAAGGGCAACTCGAGGGATTCAATATGTGGGATGTCTATCATTCCCCCTAAATATATCTGAATGTGTTAGACATCTGCTGAATTCGCCAAAGCACATGAGTAAATTTGGCAAGGATTTAAGACAGAAATCTTATTTTGCGGAGATAATTTATTTATTTATTTTGAAGGTGAACAAATAAATTAGAATGGACAAACTAGACTATATAGTCGAAAATTTCGAATTAATTGGTTCTGGGAGCCATACAGGCAATGTGGGCAACTGCTAACCCATGTCTTGTCGTGGGGTTACTTCGGCATTGAATGGAAAAAATTGGGGAGTTAATGTACTTGTTTTAGATGATCTCACGTTTGAAAAAAATCCGTGCGAAAATCGGTTCTCATTTAATTGCACTTAAGGTTTGCTAAGAGCAAAGGATATCGGGGTGAGAGTCTATTTCAAAACGAAAGAGTTGATCAAATTTGATCAAATTAAGTCGTACTATGAAAAGAGTGTAACCCCCTTTCACCCTAAACTGTATCACATTCTCTTTCGATTGGACGAGTGTATGAAAGACCCCACTATATGGCTAAATATTTGTCGTTTGAAATAGTTTTTGGAAATACGGCAAACAGTTTGCCATGTTTAAAGAAGATGAAAACATAAGGGAAAACAGTTTGCCATATCTATTTAAGTTTCTTTAGTTACCAAAATTTATTATGTAAAACATATTTATTGACCACTAAGCTACTGACAGATGGCATGCACCAAATTAAATGTCTAAAATTCAGCCGTATGAAAATTCGGTGCGTTTAAGTTTTTCTTCCAGACGGGGTACTGTTTCCCGTATAGACTATGATTCCTCTATCTCACGGTTACTTTCGCACTCTTTCAGGTAGAGACTCTCATTCATTTTGATAGGGATAAACTCTAAAACAGTATGTCCGTAAACCTTGCTCTAAATAATTTAAAAAGAACAAAATTAAATAATCGGAGAACGAAAGTGTACCTAAGGTTCACTAAAGAATCAAAATTCAAAAAGAACAAGGACTATAGATGAAACTTACCATGATTGCTAAGGACGGGTAACAAACTATATAAAACAAAATAATCCTGACCGTCGGATTTCTGATTGGTACCCGTCCTTAGCAATCATGGTAGTAATTAAACTGGAACCCTAATCAATTAAATTGGTTCGAGAAGTAAAAAATAATTACAACTTTTGAAGCATCGTTCCATTTTACCAGCGGTTTTGATAAATTTCCCATTTTAGGTTATTTAAACTCGGTATAATTCCGAGGACTACTAGTTTGGGGATAAAATTCCTTTTCTATTCTTGTCTCATGTAATTAACCAACAAAACAAGGCTGTTTATAACTTTATAGAACATCAGTAAATCTAATCAGTAAGATTTTCTTCGCATCACCTCCTTCTTCTTCTTCTTCACTGTCTTAACGTCTTTCACTTCTTCTTCTTCTCCCTCCTATTTAATGCTGCTACATTCCTAGAGACTAGACTCTAGAGTCTAGAGTAGCAGGGTCTCAGGCTCAGCCCCTATTTTTAGACACGCAGGCCTTATCCATTTAAAAACTTCCCCCGAAGCAACGTCTTGCACCTTTTTATATCGGGAACTCTCGTTTGCTTCCTAAAGCGAAACCCAGTCATCGAGCTGACATTTCCAGCCACCAGCGTCCCTGTAATCCCTAATTTACACTATTCCCGGGATGTTTAGGATGTGACAATTACCATCAAAGGTTAGTTGCATGATCATCTCAACATTATAAGTTCGATGCTAAAAAGTCATTGCAACATTGTTTGGACATCTGAGATTTCGCGTGATATTCCAATCGGGCTCCATTAGAATATTAGATTCGTTTTACTCAAGAATTTTTTGAAGCATAGAGTTCTAAAATCTAGTAGCACAGTGTAGAGATGTTCAGTGATTTAGAGGATCTTTAGACCATAGAGCATATCTAAACAAACAAGTTGCAGTAAACCCCAGCAACCAAAATCTTCCGTAGCTTGACAGTTGGACCCACTTGATGACGCAGAGACTCAAATTAAAGGTACACACATTAAATGCAACGGCCAACTAGTAAAGAGCTCGACTTAACGGAAATAATTAACGGCAATGATAGGCAGTGGCTCTTGATTGGGATCCGCTATTTTCTAATAAAGGGCTTAGATCGTAGCCATGTACTGTTAGAAATACTAGTATATTATCAAAATGTGGGGCATTTTAGTCCTGAGCTATTTTTTATCTCTTTCTTAAACTGAGAGTAGGAAACAAACTCTGTGTTGCAGAGATGGAAGAGAGAAACATTCTCCATTCTCCATCCATTAAATAACACCGAACCCATTTAACAAAGCCTTCACCGCCTTCTTTTGTCTCTGCTCTCCCATCTCCATTACTCACCATTATTAGATAGCAAAAACCTTCATTCTTCGGCTGTTTTAATGGCTACTTATTCATTAAACCCTGGAGCGCAAATGTTTATCCCTAACCATCTTCTTCTTCCACCACCTTATTATCATCACCATATTCCATTTACCCCAATCCCCTCATGTTTTTATCCTCCTCTTCCTTTACCTTATTACAAAACTTATTCTGCTCCTCCTACCGCCATTACCACCTACAGTTTTCCTTCTTCTGCTACTATCCCTGTTTTCAGTACTAGTACTGCGACATGTCCTCCTGCTAATATCCCTAACTACTACAAATCATCCCTTGGTCCAGATTGGTTTGAGAGTGTTAATCAATATCCATCTTTATCTCAACCATTTTCACATACATCTAGATTTCAGATGTCTGATCATCATCAATCGTATGGCTCAACTTCTGTTGTTGCAGAAGAGAAAGATAAAAATGCTGTTCTTGAAGAAAAACTTGAAAAACCTCACCAGGCAAATGTTTTTCATGTCAAGGCAAAGAAGAAGAAGAATGTACCACCACGCCTCGGAGGATCTCATCATCATCATAGACAATCTTATTTTCGGTCCAACCAGAAGAGGATGATTTGGAAACCTAAGTCTGCAATAAGCGATGATACAGGGAGGAATAGTACTGTTGATCGTGATAAAATCATGGAAATGCTTTTACCCTCCAAGAAAATTGTTGAGGAAACGAGTGATGATGCTAGTAATAATCAAAATGTTAACAACAACACAACCTTGATGATTAGGAACATTCCAAGCAAATTCACGTATGATCCCTCTCCCTATCTCTCAAATTTTAGAATTCATGACTCTGTTTTTTGTTTTACTTTGAAAGTTTTACTTCTGAATTTTTGTTTGTTCTTGTGTCTAGCCAGTTCATTGCTGTTTTTTTGGTCAAACTTTGGGTTCTTGTTTTTGATAACAGAGGCTTCTCAGATTGACCATCAGTAGAGATGTATAGTGTTGTCCAAATTGTTTCCCTCAATGTAGTACTTTTGTTTTGTTGTCATCTGATCTTACTGAAATATAGATATAAACGGGTACTGATTCAACAACATAGCATGTCTGAACATCTTTTTGTATTGCATACTTAAGGTATTGCGTTGAATATATGCCTAAGGCATGGTTGCTTTCATTCTGTTTTAAATCCTTAATAACTAGCCATTGGTTGTTCTGTTCTTTTCTCTGTATGTTGCACCGTTTTAGTTCCTCATCAGATGCCGATAGAAAGATCATTTTGTTTGCTGAAGTTTCTATTTTTGTGATATCAAGTTTAGGGTTTACTAGTCTGATTTTCTTTGGGGTTTGCACTTATCTGGTTATTCCCCTGGGAGATTGTGACTTGATATGGAGAATAAATTAATAAAACTAGTATAGTATTTGATTTTTGGATTTAAGTCTGCAATCTTTGTTTTGGATTTTTCCAACTGATTACAGCCTTTCTTCTTTTTCCCCTTTCTGGGTGATGTTTCAGTATATTGGAAAATGTAAACTAGGCCCACCGCTTGTGAAACTAGGAGACATCTAGAAAGTGACCTTTTGGTTTTTCTTTATTTCTATTTGTTAGTAGTACTTGGTACAATTAAATTTGAATTTGGGCGTTTTTGTTCATGGTGGAGAAAAATGGCTTTAGCCTGTGATGAGTTTTTTGTTTTTTAATATTCATTTTCCAAGTACAATTAAATTGGACTTGGGCGTTTTTGTTAATGGTGAAAAATGATTAAGCTTAACCAGTGATCAGTGATATATGGACTAATTGTGGTTTTCTCATTTTTTTTGGTCATGTGATGATTTTTGCAGTAGGGAAATGTTGACGAACCTGCTGGAAGATCATTGTAAGGAGGTTAATGAAATGAGAGCAACAGAACGGGAGGAGTTGTCTGCCTTCGATTTTTTATACCTCCCAATAGATTTTGTGTAAGTGTAATGTTACCTTTTTTTTCCAATCAAAACTTCCAAGTTTTAATTCATCATCAAAAACTTTTACAACTTCAACACGATTTTTTTTCCTCAATTTTTATGTTTATTTTTGGCAGGACCGGGTTTAACAGGAGCTATGCCTTTGTTAATATGACAAACTCTACTGGTGCCAAGAGATTACGCCTTTTCTTGAACAACTACAAGTGGGGTGTATTTCAATCTAAAAAGATTTGTGAAGTCACAGACGCAAAATATCAGGTAATGATGAACTCTGAAGAAAAAGAAAAAAATGTAAAGTTGATAAATATTCATTACTTTAAACTCTCAGTCTTAATTAATTTATGTTTCTTACAAGTGATTACTCTCTCTTGTCATCGGGGAATGATATGTGAACTGAAAAAGTTGATTATAGAAAGAAGTTGATGTTTGGATGATGTGCAGGGCAAAGAAGCATTGGTAACACATTTCCAGGGTAGCTACTTTGAGTGTGAATCGGATGAATTGTTACCACGTTGTTTCAGTCCTTACCGTGATGGATCTGGTGGAATGGTAGAGGAATCCACGGTTGGGAGGTTTTGTGGCCAACGACATCATCAAAATGATAACTGATTGTGCAAGGGATGGGAGGTTTGGTACATGTTTGTTTGACTTCCTATCAAAAAGGTTGGGGTATGGCCGATGGGACTATGGTGGGGTTGTGAGTTCTGATGCTTGTTATTTACTTCTTCTGTTCTTCGTGTTTGAGTTAGTTTATATAGTTAGGTTTGTTATCTGGTATGGTTGGTACCTCGACAGCATAGTGACACTTCCAGTTGAAGTTTGTTGCTGTAGTAGTTCCATTTTTGTGGGGGTACTCAATTATGGATATGAAGATGGAATGTAGGGGAGGTTGGACCTTGCCACCTGACTGTACTGCTTATGTACAGGTTGTATGTTCAACCTCAACCCATCAATCATCTTATGTATCTTGTACTCTTTTCTTTAGTTCTAGAGTAATTAATTAGTATGTGTCTCTTATGTTTAACAGCTTTAACTAGGATGTTTAAGCTCATTTTAGAATTTGTGTAATTTTAGAAAGTTAACCTGGTTTTGTTTTCATCAATCTTTCCAACTTTCATCAATTTTAGAAAGTTAACCCTGAAGATGTTGCTATTATGGAAGGGATTCATGCAAAAATTATAAGTTTTGGGTTTTGTCTTTTGAACCGTGAGTTTAGAGTGTTTATCTACAAACTTATGATGATGGGGAGTTTATAAATGAAACAATTCTACATATTGCCTTCTTATATTGTATTAGAAGACATAAATGAACACCTATAGGCTCTACAGATGGCCTTCTAATTGTATTAGAAATTTTAGAATCAAACTATCCAATTGGAAAATCTAGACAAAATTTGGAGGGATATTGATTCATTGAATACGCGGGTTTTTGGAGCAGGGTAATAATGAACTGGGAATGCAGAAATTGCGGAACTGTTTTACGCGGTTAATGCAAATGCAATCATGAGAGAAAGAAATGAGAAAGTAGAGTGAGAACTGAAGACAGTAGTCAGTAAAACTGTAGAGACTAGAGAGAGAAAGAAAAGATACTAGTACAGGAGGATTTATGAGATAAAATGAAAGACTGTAGAGAGAAAAGGAGGAGAGTTTGATAGTTGAACTGTGTAGAGTGTAGAAGAGGTAAAAGAGAAAATACCTTTAAAAAATTGAGTTCCATAACGTTTTCTTATTCTATTGACAAGAAAACGATTTTTGTATTTTTTGATTGCTAAAACAATTTTCTTGTTAGAGAGAATTCATAACATGCCTAGAGGCCAGAACGGCATTTCCAAATTTATTTTAGATGCATGTTTTGAGATCTTTTTAGTGCACGATTTTGTATTTTTTGATTGCCATTTTTATAAGTTTTTTTTTTAGAGTCCAAGTTTTTTTTTTCTTTTGCTTAGAAAACACCCTAACTACATTAACTTAAAAGAGACCCAAACATTCAAGATGAGTTCTCTCCTAACCACATTGTTCAAAAAAGAAGGATAAGAGACCCAAACATTCTTAAGACAATACTTTCTAGCACGACGTGCAAGCCGATCTGCTAGTTTGTTTTTTGTACGCTTAATATAAACTATTTTAAAATTATTACAACTTAATAGTAAAGATTTGCAGTCCAGCAAAATATCCTTGCATCTCCACTCGACACTAACTTCACTTCCGTTAACAAAATTCACAACTTGAAGATAGTCGTTGATAAACAAGACTTTGAAAGATTGATCTCCATTGCCCAGGAGATAGCAAGATAAAGAACAGTCGCCTCAGCGCCTACAATATCAGAAATCAGTCCAAAGTCCGAACGAGATTGAGTTATGGAACCTGCATTATCACACAAAATCATGCCAACACCAAAATTAAAATCCTTAAAAGAACCATCAATAAAGAGACAATGATCCACCAGATCAATAGGAATTTTGACTTCCATACTAGCCTTCATACCTTTTTAGGAATAACAATATAAGTATTAATCATTCTTTTTGTGTCGAGAATAACTTTATCCAGATTAATAGCAATTCTGCTGAAAACTACATCACATCTAAGCTTCCAGATACACCACATGATTATGGTGCCTAAACTTGGCAAATCAACTGCAAAAGGGGACTGTCCTAATCTATCATCAAACCATTGTAGAAAGAAATCTTATGTTCAATCCAAGTTAAGACTAACAAGAAGTTGCAGCGATAAACCAAACCAAATATGAGTAGCAACAGGACAATGGAAGAACAAATGAGTAACAGTTTCCACATTAGCATTGCAAAGAGGGCAAGATTCATCAATGGCAGGGTTATAATTTTTTAACAAAGCATTGACTGGAAGCACATGAGCAAATATCTTCCACATGAAAAATTTAATTTTCGGCAGACAATTCAGGTCCCAAAACAAAGCTTCTTCACCATTACTAACTTCATTCTTATAACCTCTATAAGAAGATTTTATAATAAAAGACCCATCTTTCGTATGAGCCTACATAATTTGATCTTTAAGAAGCAAATTAATCTTAATAGTTCTAATCCTAACAACATCTTCATGCTCAAAAAGAGAATTTTACAGATCAATATTCCAAGTACCATACTGCTTATCAATAAGTTCACTAAGTAGATTAAAATCATCATAATTAGGATTCAGAGAAACAGGAGGAGAAGAAGTACCAGGCAACCAAACTGAATCCCATATTCTTGTATCATTACCATCATTTATTTTAAAAACTATATTAGACCTTAAGAAAAATAGGCTATTCACTATACCCTTCCAAATCCAAGAATTTGAATCCGCTGCTTTATCAATTTCCAATAAATTACGATTAATGAAGTACTTGTCTTTTAAAAACTTTGAAATTAAGAGATTGGGATTTTGAATAATTCTTTAACCAAGTTTTGCCATGAACACCCTGTTAGTAGTATAAGTAGATCTAATACCAAGCCCACCACATCTTTTATCTTTCCCAATATCACCCTGTTCTAGGGTCTTTCTTAGACCACCAGAAAATTCTTTGAATGGAATCAATTTTAGAATTGATCTTTTTAGGAAAATGAAAACATGACATATGATAAACTGCAAGACTAGATAACACATGATTTGTTACAACAGTTCTACCAGCAACATTTAGACTAGATTTCTTTGTGTGTTCCGATTCTAGAGTAAAATTTATCTATTAAGAATTGAAAAGATTTGATTTTATCTCTATTAACAAAAAGTGGTGTACCTAAGTATTTTTCAGAAGAACTCATAAATTTCATCCCTAAAGTTTTTGAAAGAAGTTTCTTATGCTTATGGTGCATTTTAGAACTAGTAAAAAAACCAGACTTTTCAAAATTGATAGCCTGACCAGAGGCCTTAGCGAAAACATTGATAATTTTCATCAAATTTCTAGCATACATTAAAGAAGCTTTTGAAAACAGCATACAATCATCAACGAAGAATAAATGAGATATAGAAGGACTATCTTTTCAAATTTTGAAACCTTGAATAAAATTAAGAGCTTCACATTTCAAGATGAGTTGAGATAAAACTTCCATGCAGATTATGAAAATGTATGGTGAAAGACAATATCCTTGTCTAATACCCGTAGTAGGGAAAAAGACCTCACCAGGAGAACCATTAACCATAATTGAATAAGACACCGTACTAATGTATTGTTCAATAATCTGACACCAATCATCGAAGAAACCTGGTTTTTTAAAGACTGAAAGAATAAAAGACCACTCCAGCCTATCGAAATCTTTGGAAAGGTCAAGTTTTATAGCCACAAAACCATTTTTAGCATTTTTATTTTATTTTAAAAGAGTGTAAAATTTCATGATTAATAACAATATTATCATGAATTTGTCTATTAGCAATAAAAGCTGACTGAAATGGGGAAATAAGGGAATCAAGTAAAGGTTTGAGACGATTAGTAAGAATTTTAGAAATGATTTTATAGACTGTATTTGATAAACTAATATGTCTAAAATCCTGAGGAGAAGAAGGGTTATTCACCTTAGGTATTAGAGCTATGAAAGAATGGCTTAATTGCTTTAGGAGAAATATTGTTTGATTATTATTTTTTAACATGATCAATAACTTCCTTTGAAATTTCTTGCCAATTATCTCTGAAGAAGCCAGCCAGAAAACTGCCAGGACCCGGTGATTTCCATGGAGCCATTTCATTAATAGTAGCACTGATTTCCTCAACAGTATATATTGCTACTAAACGAGAATTCATATCATCTGAAATGATAGGCCTTACATATTTTAGAGCCTCATCAATATCAGAATTATTAGGGTTCGAAGAAGTATATATGTTCTTGAAATAATGAGAAAGGAGAGTCAGAACTTGTTCCTTGTTTTCTAACCAGTTATCTTTCTCATCTTTGATTGTGTGTATAGTGTTATACATATTTCTGAGTTTGACAGTATTATGAACGAATTGGGTATTCTTATCATAATGTGTAAAATAGTCAATCCTAGATTTCTGTTTATAAAATGAGTTTTCTATCTCATACCAATAATCGAGCTGTTTAGAGTAGTTTAAGATGTAATCCCCAATAGAAGAAGTATAAGTCAAAATCTGTAACTTCTTAATTTCAGCATTTAATTTACCAAATGTATTTTTAACATGACCAAACGACTCAATGTTCCATTTACTGAGGTTAGTATTGAAAAGGCGAGGGTACCCAAATATACCTCAACCTATTACTTTTCCTTCCTATAAGTCCTTTCCCCGAAAGTGATTGTTTATGGACAGAGTCAAGACAATACAACAAATCGGTTCACACTTTGTGTGATCGTATATGGATACGAGATCGAGACAATACAACAAAAAAGTGTGTTTACTTGATACAAAGGTTCGGACTTCACCAAACACAATAGGATTCACATATCAAGTAAATAGGAATTAACTTTTGTGCAATTTACTTTAATTATAATAAAACAATTATAATGCGGAAATATAAAGTAAATGACACAGCAAGATTTTGTTAACGAGGAAACCGCAAATGCATAAAAACCCCGGGACCTAGTCCAGAATTAAATACTCTCAGGATTAAGCCGTTATACAAAATAAACCAACTTCGTATAGTTGAGACCAAGCAACTAAACCTATAGTTCACCTAGTTCCGTCTATATTCCCATGCCTCCAACCTGTAAACAAGTCACATACTTGGACCAATTCCTTTGGTTCGTATTCCAAACAGTAAAGAAACAACAAATCTGTTTGGTATCTGTTAGAGCATTGCTTGGTTGAACCCACCAAGCGTTGGTATGTCAAGTTTGGTTGTCATATTTTAGTGAAGCAAAACCCATTTAAGAGTCGCTTGATTTAAATGTACTAGAGTCAACTTTGCATAGGTTAACTTGTAAGTATTAGTGTGAGACATTACAAGTATTGCGAATACTTGAAGAAATGAAGAAGAACAGAGCTACAACCACAACATCATCCTTCCACTTGAGGTTAATGATATTTGAGTTGAACTGTTTCATTCCCTAACGTATCTTTCAAGTCATGCATATTGAAAACATAAAACTGTGAAGCATGAACACTCTAGATATGCATAGTATTAAGGAATACAATATGAAGTTTCTTGCTTAACCATTAAACTTTGTATATAATACATCGACATAATCATATGAATGTTATTTCGATTATGTATGGGTATGAGGTGAGGATTTCATCCTATGGAACAATGTTTACATGTGTTCTAAGGAAGTAAATTCATGATATGTGTTGTGAACCGAAAAGGAAATCGTCAGGCGTTATTGGGGCTGTTATTCATTGCATATCTTATGAACGACCAATATTTGTGATTAGTATAATCGTTCATGACTTGTTTGTGTTCTTGGTAAAACTATTCACATGAGGCCTGACTTATGTATTGGTATGACTTTTATTAGTGAAACCGATCTTAAGTGATCACCTGGGGTATGATCGGGTTGTGAGTGTCTGAACTTATTACTGGGAGAAGGGGAATCTAACCTAGTAAGAGGTGCAGTTCATCACAAGGGGAACCGATACTTGTATGAGGTGTAGCAAGGTTTATGGAAAAAAGGGGAACCGATCCTATGAACATGTGCAACACGTTTTTGGAAAGGGGGAACCGATCCTATGGACATGTGCAGTGCATACAAGTTAGATACCAAATATATATGGGGAACCGATCCTAGTACCTAGTCAGCCGTATCTTTGGTAAGCTAGTGTAACTATGCACAGTACTCACATGGAGGTAGAACCGAAACTTGTTTTGGTAGAACCGTAAACCCATGTGTTGTGATTGAGTGTTACTTGATCAATCACATAGTTCTTGAAAGTCAGATGAACCAATTCTAAACTTGTTTGGAAGTGTGGTAAATAGGTTTCAAGTGAGTAAGTATGAAAAAGGACTTGCAAGAGTAAGATGTCGACACACTTTGAACACGGTGCATTAATGCTTATTCTATATTGTTCAAAGATATTCCTTAAAGGCTAAGAAAGAAGTAAATCCCAAGATCGAATTTAAATAAGTTAAGAATCCTTTTAATTAAGGGTTTTCAATTATATATGGAAAACAAGAATTAGTAATGTGCATTTTCTAATTAAAGATTTTCCATGGAGATTTCGATCGTATTTTTGGACAGTGCATTCACAGGAATTATGGAAACTGAATCGGTGTTTATGATCAAAATCGGTATACATAAGTAGGATCTCATAATGCTAGAAAGCATATCCAACAAAGAATAGATAATCAATATTGACATCACTAGATAAGCAATATTGACGAAATCCAAAATTTTCAGACATTGAAGAAAAATCCAAAAATTAACCCTAGATGTATACCAAACAGAAATTCCTCTTCCACTTCCACATGTTAATCTCAAGATGGTGAAAAAAACCATGACCTTATGGATGCTACCTCCTTCATCTCATGACCTAATATGAAAAACAGAAGGGAAAAGCTTAATCAGGTAACTCAGAGATTCACATCAGATAAATCAAAACAGAAATAAGCTAAACAAACAGAAATTTGTACATGATATAAAAAGAAATTTGGTTTTAAAAGCTTTAAAAAACACGAACCCTAAAAGATTAATCCATGTAAATTGTAAAATAAAAAATTAGGGTTTTTAGATAAGAAAAATTTAATTCATTAAGATTAAGCAGAAAGGAAGAGAAAAATAAAAATAATGGATATACTATCATGAGATTCAAAAGAAACTTAGACAAACATATGAATTAATTGAAGAAACAGAGTAAGAATTCGTCGGAGAAGATCGAAGAAACTTGAGGTTGACTAAGTCAACGTCGCACGAATAATCTCCTCTACCTGGAGCTATATGACCATAAATCAACAACTTCTACCTAACCTCTTAAATCCCTTGACCTATTTATTTAATTTTTAATTTTTAATTTTTTTTAGAGTCCAAGTAGTGATACAGTAAAACCTCCACAAAAGAAAAGCTTAGGAACTATAAAAAAATAGGAATTTTGAATAAACAATTTATTTTGTTATATATGCTTAAGAAACACAAAATATATCAAAGTAATATAAATACTATTTAAAGGGGTTTTTTGTTGTACATGTGTAAACATTCTTTGAAATTTGTTATGATGAATCCACAAGCTTAACTATGACGCTGAAAGTTAATAGATATATAAGCGGAATAGTGAAAGATATTTATATTGGCGATTCAAAACAAAAAACAAAAAAAAAAAATCCACTCTGAAATAAAATTAAATGACCTTGTAAAATTGAACTTTTAAGTTAATATGTGCAACTAAGGGAGATGATCAAGTCAGCCATTACATTAGTCAACAAATCTAATGTAAGTGTAACCTACGATGTGTTGTCAAAACCTCTTTGTTTTATTATTGAAGAACCAAACTTCGATGGGATGTTTCAAATACCTACATAGAATAACTAGATCAATTTCCCTCTAGTTTTTTATATATTCCCCAAGTGTCACTAAGGACGAGAGTTTTGGAGTTTCCAGGCAGATTAAGGAAATAAAAGAAAATAGATTTTCTTTCCATACCTACAACGTAGAGATGGAACACGTTTGTGACTACTAATTTTCCCATAGTCTACGTAATGTATACAACTCATAGAATTGGATACTATGTAGTATTGATATCTCCGTTGACTTATAATGCTAAGTAATAAAAGATACTCAAGATCACAACAATAACGAATAACACAAATATAATGTAAATGCTTCTAAGTTATCATGAGAGACAAGAGATTACGTGGTTTGACTTTTGTCTACGTCCACGGGGTAATGAATGATTGTTTGTATTAAGTTGTGGTGGTTACAAAGATCTTAAATGCTTCCCAAATTAATAGAGAGAACTCACGTTGAAGTAAGTCTTTAAGTTCTAAACATTAAAGATGTATAAACTTAAGACTATATCTTCTTCTCCTAGGTATTGAATGCCTTTGTTTGTTGGTGAAGCTTGGTATTTATAGCTCCTTCTTCTCTAAATATATATTTGTTGTCTTTGGGTTCATTTTCCCCTGATATACCTTACGTACAAATGGTACCTTCGTTCACCGAACGCGTTCTCCAGTCGGACTCTGCCACCTCAGCTGATCCACGTTCCTTCGGGAACTAACCAGCCTCAGTATAGATTGTATCTTCGTTCACCGCTATCCTCCGCCAGTCAGACTCTGCCATCTCATCTCTCTCCATGTGCTTTGGTTAAGCGTGTAGATAAGAGATTTGCGTATTAAATATTGATTGGATATGTCAGCTACCTCTGTCCCTTCGCCAGCTGCCTCTCTCTAGGCTAGGTTATACTTTTCCATATTATCCATCGAGGTATACTTCCTTGGGATGGGATAAAGTAGATCTGTGAAGATATCTTCCGCTACTCATATTCATGTATGTAGCGAGGGCTACACATTTTATCCTACACGCGACCACTAAAACCGTGACATGTGCTCCACAAAATATTAATGCTACACCTAGATCGTCTACTGAGCCTCCTCCGCGTATGGATCATCCTGATGCTACGCCCTATCCACCCCCTGAGGATACTGAGATACCTGAGGGTCCTGAGGTAGATGTGGAGGATGAGGTAGAAGAAGTTGCTTTTGAGGACCTTCATCCTCATCCTCACTTTGAGCTCCAGAGGTTGCAGCTGCGCGACAAAGATAGCCATGCTAACTTGTCTTTGACTGAGATCTCCAAGTATTTTTGTTTGCATAAGTTTGAGATTTCCTTTGTCGATGGCCCTGACGTTCTCACTGAATCTCTGATCCGAATCTTCCCTTATGATGAGAATAATCTGTGGATCAGTGTTGGCCAATCGGCCACAGGTATGCTTATGCATTTGTTTAGTAAAAATGATCCCTTCTACTATGATGTTTTGTCTACCAGGGATGACCCGGCGAACAAACTTAGGTCCGAGGGGTCATGCAATACACTGGTAATTATTGGCGCGCCATTCGTGAGTGTTGGTATCATAGCAAGGGTAAGACTACTCTGAAGTCTTATGACCCTTTAGGTCCTGAAAGGTCTAAGCAAGAGGATTACACCCCTACCAACTTCAATGCTACTTATGTTGATGTCATTTAGAAAAGCAAACTTCTTCCTTAGTGTGTTGGTCCCCGCCGTATCCATGTTAATGCTAAGCATATTAGTGAAGGCAATAGCCTTCGTTTGTTGGAGGAGATTAACAAGACTGGGTTTACTGTCATCCCCTACTATGATAAACTTTTATTTCCGAAGTATGATCGCATTTGACTGGACCATGATGATCGTTGGGAGCGTACTCATCTTCTTGTGGTGGGTCCCTGGGCCTTTGGTTTTACTACCGCAGATCCCAATGTCCCTCGTACATATTTCTATCTGCCTGCTAAGTATGATGGATATCATCCTTGGGCTTTCAACCCTTCTACTTCTCATGAGGTAACCTTCGTTTGTTACGGAAGTTTTTTATTTTTCATCTTTGTTTTGCAATCTTTGCTAAGTATTTTGATGGTTCTTTTGCAGCCTACCCCTGTTTCTTCTGCTGGGACTACTCCCAGCTCTGCTGCTGGAACTGCTCCGGGCTCTGTTGGTAATTTTGTATCCACCAGGACCAAGAAAAGGAAGTATTCGTTTGAAGCAGCTAAGCCAACACCTGCTGAGGTAAGGATTATGACCCTACCTTAGTGTTCGTAGATTCTTTAGTATTTTTCCCCTGATCCTTGGATTGCGTATGTGTTCTTCTACAGTCTTCCAAGAAGAAAGGCAATTTGAAGGCTGTGATCGATGTTGAAGAATCCGATGAGGATCCTAAGGTTGATAGGGAGGAACCTGATGATGAATACATGGAGGATATCAAGGATACTTCCTTTAGCCCCCATTTAGATGACATCGATGAAGAATTCTCCAAGGACATCCCTAGTCCCCTTCGTGCTAGCTCTGTGGAAGGTGATGACCTTCAAGTTGGTGGTGTATCTACATTGGTGATCCAATCTAGTACACAAGTTGTAACTCTTTCTTTATTGCCGAGGGTAACCTCGTTTTCTGCTCCTAATGATCTATGGCATGTTACCGCGGTGATATCTTCCAAGATCCTTCCTTTTTCTTCTGCTACTTCTCTTCACTCGAGTGGTTCGTTTGTGAAGGGTGTTGCTCCTGTGGTGAGGGTTAGTAGTTTAGACTCACAACCGAAGAAGAAGGTTGTGATTTCACTTGTCAGCTTCTCATTCAATGCTACGCCTACTTCTTTGGGAAGCGCTCAGTTTTTTTGTACTGCCCATGCTAGTAAGATTGTTGGACCCCACCTTTGTCACCAGATTGGACCGTATTGGGTAATCTTCCTTCTGCTAGTGATATGGACTTAGGTGGTACTTCTAGTCAAGCATTTCCTTCCTTTCCCAGCTCATACACCATGTCGTCTCTTCGTGGTGGTGATGATTCAGTAAGTGTGACCCATGCTCATTTTCAAGCAACTAGTTGGAAGGGTAAGTTGCTTGAGAACTGGAGCCTATGGAGTTCTAACGATGCCATCCTCGAAGCCATACTGCGGGATTCAAAGGGTCCCTTTTCTGCTGAGGTTGATCGTCATCAGCTGGATGATTCTTTGGAGGTTTCTTCAAGGTTGGATACTTTGACTGCTCAGTATCAAGTGGCCAAGGATATATTCTTCAATCTAGACTTCCTTCGCTCTAATCATAGATTTGGTATCCACAGGGGTAGCATCCAAGATATGGAGGCTTTCATAGATACCTACGCTGATTTTCTTCCACGTCTTTCTGTGTCCTCGGTTTATGGTTCTTGCCTTGATGTCTTGTGCATTGCTTTGAACCTTCATTTATTCTTATAATCCGTTATTTGTAGCTTTCGAAAAAAATCGATGTTGGTTGTACCTTGTTCAAGTTTTATACGGCTAAGTGTACTCACTTGAGTGCTTTGTTGGAACGTGCCCGCCAAGATTATACCTTTGTTAGCGCACAACAACCTTCTTCCAGTGATGGCGCTTCTGCCATTAAGGTACCTTTGTTAGAGAATGAACTGATGAAGACTCAGAGGTCCCTAAAAGCTTGTTTGTTGGCTCTTGAGAGAGCTAATAATGCTGTAAATATTGATGAGGAGGGATGCAAGGCTGCTGATTCTTCTTTGGATGCTGAATCCTCCAAAGTCATAAGTTCGTTCCTCCTTTCTTTTAGCTTTGTTTCATTTTTTCTGGTAGTATAGTCCTGAGAGAACATACGCCTATCATATGGTAGCTCCGGTGAGCTTAGACATCTTCGGGAACAAGTAGCCAAGTTTACCTCCGATGTTTGGTATTATCAAAAAAAGTCTGATAGGTTGATGAACGTGACTGTTCATAATGAGGCCCAAATCTCCCTTGAGTCTGCTCATAACTCAGATCTTGTGAAGAAGATGGCCTTGCTCCATAAAGAATGTGACGAGACCCTCAAGTGGAAAGAGGATCTTATTTTAAAGCAAAATGAGGATATTGCCTTAGTTGAGAAATGTCTCTTAGCCCAAGAAATTATCCTCATAAAGTATTATGTAGATTTTGAGGATGCTTGTGCCTCCTTAGCCAAGGTTACTGCCGAGCATAATGTATTATCCTGTGGGGTCTTGAAAAAGCGGGGGTGTAACAACCACACCCAATATTTCTCTTAGCAATCTGTCTGTACTAACTCCAATATACTTTTAAGAGAATCAACTATACATTTAGACTCAATCTTAATAAAAAGTATATCAATGAGTTATGTCTTAATTTCTAGGTTCAATCCGCACTCAAACAAATAGGAATTTGCAAGCCTGATTGAATATAAGAGAGATAACTTGAAGAGTACCAAAAACCAGTGTTCAAAGATCAATCAATTTCAATCAACAACCACAGGTCGGATTTACCAATTGATAGATTCAATGCACAACCTATGATACTTCAATTATATAACAAAATATAACGAGGAAAAGAAATAACACAAACACCATAAGTTTTGTTAACGATGAAACCGCAAATGAAGAAAAACCCCGGGACCTAGTCCAGATTTGAACACCACATTGTATAAAGCCGCTACAAACACTAGCCTACTACAAAGCTAACTTGGGTATGGATTGTAGTTGAACCCTAATCAATCTCACACTGATTCAAGGTACAATTGCGTTCCTTACGTCTCTGATCCCAGAAGGATACTATGCACTTGATGCCCTTAGCTGATCATACCCACAACCAAGAGTTGCTACGACCCAAATTCGAAGACTTGATAAACAAATCTGTCTCACACAGAAAAGTCTATTGAATATATAAATTTGTCTCCCCCAGATATACCTATGAGTTTTTGTTCCGTTTTTTTATAAATCAAGGTGAACAGGAACCAATCGATAACCCAGACTTATATTCCCGAAGAACAGCCTAGAATTATCAATCACCTCACAATCATCTTAATCGATTAATGAAATAAGATATTGTGGATCACAAACGATGATACGAAGGTGTTTGTGACTACTTTTCTATCTTGCCTATCGGAGATATAAATCTCAAGATAATCTTAAAATTCTACTGAAACACGATAGAAATATCAAGATCAGATAACGCAACTAGAGAGAATATAGTTGGGTTTGGCTTCACAATCCCAATGAAGTCTTTAAGTCGTTAACCTACACGGTTTCATGAAAAATAGAAGGTTAAAGGAGAATCGACACTAGCTTATGCAACTAGAATCACGCAAGAGGTGTGGGGTTTAGGTTTCCCAGTTGCTAGAGTTCTCCTTTATATAGTCTCCAAATCAGGTTTCGCAATCTAAGTACCTTGGTAACAAAGCATTCAATATGAACCGTTAGATGAAAACCTGATTAGATTCAAGCTAATATCTTTCAACCGTTAGATCGAACTTAGCTTGTTATACACAAATGAAATTCACCTTCATTTAAGTCTGGGTAACCGTACCTAAACATGTACACCTAGTCGGTTCAACAATAGTTAACCAATGGTTAGCCATATGAGCACTTTCATATCAACCTTATTCATCTTCACCATAACTAGTTCAAGTGACTCAAATGAACTAGTTAGAGAGTTGTTCAATTGCTTAAATCTCATAGTAGTATACAAGACACAATTGAAGAAAAATAGACTTTGATTCACTTGAATCAATTCATGAACATTAGCCACGGTTTGCAAAGATTGCATTCCTTATTATATAAATGTTTTAATTCATAAATAAACTGATTGTAGAAAGTAACCTCCTTAAGTATGCAAATGGGTACGCATACCTAAGTGGTCGGACCGAGTTTGGTTACTCCAGTACGCGTACAGGTGCGCATACCAATTCACACTTCCAAACTCCAGCATAAATTCACGGACATGAACTTTCCGCCAATATGCGTACGGGTACGCATACTTGCCCGAGTTTCAAATAACTGCCGGTACGCATACGGGTACACATACTTTAGGTTCCCAGTTTTGGACTTTTACATAAACGTGAGAACACACTATGTTTATATCCAAACATGGTTACTTGATCTAAACTCTCATTTCAATCATTGAAACTTTCCTAGAGGATGTTAAAATAGTCGTTATTTACAAACAATTTTCATCAAAGCGATTTTCAAGTTATTGAAATAATAAACATGAATTTCATCATGAGTAAAGATGAACTTGGCCAAAGAGAAAGCTTTCCAACACATATTTCGAGAAATAGATAAGCGAGATAAACTTGGCTCGAAATAGAAAACATGTATAATTGAAGTCTATATAGCAATACAATTTTTGTCTCAAAATAGGAGATAGAGTAGATAGACTTTTGAGTGATAGATAAGTTCAAGTCTTCACATACCTCTTTGTTGAAGAAGTTCCACAAGTTCCCTTGAGTAGTTATTCGTCTTCATTCGATGAACGTCGTGGATTCTAAGGCTCAACTACACTTTCTATCCTAATCCGAGACTTAGCTATAAGTAGACTAGAAATCAAGACTTATAATTTTGGCAACTAAACTTGACAAACAAGCTTGATATAGCAATGCTTGCGAGTTCTACCATGCAATGCTCTAACAGGTCTGTTCTCTTAAGAACAAACTTAGCGAGGTTACTTCAATGCACTCGTCCATGTCTCGTGCATCTATGGTCAAGAGGTTGGAAGAGTTAGAGAATGTTTACCAGGTTTTATCCTTTGAGAATTCCTCGCTCTGGATAGATGTTTAAGATCTCTGGACCGAACGTGATACATTGGTAGAGGATATTAACGCTGTTGAGGAAGACCTTGCCGAATCCCAATATAGTTTAGAGGATTCCCTTAGACTTGCTGGAGGTCTCCTTATTTCGTAGCCTCCTTTGTGCTCCATATTACTTTTGATTTTTACTCATTCCCTGTATACCCGCAGGTCTCCAAGAGCATCTTATAGGTGTTAATGCTAAGGGAAGCCATCTTGAGGGCCAAATATCTTCGTTGGAGATAGCTTGTCAGTTTGATATTGCTGCCAAGTTTAAAGCTGAGGCTCTTCAGTAGGACAATGACCAATTTAGTGCTCAGGTGATGGAGTTTCGTCAGAAATCAGCCTCGGATCTGGAGGCTAAGTCCTCTCAGATGAAGGTGCAATTCGAGCATTCGACTATCGACTATATCAACAATTCCTTTGCTGAAGCTGAACGACAAGTTGACGAAGTTGTCTTTCCTCGTCTTCCTTATCCTTGATTCTATTGTCTCGAACCTTTTTTAAGTATTCCCCTCTTTGTTGTTTATGTCCTCAACTGAGGTGTCTTCTTTAGCTGAGATGTCTCCTTTATTTGAAACAATGCTTTGTGGTGATTTGAACCTCTGCCATGCAACTTTTAAGAAATGTTAGACATGTTTTGGTAAAATTATTATTTTACCTTTATTACTGCATGAATATTTTGTTTTAAACGTAATATGTCCTACCAGGATATCCTTTGGCCAGAAGGTATCATGGTGGCGAAGGTTCCTATGTGGGTAATAATTTTTCTGTAACCCTACGCGTTCAGTGTGGATAGGGATATGTTTTTTCTTATTCTTATGCCTCATATAAGGATCCTTCGCACCGAGGATCCGAGATTTACATATGCGCAGTTATGCCTTGCCTTGCCTCATCGTCACTCCTGACGGAGGGTGTCTATTCTAACCCAATTGTATCAATACTTAGCTAAGTTTTTAGCAAAAAGTTTCTTTCATTGATGAGTAAGGTTTATAATACCTTTTTTCAGGGATAGAACATGGTGGGTTATTTCCCATTCCTTTCTTCTCCTGAGTGATTACCATTTTATTAGGGGTAGTACATTTTTAGGTAAATCGCATTCCAAGGGTGATGTAGCACTTCTCCTTTAAGGTTCTTAGGTAGTAAGACCCTTTTCTGGCGATGTCGTGTATTATGTAGGGCATTTACCCACTCTTACTTTCTTTGATATGGTGGTATCTGTCGTAATACGTATTCCTCGACCACAAAGTTCCGAGGGATTACCCTTTTGATGTATTCCTGAGCTAACCTTCATTAATAGTTTACCATCTTTTGCAAGGCTACCTCCCTTCTTTCTTCAAGGTCATCCAGATTTTCTAATATCAAGTCTGTTGTTAGATTTTTCTCCCAAGCCTCCGTCTTTGTCGTTGGAAGTATAACCTCCATTGGGATGACTGCTTCGGCTTCGTAGGTCACCAATAATGGAGTTTTCCCCGTAGATTATATGCTTGTATTTCGACAGGGCCCATAGGACGTTGTGTAGCTGTTCGTACCATTTCCTTTTGTATGCCTCTAGCTTCTTTTTTAAGTTCATTGCTATGGTTTTTTTGGTTGCCTCCGCTTGTCCATTGATCTTAGGATATATTGGAGTTGACTTGTTCTTTTGTATGTTGAAGGTATCAAATAACATATCAATATTCTTTTCTTGTAGTTATTTGCCATTGTCTGAGACTATGACGGATGGTATTCCGAACCTGCGTATGATTTTCTCAAACAAGAATTCGAAGACATCTTTGTCCCTAATTCTTGCAAAAGTCTTTGCTTCCACCCACTTGGTGAAGTAATCCGTAGCTATGATGAGGTATTTTCTTTTCGATGTTCCTTCTATCAAAGGTACAACTATATCAACCCGTCATTTGATAAATGGCCAAGGACTGATAACCGGGTTAATCTCCATTGCTGGTGCTTTTCTTAGCGAAGCATTGGCATATTTTACATCGCCTTGCCATGTTCTTTGAGTCTTTGTCCATGCTTTGCCAGTGGTACCCTTGCATTTTTGCTTTAACCGCTAAGGACCTTCTTCCGCTATGGTTGACAGCATCTCCGCTGTGTATATCATGGAGTATTATCCTTCATTCGGTTCATGGGAGACACCGCATTAGGAGTCCAAGAAATGACCTCCTATACAGTACTTTTGACTCGAGTTTTCGATTTTCTTGTAGATGGTGGATTTTCGACAAAGGGTAGAATTGTAAAAACTATACTCCAGATTCGGCAACCGGATGAGTATTGAGGATCATGTCTCTCGATTAAAGCATGAAAGCTCATGCCATAAATCTTTGACTGAGAAGGTTGTTTCTCAGAGTACATGTAGATGTGTAGTCTCTCAGCAGAGACCACGGAACATCTCATGAATACTGAGCAATTTCAGTAATTACTCCGGATCTGGCAACCGGATGAGTATTGAGACTCATGTCTCTATGCATGAAAGCTCATGCCACCTCTGATAGATAAAGTCTCTCAGAGAAGATGCATATGTGAAGTCTCCCAGCTGAGACCACGGCACATCTCATACTGTATATAATCGAAAGATTGGACGGCTCCTAGACAGCATGCCTGCTAGTATAGAGCAACAACGTCTTCAGGATGCAACCAGGTTTTCCCCGACTATGCAAGAGGAATATGATACTCCAACAAGTTCATATTGCTCAACCCTCAGATGATTAATGCTCCTAGACATGAAGCCCTTCTAGTATAGAGCCATCAATTAATTGTCTGAAATCGTCTGAATATCCACCAATATTCTACGAGACATCTTTAATCATCTGAATATCCAGTAATATATTTTACGATTCTTCGTTATATTTCGTCACTTCAATTCGTGGTTCTTACCAGCAGAATACCACGGGTTAGTGATAAAATATTCAACGAAACAGACATCTGATCATCGAATAATCCCTGACAAAAATGGTGCAAGTGTAATTAGAAAATAATGCACATACCAGCATTTTGAATGCACGAACGAGCATTTCAAAAAATATGAACGAACGAGGAACCTATGCAAAATAGGGAGGAAAATAATAATAAAAAAATATTAGCAAAAGCGTCAGGGGACTGGGTTCACCAGCCGGCCAGTCATGCCGTGAGCAGTCTCGCGCCCAATTTTAAATTTTATCATATTTTACTATTTTCATGATCTCATGAAAACCCTCTCGTTCGAGTAAATTTTCTTTATTTCAAAGAAATTATCTGAATCACATGATTTCATCAAAAATAATAAAATTAGGAAAAGGTGTCATGGGACCGCCGTCCGGCCGGTCATGCCTTGGCCGTGGTCGGTCCCACACCTCACGTTCCCCATTATTTTTTTATTTCTCTCAAATTATGAAAATTCTTTGATTTTATGAATTTTCTCTAAAATCATGAAAATTATCTAATTTCATGTATTTTTATCTAAATCACTTGATTTTATCAAAAAATAATAAAATTAGGGAAAGGTGTCATGGGACCGCCGGTCGGCCGGTCATGCCTTGGTCGTGGCCGGTCCCACACCTCACGTCCTCATTATTTTGTTATTTCTCTTAAATTATGAAAATTCCTTGATTTCATGAATTTTCCCTAAAATTACCTAATTTCATGTATTTTCTCTAAAATCATAGAAAATATTAAAAAAATTAGGAAAAAACTTGTGGGACCGGGATCTAGCCATCCATGCCCTAGCCGGTCCTACACGTCCCTTGTTTTATTATTTTTTGGTGTTTTGTTTTATGATTTCATGAAAACTCCCTGATTTCAACAAAATATTTTAGTTTTCAACAAATCCCTTTGATTTTATGTAAAATTCCCTAAAATTATGAAAATTATATAAAATTATGAAGAGTGTCTTGGGACCCGCGCCCATGGCCGGCCGGCCATGCTATGGCCTTTTCCGGTCCCACACTCCCATTTCTTATTTTGTCTTATTTTATTTTATCTCTCATCTTATGGAAGTTTCCTAGTTTTGTCAAAACCCTCCAGTTTCATGGAATTTCCCTCAAATCAGAGAAAATACATAAAATTACATAAACAGGGAAATATGCGAGATCGTGCTTGTCAACCGGCCGGACATGCCCTAGCCGTGGCCGGCCCACACCTTGCAATTCCTTGTTTTATTTATTTTCCTTCATCTCATGTATTTTCCCCAGTTTCAGCAAAACCATGGATTTTGCATATTTTCTACAAATATTGCTCAAACGTGCACCAGAAAATATCAAAATTCTCAGGACTGAAACACGGACATTATGGTGACATGGGAACACCCCCTTGACCGACCGAGGGTGACCCTGAGGCTTGCAAACATCTGGTCCCACATGTTTTAATGATTTTAACTTAATTTGCTCAACTGCTCATATTAGGTTCAAACTCTTTCCAAACAATTGGAAGTTTTCTCAAATGACCATCCACTGGTCCCACACGCACCAAGAGCCAGTCGCATGACCTCTTGGTCGGTCCTTTGTATTTTCATAATACCCGGTTTTATTATTTTTCGCTCACACGAGCATTATTTCAGTGATTAAACCAGAATTTAATCATTATTTCACCAACTGGTCCTCAATAGACTTTGGTATTTTTGCTCATTCGAGCATCTGGGCGATACATGGTGAACCCTTCATCCCATGTATCCGGTCCTTGTGTCACTCTGTATTGATTTACAATAAATCATCATTTCGGTAAAATTAGGGTTTTGAATCCAGAGCTCTGCAGAAACGTGATTCTGAGAAGATTCAAACACTCTGATAATTTTATGTTGATTCCATGATTAACATTTTTATTTATTTTGCTCGACCCAGCAGTCATTAAATTAAATTAATATTTTATTCGGTCCTGCTACCAATAAATTCATCAAACGAGCAATATTTGCTCGAACTGGCAATATTTGCTCGAACCGGCAATATTCACTCAAATTAGAAATATTCGCTCGGATCAAAGAATATTGGTTCAACTATCAATATTCGACAATTCAGCAACACATTTTGCTCGTTTTAGGTTATAACGGTACCTCGTCTTAGCAGACATACATCTAATTCATGAGTTTCAGAACATTTGCTAAAACGTTTTCAACTCAGCACTACATAGACTCATCGTCCCATAAAGTCAGCAACTGACTCCACAATCACGAGATTTCAATCGTGTCACAATGGGGGGATATTAACTAGGGTTTTTATCTGGCGGTCTATGGCATGTGTGTTCACCCACGATGAGAATGTGAGCAAGTCGTGCAATCATTTGAAGAATCAACCAAGTAGTGGGTAGAAAATTAACCAAGTCTCCGCACGATGAGTAATTGGTTTAACACGATTTCCCACTTTCCCACTCTCTAATTCCAGCAACTGTCACACTTCATGGGATCATGGTGTTTTCAATTCCGGCATTATAAAATGTCTCTGAATCCTGATTAAAAGAACAACATTGAACAAGATTCGAACAATTCGAACATTCACCTAAACGAGCAATTTCTCATCAAAGTTCATACAGACAATCTTTCGTATACACGAACTAACAGAAATCACTCTCAATCAGGAAAAACTCAATCATTCAAAGCATTTTCACGCTAAAATCACAACATACCTACAATCTCAGATCACCATTGATCTCACGCATTTCTCAGCTTCCCTCCTACAGATCAACCCATCCTCTCTTGTGACCGAATTGACTCTGGAACAACCATTGTTCTTGGTTTAGGATGGAGTCTTACAGATTGATCTCTTGAAATTAAATCACTCCATTCTTGCAGTGTATCTGTGTGAGGTTCAACATTTAACTCGGTTCAAGGAGTCTCCACACGGTCGAATCTTCAATTCCGTGAAACCAGCAAATCGTTTTTCCCCATTTACACTTTTTTAATGTCAGCTGGTATTATACCTTTGTCAAGGTATTGGTGGATTGTAATTCTCTAATCACCTTCCGTCGCGTTTTTGTTATCTTCATCTGGCATGGATTAGTCTTCCTCAAACTATTTCACTTCTCCGTCTGATTATTTCATATATTTGCTTGTTTCTCCCATTTATGCCTCTCTCATGGCTCCAGTTTTAACGACGAAGGCCTCCTCGGTGCTTGAGATTGGTCCTTCTATGAAAGGTTCGTATATCCTTCCAATTTGCATGGCGGTGGTGTTTCTGTCTCTTTACATAGAGGATATGAATGTTAAGGCATCTGCGTGTCTGTTATTCTTTCGGCATACATGTCTGAATGTTATGTTGCTGATTTTGGATGTGTGTTTCTGAGCTAGCTTTAAGTACGAAGATAGCACTGGATCCAAAGTTTGGTATTTGAGTTCGATTTTATTAATGACCAACTGAGAGTCACTAGTCAACCGAACATCTGATAAGCCTAACTCTCGTGCCAAGTGTAAACCATGTATAACCGCCTCATAGTTTGTGATGTTGTTGGTATATTGTTCGAATTCTAACTTGAATACGTAGATGATTCGGTCTCCCGTAGGGTTTGTTGTTACAATCCCTATGCCAGCGCCTTCTCCATTGGAGGAGTTGTCTATGAATATTTCCCACCTTCGTGAATTCTGAGGTTCCAGCAGGTCCTCCGGATCTTGCTTATCTTCAACCATTCCTGGGATATCATCTATTTATGCTTCGTCGCAAAGAGGTAGGTCTGCCAGAAAGTCTTCTAGGATTTATGATTTCTCATCCTTCCTTGTTTCGAAAATTATTTCGAATTGTTTGATCATGGCATTCCATTTTGCCACCCTTCCAATTTTATCCGTTCTGTCGAGAATTTGACCTATCTGAGCCTTTGTGAAGATGTTAGAGCACTGATCGGTCGAACTCGCAAGAATTACTACCTCAAGCTTGTTTGTCAAGTTTAATTTCCAAAACTATAAGTCTTGATTTCTAGTCTACTTATAGCTAAGTCTCATACTAGAATAAAAAGTGTACTTGAGCTCTAGATTCCACGCGTTCATCATACAAAGACGAAGAACTACTCAAGGAACAAGTGGAACTTCATCGATTAAAAAGGCATGTGGAAACTTGAACTTACCTATCACTCAAAATTCTATCTACTCTATCTCCTATCTTGAGACAAAAGTCGTATTGCTATATAAACTTCGATAATACACAATTGAAAATTCGAGCCGAGTTTATCTCGCTTATCTATTTCTCGAAATATGTGTTGGTAAGCTTTCGCTTTGGCCAGGTTCATCTTTATAAATGATGAAAGTCATGTTGATTATTTCAATATCTTGAAAATCGCTTTGATGAAAAATAGTATGTGAATAACCTCTATTTAACATCCTCTAAGAATGTTTTATTGATTTAAATGAGAGTTTAGAATATATAACCTTGAATGGATATAAACATTGTATGTGAATTCATACTTGTGTAAGTCCAAAATCCTTGAAAAGTATGCGTACTTTACTAGTTCAGGGTGTTCGGAAGCTAAGTCCGCGTACTGCCGGAAGTTCACATCCCTTGAATTTCTGCTGGAGTTTGTGAACTGGAAATAAACTCCAACCTATGCGTACCGGTATGCATACTTGAGTGGGTTATTTTCTAAAAACGGTTTATTCGTGAACTAAGACATATATAAACTAAGGAATGCATATTTGCAAACCGTGGTTATAATGTTCATGAATTGATTCGAGTGATTGTGTCTTGTACACTTCTATGAGATCTAAGCAATTGAACAACTCTCTAACTAGTTCTTTTGAGTCATTTGAACTAGTTATGGTGAAGATGAATAAGGTTGATATGAAAGTGCTCATATGGCTAACCATTTGGTTAATTACTGTTGAACCAACTAGGTGTACACATTTAGGTACGGTTTCACAAGCCCAAATGAACGTGCATTTCATTTGTGTATAACAAGCTAAGTTCGATCTAACAGTTGAAAGATATTAGCTTGAATATAATCAGGTTTTCATTTAACGGTGAATATTGAATGCTTTATTACCAAGGTAACTTAGATTACAAACCCTGATTTGGGGATTATATAAAGGAGAACTCTAGCAACTGGGAAACCTAATCCCCACACCTCATGTGTGATACTAGTTGTATAAGCTAGAGTCGATTCTCCTTTAACCTTAGGCTTCTAATCGAGACCATGTAGGTTAACGACTTGAAGACTTCATTGGTATTGTGAAGCCTGGCCCAATTATTTTCTTTGTAGTTGTGTTATCTGATCTTGCTATTTTTATCGTGATTGAGTGCAATCATAAGATTGGCTTGAGATTAATTTCTCCGATAGGAAAGATAGAAAAGTAGTCACAAACATCTTCGTGTCATCATTTGTGATTCCATAATATCTTGTTTCGCTAGTCGATTAAGATTATTGTGAGGTGATTGATATTTCTAGGATGTTCTTCGGGAATATAAGTCCGATATATCAATTGGTTACTGTTCACCTTGATTTATCAAAAGACGCAACAAAACTCTTAGGTATTTCTGTGGGAGACAAATTTATCTATTCATGTAGACTTTTTTGTGTGACATAGATTTGTTTATTAAAGTCTCCGACTTTGGGTCGTAGAAACTCTTAGTTGTGGGTGAGATCAGCTAAGGGAATCAAGTGCATAGTATCCTATTGGTATCAGAGACATTAGGAGAGTAACTGTACCTTGGACCAGTGTGAGATTGATTGGGGTTAAACTACAGTCTAGGCCGAATTTAGTTTGTAGTAGGCTAGTGTCTGCATCGTCTTAATAAAGTGTGTGTTCAATCTGGACTAGGTCCCGGGGTTTTTGTGTATTTGCGGTTTCCTCGTTAACAAAACTTCTGATGTCTATGTTATTTATTTTTCGCATTATATTTTGTTATATAATTGAAATATCATAGGTTGTGTGTTCAATTGATCAATTGGTAAATCTAACCTTTGGTTGTTGATTGATCCTTGAACATTAGTCTTTGGTACCGTTCAAGTTATTTCTCTTGTGTTCAATCAGACTCGCAAATTCTTATTTGTTTGATTGCGTATTGAATCGACAAATTAAGATATAACCCTTTGATATACTTTTTCTTAAGATTGAGTCTGACTGTCTAGTTGATTCTCTTGAAAGTATATTGGAGTTAGTCCATACAGATTGCTAAGCGATATTGGGTGAGGTTGTTGTACCCACGCTTTTTCAATTAGTATTAGAGCAGGCAAACATGTTTAAGACCTCATAAGTCTGTGTTTGTAGCGATCTGACTCTATGGACAGTAAAGTCTCTCTAAACGTTTCACCAGGATTGAATTCCGATCTTAGAGAAAGTTCTGAAAAACTAGTTATTCTCCAGAAAATGTTGGATGAACAAATACGGATCAACCCTAATCTAGTTGCATAAATTGCATTGTATAAGGATTTGAAATTTGTCAAAATTCCTTTAATGGATTTGAATAACTCTATTTATTCTTCTCTGAAGAATGGTCATAAGTCAGATGATAAACGAGGTATAGTCTTTGTGGAACCTAATAGGAATCATAATTACTCAAACGTGATTAAAGTTGTTGGTCCATGTATGTTCTGTGACTCTTACATTCACTTTCAACATACTTGTATGTCCCTCCGAAAAATCCTAAAAGTTGCAAGTAATCTTCATAAGAAAGCTGAACAACTGTTTGCTTCTCTAAAAGGATGTACAAAACTAACAAGAAATCCTAAATAGGATAGTAGTGTTAGTATGGGAGCTTTTGCTTTAAAATCAACATCACCCTTTCAATGGCTTCTTGATAGTGGATGTATCCGACATATGACAGGTGATCTCTCGTGGTTTGTTTCTTCAAACGACTATGAAGGAGGTCCCGTGATATTTGGAGATGGGAGTTGCTGCTACATAAGCAAGAAGGGGACGATCAAACTTCCTAGAGTTCCTGAAATCCATGATGTAGTATACGTAAAAGGTATGACTGCAAACCTTCTTTCTATTAGTCAAATATGCGACAAAGGCCATAGAGTTGTCTTCAATGCAAATGGATGTGACATTTTAGACAAAGCTGGGAAAGTAATTTTTCAGGGAACTGGTGGTAAAAACAACTATTATCTTCTGGATACTCAGTTCAGTAACTGTTGCAATTTGACTAAGATGGAATCTGCACATCTTTGGCATGAGCGTTTTGGTCATATCAATTATCGTCTTCTAACTAAGATCATTAATAAATAACTTGTTAGAGGCGTTCCCAAAATCAATGCAAAGATTGATGGTGTATGTGGTGCTTATCAAAAAGGTAAAAAAATGAAAGTTCGCCATAAATTATCTTGAGATATTCTCACTAAAGCTCCACTTGATTTAACTCATATGGATCTCTTCGGACCTATTCAGTAACCCACGGTTACTGGTAAGAATTATGCTTTAGTTATGGTATATGATTACACCAGATTCACTTTGGTTGCATTAGAATCCAGATCGAACAAGGTCGCAAACTAAAGAAAATTAGAAGCGACCGTGGAACTGAATTCAAGGACACTAAGGTGTTTGAATTTTGTGATGAACTGGGGAAGGGTAATGCTCCTCAAGCTAATGGAATTGCAGAAAGAAAAATAGGAACATATAGGAAATGGCCAGGGTAATTCTTCGTAACAAAAACTTACCGTTAAGGTTTTGCGGGGAAGCTGTCTTCACAGCATGTTATTTGATCAACCGTGTCTACCTACGGTCTAAAACCCTAAACACTCCTTATGAGATGTGGTATGGTAGAAAGAAGGAACAAAACTCGTAGGTATTTATGTGGGAGACAGGTTTATCTATTCTTGTAGACTTTTCTGTGTGATATAGATTTGTCTATCAAAGTCTTCAACTTTGGGTCGTAGCAACTCTTAGTTGTGGGTGATATCAGCTAAGGGAATCAAGTGTGTAGTATCCTACTAGGATCAGAGACGTAAGGAGCGCAACTGTACCTTGGATCAGTATGAGATTGATTGGGGTTCAACTACAGTCCAGACCGAAGTTAGTTTGTAGTAGTCTAGTCTCTATAGCGGATTAATACAATGTGTGTTCAATCTGGACGAGGTCCCGTGGTTTTTCTGCATTTGCGGTTAACTCGTTAACAAAAATTCTGGTGTCTGTGTTATTTCTTTTTCACATTATATTTTGTTATATAATTGAAATATCATAGGTTGTGCTCGATCAATTGGTAAATCCGACCTTTGGTTGTTGATTGAAATTGATTGATGAACATTGGTCTTTGGTATCGTTCAAGTTAATTTCTCTTGTATTCAATTAGACTTGCAGATTTCTATTTGCTTGAGTAAGTATTGAATCGAGAAATTGAGATATAACTCCTTGATATAATTTTTATTAAGATTGAGTCTGAATGTCTAGTTGATTCTCTTAAAAGTATATTGGAGTTAGTCCATACAAATTGCTAAGTGAAATACCCCCGCTTTTTCATAAGACTCGGATGGTATGTGCGTCAAAATATATCCTTAGTTTTTTTGTTGCCACTACTAAGGCATATATGAGTTTCTCCACCTTGGTGTAGTTACGCTTCGCTGAACTGAGTATCTTGTTGATGTAGTAGATGGGGTTTTCTCCTTTCCATTGGTCTCGTACCAATACTGATTATAGCATAGCTTGTTGCTGCTAAGTAGAGAGTGAGTATCTCACCTGGCTCCGGTTTCTGTAAGATAGGTACCGAGGCCAGGATCTCCTTGATTTTTTGGAAAGCTTGTTCACATTCCGTGGTGCACATGAACCTGCTTCATTTCCTTAGTGTATCGAAAAATGCTTTTCATTTGCCCGATGATCTTGCTATGAATCTTTCCATGGAGGCTAAGATTCCATTTAGTTTTTGTAATCCTTTCAGCGTTTTGGAAGATGGCATCTTCATTATTGCTCTGACCCTTTCGGGGTCTACTTCTATTCCTCACTTAGTTACCAAGTACCCTAGGAATTTTCCTAAGGTTACCCCGAACGTATATTTCTCCGGATTTACTTTCATGTGAAAGTTTCTCATGGCTTCGAATATCTCCTTTAGGTCCGATAGGTGGTTTTTCTGCCTCCTTTATTTTGATAAGCATGTCGTCCACGTAGACTTCTAGTATCTTGCCTATCCATGGCTTAAAAATTTTGTCTACCAATCGCTGGTTTGTTGCCCCCGCGTTCTTTAGTCCAAAAGGCATCCTTGTATAGAAATACAAGCCTCGTGGTGTAAAGAACGCAGTATGCTCCTGATCATCTTCTGCAAGTGCGATTTAGTTGTAGCCGGAGTAACAATCCATAAAGGATAGCCTCTGGTGGCCTTCGGTTGCATTGACCATTTGGTCAATATTGGGTAGCTGGTAGCTATCCTTAGGGAATGCTTTTTTGAGATTTCTAAAGTCGATGCAGATACGCACGCCTCCGTTCTTCTTAGGTACAATCACCATGTTGGATATCCACGTGGGATATTTGACTTCCCGTATGAATCCTGCTGCTAGGATTTTTTGCAACTCCTTTTTTACTGCTTCCTGGTAGATATCCGTCACTTTGCAGATACACTGCTTAAATGGTGCAATTTCTGGTTTGATCTGAATGTGGTGGAAGACCAAATTTGGGTCAATTCCTGGCATATCTTCCATTGACAATGCAAAGATATATGCGTATTCTTTTAGTAGCTTTTGCAGTTGTGTCTCCTCTTCCTTTTCAAGTAAAGCGCCGATGGTGATCATCTTTGGCTCCTTCTCCGTTCCAATGTTGATTTTCTTTGTTGTCTCCACTGGTAAAAAGGTTGGTTTCTGGGGTCGCAGAGGAGCGCCTTTCTGTAATTATCATTTAGCGGAGGTTTCCACTGCCGGAGTGGCGAAGGTGCTTGCTTTCTAATCTGAAGGGGCTTCGGGGACTTTGAAGCCTCCGTTATTTACTTCTTTAGCATTCTCCCTTCGTCTTTTCCTTTCATGTTGTTGTGCATCTTCTCTTTCTTCGTTAAGCCTGACCTCCACTAGGTTGCATATCCTTACATCTTGTTGATCTCCTTTGATTTCTATTTCACCCATGGGTGTTGGAAATCGAAGGTACTGATGATAGGTCGAGGCTAGGCCTGTCGATGGAAGAATATCCGTCGGATATTTAGAAATCTGATATCCGACAGGTTAAGCACTATCGAATATCCGATAATATCTTATAGGATATCAAAATCAGATATCGATTCCGATAGGCTAAGCTATCGGATATTTATCCGATAATATCCGGTTCTGAAAAAAAAATGTTAAAAAAATGTTCATAATTGAAATTTAAGTTCAATTTTCAAACATTTCAAATCGGATATTTGTATCGGATATCGTATATTATGGTAAATCAAAAATATGGTTAGGGTGAATCACAAATAAATCCATGTTCTATCGGATATCGGATATTAACCAAACGGATAGAGCCTAATCCGATTCCGATAGGTTAAAGAAGAAATATCCGATAAATATCTGTATCTGATATCCGATAAAACGGATAAAATCCTATAGGATCTCGAATACTCGGAAACGGATTCCGGATATCGGACATATATTGACAGACAAATTCGAGGATGTGCCTCTTAAACGATGGAACCAAAGTCATCCTATAATGACGTTGCAGGGCAAAGGTGCCTCCACAAAACAGAACCTTATATTGTTACTAAGGGTCCTGCGCGTCACCTGCAAGACAACTTCTCCTTTTTTCCTACATACTGCTCCATTGAAACCGTATATTATGCAAGTGGATGAATCCATTTGCTCAACTATTAAACCCATACGTAATTAAGTAAGTTTCGTAGAACAACACTTTTAACGAGCTGCCCCCATCAATGAGGACCTTTGTAACATTCCATCCATGGATTGGAAGGGTGATCACAAGTGGATCGTTGTGCATCTCGACTTCTTGGTTGACATTTCTCGTTGATAATGTTAATGGCGTATCCATCCATTCTTCCCAAGTGCTAGTTGGTGGTCCACTTAACTTGAATACCTCGTGGGATTCTAGCTTTCTTCTGTTTCGATCTACCTCGAGGATATCTTCGGGTAACTCCTCTTGGCCTCCGTTGGAGAATGTGATGATGTTAATGTATTTGTCATCATGTGGTAATTCAACCCTTTTCTTGGGGGCTACCTCAATGTCAGCAGGTTGTACTAGCACATACTCCATGAATTTGCATTCGTCGATGAATCTCTGAATTGTGTTCTTCATGTGGTAGAATGTGTCAGTTGTATGCCCGTAGTGCTGGTGGTATGCACAGTACTCCTTAGAATTCTTTGTTTTATCCGGCTGCTTTCCCCTAGTACTAGGGTAGGGAAAGCCTGGCTTCGCTCCTTCCTTTCTTCAAATGTGGGAGAAGCTTGTGTTTATCTTTGTGTAGAATTTATCTACAAAGTCCTCCCTTCCTTTTCATATGCTTTTGCCATCTCTGTATTTGGATCCTTTATCTCAAGAGTTGGTTCTACCCCCGGCTTCGTTTTATCTCTTAGGTATCTCCGAAATTTGTTCCAGAGAGTTTGTTCGCCTCTGGAGATGTTGTTACCTTTGTTTGTGGTCTGGGGTTATCCTTATGGATTTCTTAAAGTCTGATATAGGGATCCTAGATAACTCGAAACTCTTATTCGGAATCAAGGGCTCGGTTGTGAAGTTTCACGAAGATAGCTGAGGTTCTATCAAGTCCGTACTTATAGCAATTAATGCTAATTTCTAGATTGACTTTTCCGATTGCTTGGATCGTCTTTTGCCAACTGTTTGTATACCGCATCAATTTTTCACGGGGTCCGATAGCTAAAGCAAATAGCCTAGCTAACCCTATATTTGTTGAATTTTTATACAGGTATGTCTACAAGAACACCATAGACAATTTCTCAAGAGAGTCAATTGAGTTTGCTGGAAAATTCTCATGTCACGCCAATGCTGATCCCGTCAAGCTTACAGGGAAGTACATACAAATTACTACCTCATCTCTTTCTCAATGGGATAGGACACGAGTGTAAATAGTATCATAGGTGGGCTATGGGATCTGAGGTACCATTATATGCCTGAAACGTAGGTACCAGGCATTTTGCAGGGATAGGCTCCCTCAAAATGCGAAAATATAACAGAGATGTTGTCGCTTCTTGGAGTACCTCTTCTAGCCTTTCTCCTACGTGGATAATTCTTAATCCTTGTATTTCTTTCCGCATTTTCTCCATTTGGTCCATGACGATGTTCACATTGTGAGCATCTCTGAAAATGACTCATCATAGTAGGACTAAGAGGGCTTGTAAGTTGGATCCACCTCACTTGTATCGTGGCGTGTTTTCCTAGCTATCCCCCGGTGGGTTAACCTTTGGTGGGTTAAGATCCCCCCTTCGTCTTATTGAGATAGCTCAGTACTCACGCATTTTCAACGGAGGGTGAGTTTGGGAGCCTTCGGTATGCACATCCAGCATATCTTTCAGGTTCTAGTTTTCTTGAGCCATCACGTGCATTGCATCCTCGTGCTCCTTGTTACGTATTAGCAGAGCTGCTACATGCGTTGCAATTTGTTCTTTATTGTGGATTCCACCAACCTGAGGAGTGTTGTCAGCCGGGTCCTCAGAGTTATCCACTCCTTCTTCTATTATCGGAATATCAGGATCTAGTTGGATTGGAGTTAGGTTTCCTAGCCCTCGTCCCGTAAGAGCTAAGGTTCTAGGTAACCCTTTGTTGGCCGCAAGTGGCTGCATTATATGGCGATGCTCCGGTAATGGCATGCCGTAAAGTTGTTGCGTTCCCGATGTTTCCCCATCCCTTAAGTAGGGGTAGGTGGTTTGTTGGTAGCCGTTTTTCTTGCTATTTCACTTTGCTCGTCCTCTGCTTCATTTCTTTGATTCGCTTGAGATGATTTTTGAGATATTCCTCTTGTAACCGCTGGTTGTGAGCTTGTTAGTACTTCACTTGGTTTTTGCATGCCTTCGGCCTTTTGTTATCCTGAGGTCACAGAAAAAATTAAAGTTTTTTCCACTTGGGTGACTTCGCTAAAAGTAGCAGTTAATGCTCTGACACAGAAGACGACTGAACAACTTTTCATAAAAAGTACTAGAATGACGTTTGAAAAGATGGTTATTTAATTTCTTATGACACCCTTGGAAAGAACAACCTTAATTGTTGAAAAACAATTTTAAAAAAGGTGTCATATCTTCTCGTAAAAGGGGTTATTAAATTCTTTGTAAGATCTTTCTTCCTTAAATTCTCCATGAGATTCCTCGGTGTTCACAGGTACTCAAATCCAAAGTATACTCTATCGGAAAAAGTTGTTTTAGTACAAAACAAAAGTTTTAACGTTTTTTGGATATGTTTTTGTAAAAATAAATAAAAAATTAGACCTGTAAGGTTGCAAGTCTTTAAAGGATATGAACTCAAAAGGCTTACGTAAATAACGGATGAATGGATCACTAGAAAGTGAGATCCGCCGTTGTTACACTCAGATCTCTTCGTTACAGAAGATATGTAAGTTAAAAAATAAAGGAACATAAAAACTCAAGCTAGTGAGAAAATCCTTCTAGCGCCAAACTGTGACTACTAATTTTCCCATAGTCTACGTAATGTATACAACTCAGAGAATCGGATACTATGTGGTATTGATATCTCCGTTGAACTGATAATTCTAAGTAATAAAACATACACAAGATCACAATAATAACGAAGAACACAAATATGTAAATGCTACTAAGTTATCATGAGACACAAGAGGTTACGTGGTTCGACTTTTGGTACGTCCACGGGGTAATGAATGATTGTTTGTATTAAGTTGTGGTGGTTACAAAGATCTTAAATGCTTCCTAAAGTAATAGAGAGAACTCAAGTTGAAGTGAATACTTAAGTTCTAAACATTAAAGAGGTATAAGCTTAAGACTATATCTTCTTCTCCTAGGTATTGAATGCCTTTGTTTGTTGGTGAAGCTTGGTATTTATAACTCCTTCTGCTCCAGATATATCTTTGCTGTCTTTAGGTCCATCGTCCCATGATATACCTTCCGTACAAATGGTACCTTCGTTCACCGCGCGCTTTCTCCAGTCGGACTCTGCCACCTCAGCTGACCCACGTTACTTCGAGAACTACCCATCCTTAGTACAGATTGTACCTTCGTTCACCGTTAGCATCCACCAGTCAGACTCCGTCATCTCATATCTCTTCACGTGCTTTGGTAAAACGTGTAGATAAGAGATTTGCGCATTAAATGCTGATTGGATATGTCATCTACCTCTATCCATTCGCCAGATGTGTCTCTCTAGGCTAGGTTCAACTTTTACTATAATAATCGTCGAGGTATCCTTCCTTGGGATGGGCTAAAGTAGATCTGCGAAAGTATCTTCCGCTACTCGTATTCCTGTGTGTAGCGAGGGCTACACAGTTTATCCTACACGCGACCACTAAAACCGTGACATGTGCTCATCAGAATATTGATATTCACAACGTTTTAGAAATATAGTGGAGTATTTAAGAATGTCATTTTCAAAGTTGAACCCATATAGCTTTTCATATTCGTATATCATTTTAAGGCAAGATTAAGTCAGGAAATTTGGAGGAAAATATGAAAACCTTCATCTACCGAGGAACATGGAAAAACCCAAACTTCTCATCTTAAGCGGAACGAATGGAGTATTTTGTTTACCCAAAAAACTTAATCTACTGAGAAACATGAAAAACCCAAACTTCTCATCTAAAGTGGAACTAAGAGAGTATTTTGTCTCCCAAAAATCCTTAAAAGCATAAGTCATACTTAGGCCAAGCACTATGGTGGTGGCGGCGGGGGTTTATCCCTTCCCTATCCCTTAAATGTATATGGGGAAGGTACATGGGTTAGAAGGCTATTTCACTATTGTGTGCTTTTATCCCTTCCCTACATTGCACAGAAACTCAAATTCCGTGTAAATAGTGCCAAACGGATACTATGTATTCTTTCTTTTCCCCCAATTTTTTTTTTCGTTGGAATATTTGTATAGGTAAAGATAATTTATAGTAAAAAAAATGATATAATATGTAGGAAAAAAAGAGTTGAAGAAAAAAAATGTGAATTTTTTTTTTATGGTAAAACTTGGAAAACTATAAACAGATTCTTAGTTTTCGTGTAAAAAGTCACGTATACTCAGTATCCGTTTCAACTAAAAATCGAAATCTAAGTATCTGTGAAGCACAATTTTCAGAAACTAAGTTTCTGTGGCATTTCTCCTCCATACTACTGGATCAGCTCTAATCAACTTTGAGTAGTAGGGACGGAATATCCATACTTATGTAGGGATATGAGAGACCATAGTAGTTACAAATTTAAATTCGTACTTATGTAGGGATATGAGAGACCATAGTAGTTGCAACTACATTTAAGGAATAGGGAAGGGGGAAAAGTGACCACAGTGTTTGGCCAAAGTAATCTTTTCTTTTCTACCATAAGTAACATTGTACTCCCTCCGTCCAACTATTAGTTGACCTATTTATTTTTAGATTTTGTCCTATTAATAGTTAATTTAATATCATTTGATATTCATGTTTATATTCATTGTGTATGTGTTTTAAAATGCTTTTCAATGATATAAAATTTATGAACATCCGTGGTATAATTTGAGAGATAAATCATTTCTAAATTGTAATGCTAGGTCAATTAATAATGAGACGGAGGGAGTAAATTATTTCGTACATAATTTAAAAATAGACATGCAGTGTTAAGTTTTTATATCTACACCTTTGATGAAAAGTTTTCAAACATATAATAATCGAATGCAGGTGAGTCTTCTTATCTTAATGAATCATCTTTTCCGTGGAAATTATTTTGGAAATCGAAGCCTTTTGCACCAAAAATACATATGTTCATGTGGAGGGTTCTGCATAATGGAATTGGTGTACTAGCAAAAGTGGGTAAATTTGTAGAAGAAGTTTCTACGGAATGTTGTATGTGCCCCGGTGCGGAAGAAATAGTTGACCATCTATTCATGCAATGCCCAGTCACCCAGACGACTATGTTTGCTTCTCCCTTAAATTTTAGCATAACCTTTGTGCCTGGAAACACAGCAGCAGCTTGTGCTCAATACTGGCTACAGAAAGGAGATCACATATATAACTTCTGCTTAGGCGCATGTATGTGGTGGGCTTTATGGAAGGCAAGAAACAAGGTGGTATTCGACAAAGCTCTTATCAATATTCCATCCATCCTAAGGGAAGGGAAGGGATGTACTGGTTCAACTCTCATTACAACACAGATGTGCAAGCCGGTGGTCGCAGTATGCTTTCCCTCGTTCCTTTACAGCACTATGTGATACCGGTATGGTATCCACCTCCTGCAACCCATATTAAGATTAATGTTGACGCCGCTCTCTCTAGTGACAAGTCCTTTGCAGCAGCAGTGGCTAGAAACAACCATGGAGGATTTTTTGGTGCTGAAACCATTCGGTTAAACACAACCTTTCCTTTAGTTGCTGAAGCCCATGGTTTTCTGCTGGAAATTCAGTTAGCCGGTAGGCTTAATGTTCTTAAAGTGATCGTGGAAGGTGACTGTCAAACAGTGGTTATGATTCTGCAGAAAAAGACCACCTCAGTACTATGGAAAATTTCTCGTCTTATTGATGAAATCAACAACAAGGCTATCGCCTTAAAATCAGTGGAGTTTCAATTAGTTCCGAAGAGAGTCAACAATGTGGCTCATGATCTCGCAAAGTTTACGACTTGACACAATGTCCAAGATCGGTGGACATCTTCTCAACCCCCGTCTGTATTCTTCCTCTGCTAGCTCCTAGCAATTCTCAATTGTTTTTCCTGTTTTTCTCTTCCTGCTTGTATGCAGACTACCAAAAAAAATAATAATCGAATACAAACAACAGGGCTTACTCTGTCTTTATATATCGCAGTGCAAGGGGACTTTCCTATCATCCGTCGGAACCACTCGAAATATAAAACATAATATAAATCTTTGTACGTGTAGAATCGTTATTAATAAAATTCCTCTAAATTTTAGAAAATAATGTACACCGAAATTACTTATCAATTCCCTATAAGTTTTCATACAATTTTATAGCGAGGGAGTAATAACATCCCATGAGTCATATATATATGCATGTATAATTAGGTCGTTAAGACACTGCTTCAACCGATTATCCGTTTGTCAAAAAGGCTTCCCATCTGGGTTGCACAGACGCTTCATTTTTTGTGTCGTGTCCGCGTCCAACGCGCATTTGACGCTGACACGACGCGTATCCGACGCATCAATTTGCGCGTCCTGCACGCGTCTTGTTTGGACGCACTAATGACTCGGATTTGAAACATTTTTTTTCATTTTCATTTAAACTTCTTTCATTATTTTTAGATCAATCATTTAAGTCGTTATTAAGATTTTGTAATTGGAAATGACATCACGTACGCTGTTTGTTGGACATGTGTTGTTTTAAGAATGCATTTTGATTGTGCCATATGTCTAACAATGATTGATTGTTTGACCTTCGATGTGTATAAACAAACGATCTCTTTTTTTCTTTTGAAATTCATACACATGTAACATCATTTTTTAATTTTTAGGATCGAAACACTTAACTTTGCTGTATAAATACATGATTGTATATATAAATAATATATAAATAAAATATATATATATATACGTGTCCCTGTCCGTGTCCTAATTTTTTGAAAATTTTGTAATGTCCGCGTCCGCGTCTGTGCAACCCAGCTTCCCATGACCGTATAAAACTTTCACCGGTGATTAACGTATCCCAAATCTGTTTCTCCATTAACTTCTAAACAACAATACAAGCTCCAGTTGTTCTGTTTTAGAATTCAGTTCTTGTATTAGAATCGCTTTAATCGAGTTTTTTTCTAAAATCTACTGATACAACATAATGATGTTCACTGCTCAGGGATTTAGGGAAACATGGTGCAGTAAACTTCATAGTTGGCAAGGTGCACATTTAATGCCAAGGAAAGAATAACGAGTTATGCTCAACGAAAATGCAGACTGGATTTTTGTACCACTATTTGTGTGGGACCAGTAGAATTCCCATTTTAATCGAACGGTAGATAATGTCCACGTAGTGTTGTAAATATAAGCACTGAAGTGGGGGTATCTTAGTCCTCAAAAATATAGTCCTAAAAAAACTCTGTTTCCACGTAGAGTAGTATCCAACACTCTGTTTCCTCCTTGTAATATCCAACACTCTGTTTCCTCTTCCACCTCCTATTTCCAAATAACCATTTCTAAGTTTTTATAAGCACAAGTTATTTCAATGGCAACATATTTAAACCCCGCAGCTGAAATATTTATCCCTTACCAAAACTATTTCCTTCTTCCACCTTATCATCATCACCAACATCTTCAGTTAACCCCTAGTTCTTCTTACCCTCCTCTTCCTTTGCCTTATTACAAAACTTATGCTGCTCCTCCTACCACCATCACCACTTCTTCAAGTTTTCCTTCTTGTCCTGCTAGTATCCCTATTTTTAGTACTAGTACTGCTACTTGTCCTCCTCCTACTTCCTCTAATTACTATCAATATTCATCACTTAATCCAGATTGGTATGGAAGTACTAATACATACCCATCTCCGTTTCAACCTTTCTTACCCATTTCTAAACTTGAGACCTATGTTTATGATCATCAGATGTATGGATCCACATCTGTTGCTGCTGAAGAGGTAGACAAAAATGTTGTTCTTGAAGAAAAACTAATTAATCCAACTACGGCTGATGATATTCCTGCAAGCGGAAGGGTGGGTAAGGGGAAGAATAAGATGGATATACCACCTCGTCTTGGTGGATCTCATCATCATCATCATCAACTAGCTAATGTTAAGTACAATCAGAGGAAGACGATTTGGAGACCCAAGTCACTGTTCATCTAATATCATAGTTCAAACTTGTCTTGTGAATATTTGTTTGTTTTTTAGTCTAGTACATCTGAGTTTTTTTTTTTTGGTCAAACTGAAAAACTGAGTTCTGGGGTTCTTGTTTCGGTTGGATTATCATCAGAGATTCATGGTGTTCCAAGTTGTTTAACTCAAAGTAGTACTTTTTGTTAACATGAACAAGTTAAATAAATTATTACTTTTGTTATGTTTTCAACTGTTCTACTGAAATATAGATATATATGGGTACTGAATCATGAACATAGCTTATCTGGGTTTCTTTTTGTGTTGCATTTTTAAGGAATGACTTTGACAGTATCCATGGTAAGGTTACTTTCATTTCTGTTTTATATTCATAACTACTAGCAATCTTGGTTTCTGTTCTGTTCTTTCTCCATTATCATTTTGTTTATTCAACTTACCCTTTTTGTGCAATCAAGCTGTGGGTGGGGATAACTAGCCTGATCTTGTTGGGGCTTACACTCATCTGGTTATTCTCCTGGGAGATTGTGACCTAACATAAAGAAAATGTTAATAGTAGTATATTTGGTTTTTTGATTTGGGTCTGCAATCTTTGTTTTGGATTTTTCTAACTGATTACAGACTTTGTTTTTGTTTTTTCCCTTTCTGGGTGGGGTTTCAAAATTGGAATCTATGTAAAGTATAAAACTAGTATACTTAAAAAGTGACCTTGTTTTTTATTCATTTTTGTTTATGGTCAGTGATGGACTTTTATAATCAAGATTAACTTGTACCAAATGTATTTTTCTCATATTGTTTTATGTGATGTGATGATTTTTACAGTAGGGGAATGTTGATGAATCTGCTGGAACAGCATTGCAAAGAGGTAAACGAAATTGGAGCAAAAAAATCTGAAGATGAGAAAATCAGATTGTCTGCCTTCGATTTCCTATACCTTCCCATTGATTTCAAGTGAGTTCAATGTTTCTTTTTTCTTCAGTAAAATCTTCTTAAGTTCTTATTAATGCATCATTGAAACTTTTACTACTCAGCTGGACTTTTTGTCCACAATTTAATGTATCTTTATTTTTGATAGGACTGGGTGCAACATGGGCTATGCCTTTGTCAACATGATCAACTCTAGTGGTGCTGCAAAATTAAAACTCTTCTTGACAGACCATAAATGGGGTGTGTACGAGTCCAAAAAGATTTGTAAAATCAGTCCCGCAAAAATACAGGTAATGATGAACTGAAAAGAAAAAGATCACGTACTTTATGCATGATAAATGTTCATAATTTTGAACAGTACTTCCCCAGTAATTACTTTCTCTTGTCATTGGGAAATGATATTTGATTTTGAACTCAAAAAGTTAAATGATGGAAGAAAGTTGAAATTCATTATATAGCCTTATTCTTGATGTTTGGATGATGAGCAGGGTAAAGAGGCATTGGTAAAGCGTTTTGAGAACTGCTACTTCAAGTGTGATTCGGATAAACTTTTGCCACTTTGTTTCAGTCCATTTCGGGATGGATCTGGTGGATTTGTAGTAGAATCTACAGTTGGGAAATGTTGTGGCCCTCGACTTTATCAAAATGAAGCTGATGGAGATGACAAGCTTACATCAGAATAGCAAAAGTTACTTGTTGACTTGTCTTCTAACTAGTGGGTATGGCTGTATGGGACTGTGGTGGCACTGGTGACGGGGGTAGTGATGCTTCTTGTTTACTTCTTCTGTTCCTCATGTTTTAGTTAGTCTACATAGTTAGGATCGTCTAGTTGCTGTAATAGTGTTCCTTTTTTGTGGGGGTACTCGAATTATGGAGATGGAGATGGAATGTAGGGGAGGTTGGACCTTGCCACCTGACTGTACTGGTTGTGTACAGGTTGTATGTTCAACCTCAACCCATCAATCAGCTATATCTTGGTACTCTTTCTTTTGCTCTGGGACACTGAGTGTATTTTTATTTTCTTACATGTATTAATTGGCAGCTGTAACCAAGGGGTTTAGGCTTGTTGATTGTTTGAATATGTAATTTTCAGCAAGTTAACATTGTTTTGTTTTTCTGTTAATCTTTCCAACAACTTAGAGCAACCACAGTCATGGACCAAAACTAAAAATTTGGTCCAAAAACCAGGTGCTACGGGGGTGGAGTAAAGACCAGAGACCATACCAAAACTAAAAACCAGAGTAAATTTGGTCTTTAGTCTGGTCTTTAGTCGGGCGTAATTTACGCCTACGCCCGAACAGGCGTAACCTCAAACTCCGCCTAACCCAAAGAAAAAAAAAAAAAAAAATGGGGCGCAACATAAAGTTGCGCCTGAATGGGGTGTAACTCAAAGTTACGCCCCATTAAAAAAAAAAAATATATATATATAGGCGTAACCACAAAGTTACGCCTGATGACAATGGGGCGTAACTTCCTCTTACGCCTGACCAAATTTTGGTCTCCCCCACTGCGTTGTAACACGGACTAAACCCAAATTTTTAAAAAATTTTGCTCTTTGGTCTTTGGTTTATGGTCGCACCACTGCAGTTGCTCTTAGGAACGCCAATGTTTGAATGTTATGTGCAGAAAGAGGGAACGAGTTTGCTCTAGCAAAGATTCTAACCATTAGATCCTGTGAATGTGACGTCATTGCATGTTTTTTGTCTTCTGCTGACATCACATTTCTTCCATCCAATGGCCACAAACGCTGCTAGTTCAAAAAAATGCTCTAGCGTTGCTAGAGCAAAATAATTTCCACAGAAAGATTTGGGTTTCCAACGAACGACTTGAATGTTTAAATTTTGACAACAACAAAAATTTGCATTGAAATAATTAGACAAGAATATCCGAGGGAACGACAAAAGAATGATAACTTGCTTAGTGAGTTTGGAATGTGTAAACTAATTAGACAGTCTTCTTTTAACTTCTTAGTTTTTTTTTTTTGTTTCTTTTTTTCCTACCACTGGTAGAACTCTTGTACATTCTTTTCTAAATAAATTTTCTCCCTTCTGATAAAAAAAAAAAAAAAAAAGTTTGGAATGTGTAAACGAAAACTATCTCACATGTTGGATGTCATTTTTGGGAATAAAAATCAAATCGTAACGGATTTGTAGGAGCAGAATCTCGCAACATCAGCATCTCTGCGAAATTATAGTAACAAATGTGTGCGAAGATCATCGCAGACTATTTGAAGAGTGATGTAGCAGGTGACGTCAGCATAACCATGAGAAATGTGTGAAGATCCTGCGAGATTTAAGATAGTTTGCGAAAAGAACTCTTGTAAGGTTGCGAGAATGTCGCAAACCAGATCCGAAAATAAAGGATAGCTTAGCTGTCATCCACTATGTAATACCCTATATATAGAGCCAAACAGACTTGTGAGAAAGAGAGATCTTTTTGGTGAGAATTAGAGAGCAAATAAGAGAGAGAAAGTCTGAGAGTTATTTTGATTTCCTTGTACTCTCATTCTCTTTGTAAGATCTTTAAGAAATTCTAATAAAATTTAGATAGTAGTTCTTGAAATTTGAGTAAACATTTGTGTGATCTTAACAGGGTGTAGTTATGAGATTTCCAGCAACTACATAATGGCGCTAGAAACAGGGATTGAAGAAAAAGATTTTGTTGTTGAGATTTGAAAGAATTTGAAATATTTTAGTGAGGAAATCTGTGTGGATTGTTGAAGATGGTAGAACAAATCAGTAAACCAACTAAAGAAAAGATAATCAAAGCCAGAAAAGATAGCAGGAGATTGGAGTGTAACCTGATAACAAGAATAATGATTAATGAATTTCATGATAATATCAAAGGTAGGATACACAAACGAGATTTTGAAGGAAAGAAAATTATGACGGTGGAGAAAATGTCACCATTGAAGGAATAGGAGAAGCAGAAAATTACATTCACATCAGCAGAAATACCAAGGAAAAATTTAAGTCACACAGCTCCGTTAGTAATCACAGTAACTGCGGCACGAAAAGAGAGGGATGATTCGTTAAAGTCTATAGAAGAATAGGCGGTGAACAGAATTCTAGTAGATACAAGAAGCTCGGTCGACATAATGTTTTATCATGCATTCAAAAGAATGGGATATAAAGATGAAGAAATGACTTGTTCAACATATCATATCCATGGCTTTGGAAAATTTACAACAAAACCTAAAGGAGAAATTGTGGTACGAATATTACCAGGTGAAATTGAAACTCAAGTGACATTATGTGTGGTAGATATGGAGTCACTGTATAATATGCTACTGGGAAGACCATGGATACATGCGATTAAAGTTGTAGCATCAACGTTGCATCAGAGCATTAAATTTCCTATGCCAAGTGGAGTGGGAGAAATTAAAGGAGATGTTGATGCTGCGAAAAGGTGTTATAAGGTAGAAGTGGGAAATTATGAAGGACGTGCAAAGAGGCAAAAAAATCGCTGGAAGATGGCGAAAGAGGCAAGGAAAGAAGAAGAATTTAAGTTTTACATGATAAAAGCAGAGGAAGGAAAAGGAATACCAAACGAAATTTCAGAATAAGGAGGTAAACCAACAAAGACGATAAAAGAACCAACCCCAATAGGAGAACCAAAGGCGGTTTACACTGCGGCAGAACCAACAAAAGAAGTAAATATTGGAATTGAAGAAGAGCCAAAGATGATGAAAATCGGAACTAAAATGGACGCATAAGAGGAAAAAAGAACAATCAACCTCTTGCGAGATTATAAAGATGTCTTCGCATGGAACATGGAAGAAATTCCTGGAATAGATCCTTCTGTTGCGTGTCATAAGTTGAAAATCAACAAAAGTGCAAGTCCATTCAAGCAGAGAATAAGTAAAATAGCAACAACATACCACCCTCAAATAGAAGAAGAATTACAGAAGATGCTAGATACAGGAATTATACGGCAAGCTAAATACCCAGAATGGATAGCGAACATGGTTGTAGTGCCTAAAAAGAACAAAGGGTTAAGGATTTGCATAGATTTCACAGATCTAAACAAAGCTTATCCAAAGGAAAGCTTTCCACTACCATATATTCCACAAATGGTCGAATCAGCGGCAGGAAATAATAGAATATATTCTTTAGATGGATATAAGGGTTACAACCAAATTCCTCTCGCCGAAGAAGACCAAGAAAATACCGCCTTTTTCGCACCCAGAGGATTGTATTGTTACACGAAAATTTCGTTTGGTTTGCGAAATGCTGGAGCAACATATCAAAGGATGGTAGAGAAAGTGTTTGTGAAATGGATACACAAGACGTTAGGAGTGTATGTAGACGACATGTTGGTAAAAAGTAAAGAAGCTAAAGATCATGTGCAAGATTTGAAGGAAATTTTTGAGCAGATGCGACAGTTCAACATCAAAGTAAACCATGCGAAGTGTATTTTTGGTGTACATCTTGAAAAAAATTAGGATACATTGTGTCAAAAGAAGGAATACAAGTCGATCCAGAAAAGGTACAAGCAGTTCGAGACATGCCAACGCCGGCGACGGTTAAAGCTCTGCAAAAGTTGAACGGGCTTTTGGCTTCGCTAGGAAGATTCATTTCGCGATCATCATACAAATCCAAGCATTTCTTCAACATACTCAAGAAGGGAACGAAATTTATATGGATAGAAGATTGCGAGAAAGCGCTGCAAGGAATAAAGGATTATTTGATGAACATATTCATTTTACAAAAAGCAGAATCAGGGGAAGAATTGATAATCTATCTTGCGAAAACTTCGCATGCATTAAGTGTTGTGTTGTTGCGAATAGACGCAGGGGTAGAGAATCCGATCTACTACATCAGCAAAACATTTAATGTGGCAGAGAAAAACTATTCAAAGATAGAAAAACTAATATTGGCATTAGTTTACACAACCTTTAAACTTTGTATATATTTTCAAGCTCATAAGATAAAGGTATTAACAGAAGTGGCAATTGAATCAGTAATGAAAAATTCAAAAATATCAGGCAGGGTGGAGAGATGGAACGCACAAGTGGGACATTTTGATATCAAATATGAAATATTATCTTCGTCGAAGTCACAAGTTGTTGCGAATTTCTTAGCATAATTTCCATTAGAAAATGATAAAGTTGTGGAAGAGATGATGGATGTAGAAGAAGAACGTGAGAATCCAAGAGACTTGCTGATAGATCCAGATAGATGAGAAATATTGGTGGACGGATCATCTAATGGATAAGACAACGGAGTTGGAATTGTATTTATTTCGCCAGAAGGAACGAAAATGGCTTTTTCCTTCAGGTTGGAGTTCGCGTCCACTAATAATGAAACGGAGTATGAAGCAGAAATACATGCCTCAAAACTCGCAATGGAGATAAAATTAGAAAACACAAGAATTACCAGTGACTCGCAGCTAGTTATTCGCAAAATAAAAGGAGAATACACTACAAATGAGCCATCATTAAAGAAATACAAGAACTTGTTGAGGAATTGTCAGCGAACATTCCAAAAATAAAATGGAAACATATATTAAGGAAGGACAACAGACTGGAAAATGCCTTTGCTTTTATCCCAAGAATGATGGTTGATCCCACTGCGAGATGCATAAAGATACAAACACTTTTTTCGCCTCCAATCAACAAAGAAGAGGAAGAAGAGGCAGATGTAATGATAATAAAATGTGAAGAGAATGAGCAGGCGCATAATTTCGCAGATTGGAGAATCGAACTTCATGAATATCTAGAGAAATTAGAAGTACCAAGGAATGGGTTGGAGGCACACAAATTGAATAGTCATGCAAAAAATTATGAACTTAAAGATGGGGTATTGTATCGAAAAACATTTAATGGACCGTCACTTAGATGCTTGTCACGAAAAGAAGGATAAAAAATATTAAAATCATTGCATTATGGGGATGCTGGTAACCATAATGGAGGAAGATCTTTGGCACACAAAACAAAAACGCAAGGATATTATTGGCCGAACATGCATGAGGACGTGAAAGAAGTGTCTAGGCGTTGCGAAGAATGTCAGCGGAACGGTAAGAAGATACATGAGCCTGGAGCACCTTTATCATCTTCAACAAGTGTGTGGCACTTTGGAAAGTGGGGTTTAGATATTATGGGACCATTTATACCAGGATCCGGGAAAAGAAGATATCTGATTGTCGCAACAGATTATTTCACAAAGTGGGCAGAAGTAAAGGCAGTACAACATATTCGCGATAAGGATATCTTCACTTTTATATTTGACAATATCATTTGTAGATTTGGAATTCCTGCACAGTTGGTATCTGATAATGGAAAACAGTTTGAAGGGAAGAACATAGAAATGTTTCTTAGTGCATTTAAGATAAAATGTGGGAAGTCTACACCTTTGTACCCGCAGGGTAATGGGAAAGCTGAGGCAACAAATAAGACAATCGAAGATACGTTAAAGAAGGAGTTAGAAGGACATAATAAAGCATGGTGCGAACAGGTACATAACGCAGTCTGGGATTATAATACAACCAGGAGAGAGGCCACCGAAATGTCACCTTTCTGTTTAACTTATGGAGTTGAAGCAGTATTACCAACTGAGGTCATCATTCCTACCACAAAAAGAGAAGCATGGGAGAAAAATCTAAGTGCGGATATGATTTTAACAAAACTTGACGACTTAGAAGAAAAGATGGAGAAGGCTTTACAACACATGGAGAACTATCAGCGAAGATTAGCCCGAGAATATAATAAGCGTGTTAAAGTAAGAGAATTTCAGCCAGGGGATTTGGTGCTGCGAGAAATACTAGTATATCAGAGAGGGAATGATGGAAAATTAGAAAAGAAGTGGGATGGACCATATATCATCAAAGAAATAGTTGGAGCAGGGGCATATAAATTGATGGATCTTGAGGGAAAGGATATTGGCCACAAGCTTGATCGACCATGGAATAGATTATATCTAAACAAGTATTATCCATAAAAGACCTAGCACACAGTTGCGAGGTTATATTTGTTAAAACAGAAAGAAAATGTGCGATAACTTCGCAGAGATTATATTTATCAAATCAGAATGAAAATGTGCAGAAATTGTATCTGTAGTAATAGAATAGAGACATGCGATAATTTCGCAAGAAATACAAAGATAGAGGCAATCCTACTATGGCGTACACCCTAGTTCGCGAAATAAAATTTCGCAAGAGGCAAATGTAAGACCTAAAGTGCATCATAGAAGGGGGAACCTATTGCATGGCTCAGGGAAAGGTTACACCTCCCCCGGAACCCGAGTCATGGAGATTTGGGGTCAATAAATCCTATCCAGGAGAGGTACCTTGTATTTTCAACCTAAGATTATGATTTAGGTTGGACGACTATGGGTCTCTTCTAAAGAGTGCAGAACTCGATCAAGGCGCTGAGGTACACGATTGAGCCAAGAGTGCCTGGGGCGTCTGGAGCATACCTGGACATTTTTGGCAAGTCTTGGATATGATGCACTCGGTCCGAAGAAAACCCCACTTAGGGTGCAGTCTCGTAACCATGAGCCATATATACGAAGGGATAAGAGGCTGCGAAAACAACTGGTTGTTGTTAATACCGGATGGGAGGATCCAACCTTGTATGGTAGAGATACGTCTCCTTGAAGGGGAAACCGGGGGGATGATAAGGACGGTACCATCCATTAGGGAGATGATAAGTGTCAAAGACGCAAATGTAATGAGTATTTTTACTCACGGGAGTATTAAGACTTGTCCCATTTGTGCAACGAACCTGAAGAGGCAAAAATACTAGAGAAAGATAAGACGAGATCAATGGGTCAGTGCACGAAAGTGTAACGACGTCCTGCGGTTTCGTCGCAAGACGGCAATGTCATGGGGCTTTATATTCGCAAGAATGTTTAGGCCTGTCATATTATCGCATGAAAAACATCCTGCAGAGGTAATAATACTAAAAGAAATGATAAGACAAGATCAATGGGTCATTACATGAAAGTGTAAAGACGTCCTGCGATTTTGTCGCAAAAACAAAGGGTGGCGAAATAAGACCTTTACTTAGGAAGGCAAAATAAGACCACATAAGAAATCAATAATGCAAGTACAATTGTGAGACATACTTTGAAAAGTTACAAGATATATTTAATAACATGTTTTATAAACATTAACCATTTAATTTTTCGCAGATAAAAATCCAACTTCTCGCAAGAAAGATAATGAGAGGCAAGTATGGGAATTAGTAAGAAGAAGCATTATCTTTCTCGCAAATAAAGGGAATACCAAAAACCAAGCGAATTACAAGGTTCCTTCGCAAGAATAATCAAGCAGAAACAAAACAACTTAAGTAGCTAGAGCTAAATGTCTAGTGTTAGAATTCAACGTTAGCTTCGCTAAAAGGGGTTGATAGAGGATGCTCCGCAGACTTATCACTTTCGCGAGTATTCTCCTTCTCCTGATCCATTCTAGCTTTTTCTCCCTCTTGGTTATCGCCAGAAGTTGCTTCTTTAGGGGGTATCTCTTCTTCGTCATTCTCAAAAGTAGTTTCTTCGTCACTTTCATAGTGAAAATTACTGTCAGTTTCACGAGGAACTTCATCAGCATCTACTTATAGAGGCAAAATTCTTGTAGGAGGAAGTCCTCTCTCAAGCAGGATATTATTCACAAGGACTTCAGCCTTGAGATGAACTTGGAGATGAATCGCCTTCTGACTATTTCTACTCTTAATATCCTTGAAGTGATGAAGGTAATCAAATCTTCTTTATGCACGATCGCCAGAATAAGCAAGAGTAGTAGCAAGCACTTCATTCTCCTTGCGAAGCTTGGCTAACTTCGATTCTAAAGAAGAAACAGAAGAGTGAAAGCTTCTCTCAGATTCTGCAAAATACAAAGACAAAAAAGGTTATTGAAGTGAAATTTTCGCGAGAAGAGTATTACAAAAATAATTAATTAAGAACAAATGGTTGAGGCAGCCAGATTCTTATGACTACCTTCCTTCTGTGAAATAAGGTGTTGAGCTAAAGCCAAACTATTATTCTTCCAGTGGTTCATTGATTCATCAAAATTATCTCCAACTAAACCTTTCAGGCGAGATAGAAAATTATTTTCAGAGGAAATTAATAAAGTGTTTTCTTTCGCTAGACAGGCATATGATTCTTCTAATTGAGTGTATTGTTCCTTAAGTTGACTTGCCTTTATACTTAAAGCTATTCTACCTTGGATAAGTTTGTTCTTCTCAGCAATAGACGTCTCAGATAACTCTTTAAGCTCCCTTCTCAGCGAACAAATAGTTCTCTCATGTTCATCATATAATTTTTGGCATATACTAAGTTGTTGCAAAGATATTGCCACTTTATTTAGGAGAATTAGTTTCTCTTGAGGCAGAGTTCCATTTTCATCTGACAAAGTTTCAATCGCCAAGTTAGCTTTAGTTAATGAATAAGAGAGGCGGTATATTTCGCTACTTAATGATTCTTGATCACGAACTAGTTGGGAATTTTCATTGGTAAGATAGTCAATTTGATCAACAAAATACGAATATAGATTGTCTAATTGATTATATTGCTCCAACAAAGTTTCTTTGTCAGCACCCTAGTTAGCAATTCGGGATACGGGTAGTAATTCGGGACGACATACGTACGAGAATTATACGGATTCGGATAAACCGGATTCGGTCAAAAATCGGGTCAACGGTTCGTTGTTCGGACAGTAGTTCGGAACGGCATACGTATGTGTATATTCGTTTTATAAATGTGAGTTCGGCACTTAAAATTCGGATTACATAAATAATAAATTGATAAGTATTATGATCTTATTACGAGACTAATTTTATTTGTATATGATTTATAAGATGAAAAAAATATTTTAGCGTGATTATTTAACAAGAAATAAACAGTTTAATCGCATAAATGTATTATAAAACGAGTTTATAGATTTTTAAACAAAAATTAACACATAAAACACTGGTTAAACAACTATCAATAAAAAATTTAACTGAATAATTGTATTTAAATATAAAGTATATTCAAAATCAAACAAAAACCAAGCAACAAAAATCTGATCAGAGAATTACTTATGGGAGAGCGAGGTTGGGTACGAACTAGGTTCGAAGTTCTAGTTCGGAAATATCATTCGGATTCGGTTAGTTCGGATACGTTCGCGAATCATTCGTGAGGTCCATATAATCCGGGAACTAGGTTCGGAGTTCAAATAGTTCGGAAGTATCATTCGGATTCGGTCAGTTCGGATACGTTCGGGAATGATTCGGAGAATTACTAACTAGGGTCAGCACGAGCCTCCTCAGCGGCGAATTGAAATTTAAATCTCTCCATTGTTCGTTTCTGAAGGGAAGCTTAACGTACGAACAAAAGGTTTTAAGGAAGATGAGCGTGAAAAGATAAAATTACTAAAGAAGAAAATTCGTAAGTGAAGACAAGAATACCATACCTTTTAGTTCATCATTCTTTTTGCGAAGAATTTCGCAGTCAAGTGACACATTCTCAAGCTTCTGATTCTTGAAGCGAAGGTCCCCACACTCCAAAATCAAAACTTGGAGATTATTCTTTAAAGTTTCAACTTCTTTCTCCAGAGATGCTTGCGAAGCTGCTTTATCAGAGCTAAAAATACTTATTCATAGTTTCGCAGACACTAAGTTTGACAGGTCCACAGAAGACTTTTGAACGTCATCAAGAATATCAGATAAAACTTTGAAGGCGATATCTACTCCTTCTAAAGGCTCTTTGTTAACAGGAAGGGATTAAGACGAAGAGGTAGTGATGATTGAGAGTATGAGAGTTGAATCATCTTTCACAATGGACATATCTTTCGCAGGAGAAAGATGAGGAGGATTGTTGAATGAAATTGAGGCAGAATCAACCCTAGAGGCATCAACCAAAGGGGAGAAAGGGATTTCATTCGCAAAAGGGTCAGTAGAAGGGGTGACATCCTTAGCAACATCCTCAGGAATAGAAGGCGAAGTTATCCCAGGAGTATCAAGGGGTTTGAATTCAGGGAATGAAACTGAAGATTTAACAGTCTTTAAATGACGAGACTTCTTAGTGGGCTTGTTAACCTCTTCACCATCCTGCGAATATCAACTCAGATAAGAAACAAAGGCAACAATATTGTTATTAAAGAAGTAATGTTTCTTACTACCTTGCTATTCACGGGCTTTCTTTTGCCTGTAACTATCTTATGTTGCGAATCTTTAGAAGCATTAGGGTTTGGGACTGTAAATTTAGTTGCAGAGGTACTTTTGCTGAAACATAATCGGTATGGGAATTATACAAAATAGTAAAAACAATTAAGAAAAACAGCAATATAAGATCAGTTTCACCAAAATCAAAAGAAGAAAAGCAAAACTAACTTTGGTGAATCCATGACAACAACAACAGGTAGACAGGTCGTGAAAATCGAAGATGAAGAAAGTTGCAGAAGATGAAGATTTACATAGAATGAGGAAATGAGGAAGACGAAGTAAAGGAAGAAGATTATATCTCCACTAGCTTTCTCTTTAAATAGACAAAAAGAGATGACCGGTTGAATGTAGACGTGCCGGTAAACTAGGGGAATAATAAACACGTGTAGACAGTCATGAATAATTCACGGAAGATTGTCGGTAAAGAAGAAGATGGAAAGATGAAAAGTTGCGGCATTTTGAAGTAGAGATTCTCATATCATTCCCTTCTTCGCAGAGAAGACATGAGAAGAGGCAAGATATAGAAGCAGAATCTCGCAACATTAGCATATCTGCGAAATTATAGTAACAAATGTGTGTGAAGACCATCGCAGACTATTTGAAGAGTGATGTAGCAGGTGACGTCAGCATAACCATGAGAAATGTGTGAAGATCCTGCGAGATTTAAGATAGTTTGCGAAAAGAACTCTTGTAAGGTTGCGAGAATGTCGCAAACCAGATCCGAAAATAAAGGATAGCTTAGTTGTCATCCACTATGTAATACCCTATATATAGAGCCAAGCAGACTTGAGAGAAAGAGAGAGATATTTTTGGTGAGAATTAGAGAGCAAATAAGAGAGAGAAAGTCTGAGAGTTATTTTGATTTCCTTGTACTCTTATTCTCTTTGTAAGATCTTTAAGAAATTCTAATAAAATTTAGATATTAGTTCTTGAAATTTGAATAAACATTTGTGTGATCTTAACAGGGTGTAGTTGTGAGATTTCCTGCAACTACAGGATTTGAAGCTAATACTTTGAGGATATGTTCCTATTACCAAGTTCTATATGCCTATAAAAAATGAGCACGTTCCGAAATATAAAACGTCACCATCTATCGGTCTTAATTTCGACGGCCAGAATTCTGCTGATTTTCAATGGCTCATTTTCAAAGTAGTAGATGGTAGTGTTATACGTCTCGAAATACGCTCATTTTCGGTAGGAACGTAGAGCAATGTAATAGTAACATATCCCGAAAATATTAGCTTCAAATCCGTTACTGTTTGATTTTTATTCACAAAAATGACGTCCAACTTGTGAGATAGTGTGATAATAAAAGTGTGAGGGGATCTCTCCTCATGAAAAAAATGCTATACCCTTATTTAGATTTTCAAAAGTTATAAACGAAAAAAATGCCATACCGTTTTAAGGGCAATTCCTATGGCAATAAACAAAATAAAATTTTGTTGTGCCACGTGGATGAATAAACACGGTTTTGCACTAGGGTTAATCAGAGTAAAACCAAAGTGTGTTTTTTTAGAGTTTCATTACTATTTCTTTTTAATATAAAATCTTTTGTAGGATAAAATAAAAGTTTAAATCTTTATTATGATAAAATGAAAGTTTAAGATATTGGATTTGGTGAGATAAAATATGATAAAATGAGATAAAACAGGATTGAGTGAGATAAAGAATTGTAAAGTAATATTTGAGAAATAGAATTTGAAGTGAGCAGTTTCGGTAGACACGCCGGTGGGGATGGAAATCCTCCCACGGAAATTGTACCCCCACGCAACTATTCATCAAACGCGTATTTAATCATTGACCGCAATCAACAATTTACCTATCAATTTTTCATATCTATACGGGCAACAAAATCAACGAACTATAAATTTGTTAAGCGACTTGTCTAAGGGTGGACCAATTGGTGGACCAGCTTTACACCCTTAGATTTGGAGGGATTGGGTTTTTTAAATACAAATAGAATACATAAAACAGCATCGAATGGTCACAAAAAAAAATGGTCCACTGGTACACCACTAGAATTTTCCTTCCTTTGTTAAGTCCGTAGGAACTGCTCCACCAGTTGTCAAAACTTCAATCACCACAGACTATATGCAGAAATTGGGGAACATCTACGCGGTTTCAGGCAGATGCAATCATAAGAGAGAAATGAGAGAGAGCATTATCGAGAACCGAGAGACGGTACTCTGAGAACTGAGAGGCGGTAGTCAGGCCTGCCTATAGTAAAGAGTGTGGAGAGTAGAGACTAGAGAGAGAGAGAGGAGAGAGAGCAGAGGTGGATTCATTTATGAGCATCATAAAAGAAAAGAAAGACAGTAGAGAGAGAGAATGGAGAGTTGGGACTTCGGGGTTCGGAGAGGAGTGAAAGGATGTAGAGAAAATATCTTTCCATGCAAAAATTTGCTTTTTACCATCCTTTCCTACTTTTTTTTTCTTTGCCAAGGGAATATATTTGCATTTTGTTTTGAGTTGAGTCCCATAGGATCCCGCTATTTGCCTTACAAGCACGAGGAGTATTTGATTTTTTTTCGTTCGCTTTTTAATTTACTGATAGAGGAATTTTAAACGTCAACCACACGAGTGTCTTCCCCGATGAATATATTGCGCATTTGAAACATACTTCGGATTTGGAATTAGATTTCGAACTGTTGTGCTATTGCTACAAACAAAAATATACTCCAAAAAGACATTACGCGCCTAACTGTTGAAGCCTTGAAAGCTACTTGTTAGAAAGGTTAGCACTCGGCAGCAGGGGGCGGAGTAAGGAATAATAGGAATGGGTAGGTAGAATTTTATTGCCCACCATGCTAGTATGCTACAAGCTGGACAGGGGAGGGAAATGGGCTTGACAGCCAATTTTATGAACAAATAATGTCCAAAGACTCCAAACAAATGCTAAGATGGGCCTTCATGGCTAAAATTAAAACGTTTTTATTTTATTTTTATTTTTGGCACCAATGCACAACTACAACTCTAACCTAGTCCGAGACTTGACTTAGTAGACTAGAAATCAAGATATAGTTTTGATCATCTAATATTGACAACAAGCTTGAGATAGCTAAATTTGTGGGTACAACCGAGCGATCCTCTAACACAACTTATGATGATACTCAAAAAGAGCTTTGTTACAATGAAAATTCTCTCTACTCACTAGTTGTTATACAGAAACATAGTATTGTTACTTTCTCCAAAGTTCAACTGCACCGCAACTTTGAAGCAATATTACAGTGATATGTTCCCCCCTTAGTCAATACTTACATCTTTTGCAAAATAGGTAAAACCTATTTATAATTAACTCCCCCTTACATAATACCCCGAGAAACAATATGTTGTAGTAAGATACTACTTAATAATTCTCCCTCTTTTTGTCAACAAAATTGGCAAAGGTGAAAAACAGGGATTATAATGAATTAAGAACGTAAGAGTTGAGAGAAAATTTGTATCCATCATCATCAAAAGTTTACTCCTCTTAGTCTATTAAGAACGTAAGAGTTGAGAGAAAATTTGTATCCATCATCATCAAAAGTTTACTCCTCTTAGTCTATTAAGAACGTAAGAGTTAAGAGCTATTTCAGGAAAAATCATCATGAGATGGTGTTCTAATCATATGAATATGATAACAAAGAACAATAACTTAAGGAAGTCAAGAAATACACAAGAATAATTATGAGGAGCAAGTATTGAATCATCTTATTTAAGATACAAACTTGTAAAGAACATACAAGTGATTTACTCTTGGAAAGAAGAATCGATCTTTTGCAAGGATTTGCACCAAGAATGGGCTACCAAAAGCATATGAAAGGATTAAGATTTAAACGACTTCAAAGCAACGATAGGAATAGAAACAAGTCAAGTCATTGTCAAAATAACTCAAGAGGAAGGATGATGTCTTCGTTGTAGTCGATAAGTCATCACAATCTTCAGCTCTTCAGAGTAATACTTGTATGTCTCAACATTCCTAGACTTTCTAGTCTAACCTAAACTAAGTTGACTCTAGTAAATTGAAAAGACGAGGTACCAAAATACACCACAATCTTTAAAATATCCACCTATAAGTCCTCTTACCGAAAATGATTGTCTATGGACTAAGTCGAGACAATACGACAAATCGGTATTCACACTTTGTGTGATCGTCTATGAATACGAGATCGAGACAATACCACAATCAAAGTGTGATTACTTGATAATAAGTTCGGACTTAACCAAACTCTATAGGATCACTATCAAGTAATACGGTGTTAACGTTTGTGTATTTTACTTCTAATTATAATAAAAAATTATAATTACGGAAACAGAAAAGTAAAAGACACATCATGATTTTGTAAACGAGGAAACCGCAAATGCAAAAAAAAACCCGAGACCTAGTCCAAAATTGAATACTCTCAGAATTAAGCCTCTATACAAAATCTAAACCAAACTTCGTATAGTTGAGACCAAGAAACTAAACCTAGTTCACTTAGTTTCTTCAGTATCCATGCGCTTCCGACATTCAATAAGTGCACGCACTGGAAAAATTCCTTTGGATCGTATTCCAAACAATAAAGGAATAAAAAATCTGTTTGGTAACAGCTCTATTGATTCTTTCCAAATAAAGATATCTCAAGTCATATGCAAAGGCTCATCCGTTTAAACTAGTAAACATTTTTGCCTGGTTAGATCAATCCAATCCCTATTACCTAACTAATAAGATTTGTATTTGTAACAATCAAAATAGATCTCAAGAGAACTATTAGGTGTTACCGATCTTACGCAACTAATCAATCGAATAAATCCAATTCTAATTGGATCCCAACCGATCAAAGTTTGTGCTACACAAAGATATGAGAAACCAATAAGAAATCTTATTTAATCTTCAATTAAACCTGCACAACACCACTTGAATCTCTTGTGATCGATCACGCACAGAACATAGTTTGTTAACAATGGATTATCACAAGATGTCTTTATATCTACAAACAGTTCTAAAGATCTCGTCGACACTTCAATCTAGTTTGAGTGAATCTTATATCAGAAGAGAAGATTATCAAGAATAAACAAACTAGGTCCAATCAAAGTTCAACAACCGTTAGTCAATCAAATCAATCGAAAACTAATAAACTGCAATTATCTAGTTTCCCACCAACGGTACTCGTAGGGCTTCTTGATCCCACAGAAGTCTTTAAACGAGCGGTCGTAAGAGATTTCGCCTAATTAGGGTACTTTTCTCTCCGGATAGACGACTCCACCAGAAATAAAAAAAAGACGAAGTTTTCCTGGCTCTTGGGATAGTTTTCTAGAAATGTAAACTTAGGTATTTATAGACCAAGGATGTTTGGACACCAAGGAATTTCCAAAACCGAATTATTCTCAATATATGCAATAAATTCCCAAATCGTTTTTCATAATTCCTGGAAATGCTTTGTCCAATATTTTCTGAAATATCTCAACAGAAAATCTCCAATTAGTAAATGCACATTACTAATTTTTATTCTCTAGAGATATGCATTTAATTGATGGTAATTAAAGCATATAAAACTAACAACCTTAATTAAAAGATTCTTAATTTATTTCGGACCGGGATCTCCTTGAGTAATTAAGGAATGACTTTGAACAATAAAAGATAAGAGTTAATGTTCGTGTTCAAAGTATGTTGACATCTTTTCTTTGTAAATCATTTTTCATATTTACAATCTTGGAATCGATTATACCACACTTCCAAACAAGTTTAGAATTGGTTCATATGTATTCCAAGACAGCTATGTGATTGATCAAATATCAAATCACAATTATGGGTTCAATCGTAACTACCAATCATTAGGGTCGGTTATACCTTAATATGGATTACTTGTGATCGGACACACAAGTTACCAGGACCGGTTACATCAGTTACTAGGATCGGTTACGTCAATTACCAGGACCAGTTACCATATACTCATGGTATTGCTTGTGATCGGGTAGTAGCAGGAAATCCCACACTACACCCCTCACAAGAATTCATACAATCAAATCATTTTTAGATCAAAAATCATAAATTTTATTGGTTAATCTCACCACTTTTACAAGATAAAAAGGAAACAAAGCTAAAGAATTAACAACCGCTCTGGAATTTCTCTCTCCTAATGACTTGCTCAACACTCGAAAAAGATCTCCCTTTTCCTTACGCCTGCTCAACTCTTTATATAGGGAATTACATAGTGGATGACAACTAATCTGTCCTTTAATTTCGGATCTGACTTGCGACATTCTCACAAAAGTACTATTGTTGGTCTTCACAAACACTCTAATCATCGCAGAGTCATCACACTTTTCTCATTTTTCTGCCATCGTCATCTGTTACGTCATTCTTCAAATCGTTCTGCGACGCTCGCAAAGTGTTGTTGACTACACTTCTTAAATGTGTCCTTCGTGCGATATTCTGATCCTACATCTTGCCTCTTCTCATGCCTTCTCTGCGAAGGAGAGAATGTCATGAGAAACTGTTCTTTAAAATGCCGCAGTTGTTCATCTTTTCTTTCAACTTCTTTCTCTACCGACAAGGCTCCGTGAATTAAGCATAACCGTTAACACGTGTTGAATATTCCTTTAATTACTGGCATGTTTACCATTAACCGGTCATCTTCCTTTGCCTATTTAAAGAAGGATCTGGGGGAAAGACAATTTTATTCTTTTACCTCGTCTTTATTTTCCTCATCTTCATATTCTCTACAAATTTTCATCGTCTGCAACTTTCTTTTTTACCGAATTTATCTTCCTGCTATTGTTCTCTTCTACTTCCATGGAGTCACCAAGGTTAGTTCTTCTTCCTTTTCTTCTTTTGATTTTGCTGAAACTGATTTTGTTTGGTGAAGTTCATCTTGTTTGTTCTTTGTGTAATTCCCATACTGTTTCTGTTTCAGCAAAAACACCTCCAATACTAAGTTTACAGTTCAAAACCCTAATGCTCCCAGAAGTTCGCAACTCAAAGTTCTTGCGAGAAAAAGAAAGTCTGTGAATGACAAGGTAGTAAGAAATACCATTATTTTTTAATAACAATATTATTGCCTATGTTTCTTATCTAAGTTGTGATTCGCATGGTGACGGAGATGCCATTAAACCTTTTAAAAGATCTCACCAACCCAAAACTGTTGAAACTTATGTTTCCTTTCCCAAACTTGGCCTTTCAACTTCTTCTTCAACACTTTCACAAACTGAACCCCTACTTCCTATCTGCGAAACCATCGCAATAGATGCTAATATTTCAACCAATCCTTTTATGGATGAAATTCCATTTGCCGAATTTGTTGCGAATGAAACTTTTTCTTCTCATGCGACCAATACTTCTCAAATTAATTCTACTATAACCTCAGCCATTGATCTGCCTCACACTTCTCCCTCAAATGACATCTCTTTAACAAAGAATGATGATCATCATCTTTCTATTATTACTGCTACTCCATCTGAGTCTTTCCTTTTTTCTAAAGAAACTGCGGACGGAATGGATATTTCCTTCAAAGCCTTATCTGATATTTTGGATGATGTCAAGAAATTATCTGTGGACCCTGTCAAGTCTGGTGTCTGAGAAATTTTGGGTAAATATTTTGGTTCTGATAGGATAGTTTCGCAAATATCCTTGGAAAACGAAATTGAACTTTTGAAGAAAATTCTTCAAACCAAGACCCTTGAATGTGACACTCTTCGTCTTGAAAATCAGAAACTTCAAAATGTTTCTTTAGACTGCGAGCTTCTTCGCAGGAAGAATGATGAACTAAAAGGTATGAATTTCTTATCTTCAACTTTAACTTGCCTTTTCACAAATTTGTTTTTTCCATGTTGTTTATTCTTAAAATATTTTTTCGCTTGTTAAGCTTTAAACCAGAAACGAATAATGGAAAGATTTCAGTTTGAATCTGCCGCTGAAGAAATTCGCGTTAATAGAAAATAGATTAATGGAAAGGACACATTTGCGAAGTTTAGCCAAATAGAGCCATTGGCGATGAAACAACTACTGGTGATAAGCCAAATGAGGAAGAAGCTAGAGTTGGAGTCGATCAAAATAAGGAAAAGACTGCCAAAGATGATAAAGCTGGTGGAGATGATAAGGCTGGCGAAGAAAATATTGATGTCTGAGCTCTAGTTTTATTTTCTTGAATTACTCTTTCTTTTCTTGCGAACAATGTACTTTGGATCACTTTCGAATTCAGTTATACTTTTGGTATTTTAGGTACTTGTGAGAAATAAAATGTCATCTTGTTTATTAATTCCCATACTTGCCTCTCATTATCTTTCTAGCGATGAATGATCTGCATAAAGAATAGTTAGTATTTATAAATCTTTTGTGGTGTTATTTTGTCTTCCTAGTTAAAGGTCTTATTTTGCCATCTTTTTTCATTGCGACAAAATCGCAGGACGTTTCTACACTTTCATGTAGAAACCCATTGACCTTGCCTTAACTTTATGTTATGTTGTATTTTTGCTGCGACAATATGACATGCCTAAATCTTCTTGCGAAATTAAAGCCCCATGACATTGTCGTCTTGCGAAGAAATCGCAAGACGTTTCTACACTTTCATGTAGAAACCCATTGATCTCGTCTTAACTTCTCTTTTGTATTATTGCCTCTTCAAGACTGTTGTACAAATATGACAAGTTTTAATACTCTCGTGATTAAAAAGCCTCATGACATTTGCGTCTTAAGACGCTTATCAGCTCCCTAATGGAGGGTTCCGCCCTTATCTTCCCCCTGGTTGCCCTTTCAAGGAGGCGTACTTCTGCCATACAAGACTAGATCCTCCCATCCAGTCTTCACAACAACTAGTTTTGTTCGAAGCCTCTTATCCCTTTTGCCTATATGGCTTATGGTTACGAGACTGCACCCTAAGTAGGGTTTTCTTCAGGCCGAGTGCATCATAGCCAAGACTTGCCAAGAATGTTCGGGGTAGTTTCATACGCCCCGGGCACTCTTGGCTCAACCGTGTATCTCGTCGCCTTGGTCATACTCTGCACCCCTTAGGAGAGCTCTTATTACGTTAGACGCCCAACTCAAGTCATATAATCAAGTTGAGAATCCAAGGTGTCTCTCCTGGATGGGATTTCATTGACCCCAAATCTCTATGACTCAGGTTCCAGCAGTGGTGTAACCTTATCGCTGAGCCATGCAACAGATACCCCCTTTTATGACATACTTTAGGTCTTACATTTGCCTCTTCCGAAATTTTATTCGCGAACTAGGGTGTACGCCATAAAGGTTCATCCCATTCTATTTTGATTTTCTCTTGCGAAATTTTCGCATATTCTTATTTTATTTTGATCTTGAATAATCTCGCAGTGATTTTTTCATAAATTTTTTTGTTAATAATTACTTTGTTGTATCATATATCATTTCATCAACTAGGGATTCTCAAATTTCCTCACGGGTAACATCTCTTTAAATATAGCCTATTCCATGGTCTACCAAGTCTTTGACCAACATCTTAACACTATGGATCCATCAATTTGTATGCCCCTGTTCCAATTATATCTTTTATAATGTAAGGTCCATCCCATTTTCTCGCTAATTTTCTACCACCTTCTCGCTAATAATTTGGCATCTCGCGAAGAACCAAATCACTTGGCTGAAATTCACATGGTTTGACACGCTTATTGTATTCTCGTGCTAATGTCTGTTTATAATTCTCCATATGTTGTAAGGCATTTTCTCTCTTCTCTTCTAATTCATCCAGTTTTCTTAGGATCATTTCCAGCACTAAGATTCTTCTCCCAGGACTCTCTTTTTGTCGTGGGTATATCAACTTCTGTTGGTAACACTGCCTCAACCCCATATGTTAGACATAAAGGTGACATTCCAGTTGCTTCTCGCCTAGTTGTGTTGTAAGCCCATACAAAATTATGTACTTGTTCGCACCATGCTCTATTATGTCCCTCCAACTTCTTCTTTAATATATCTGCGATTGTCTTATTTGTTGCCTCTGCTTGCCCATTAGCCTGTGGGTATAAAGGAGTAGATTTTCCACATTTTATCTTAAATGCATTAAGCAACATTTCTATATTCTGCCCTTCAAATTTCTTCCCATTATCAGATACCAACTGTGCTGGAATTCCAAATATGCAAATGATATTTTCAAATATGAATGTAAATATGTATTTATCGCGAATGTGTTGTACTGCTTTTACTTCTGCCCATTTTGTGAAATAATATGTTGCGATAATTAAGTATCTTTTTTTTCAGACCCTGGTACAAATGGTCTCACAATATCTAACCCCCATTTTCCAAAAGGCCATATACTAGTTGAGGATGATAAGGGTGCTCCAGGTGCATGTATTCTCTTTCCATGTCGCTGGAAATATTCGCAACGCCTTGATACTTGTTTTGCATCTTCATGCATATATGGCCAATAATAACCTTGTGTTTTTGCTATATATGCCAAAGATCTTCCTCCGCTGTGGTTTTGACATCTCCACTATGCAGCATTTATAACACTTTCTCTCCTTCTTCTCGTGTCAAACATCTAAGTGATGGTCCATTAAATGATTTTCTATACAATATCCCATCTCTTAATTCATAATTTGTTGCACGACTCTTTAATTTGTGTGCCTCCAATCTGTTTCTTGGTATTTCCCCTCTTGCTAAATATGCATGAAGTTCTGTTCTCCAATCTGCGATATTGTCTTTTGACCCTTCTTCACCACCTTCTACTATCATTACATCTACCTCTTCTTCCTCTTCTTTATTGATTGATGGTGATAAAAGTGTCTGTATATTTATGCATCTCGCAGTTGGATCTGTCATCATGCTTGAAATGAAATCATAAGCATCTGCGAGCCTATTATCCTTCCTTGATGCCTCCATTTTATTTTTGGATTTTCGCTGACAATTCATCAACAAGTTTCTTGTATTTCTTCAAGGATGGTTCATTTGTTGTGTATTCTCCTTTTATCTGGCGAATGACTAACTGCGAATCACTGGTAATTCTAGCATTTTCTAATTTCATTTATATTGCGAATTTTAGGGCATGTACCACAGTTTCATATTATGTTTCATTATTAGTGGATGCGAACTCCAACCTAAATGAAAAAGCCATCTTTGCTCCCTCTGGTGAAATCAAGATAATTCCAACTCCATTACCTTCCCCATTTGAGGATCCATCCACCAATATCTCCCATCTATTTGGTTCTGTTAGCAAGTCTTTTGGATCTCCTTGTTCTTCTTCTATATCCATCATGTCCTCAACAACTTCATCATCTTCTTCATGAAATTCTGCTAAAAAGTCTGCAACAACCTGCAACTTTGGTGAAGATAACACTTCATATTTAATTTCAAAATGTCCTACTTGCGCATTCCATCTCTCTACTCTGCCTGATCTTTTTGAGTTCTTCATCACTGATTCAATTGGTACCTTTGTTAACACTTTAACTTTATGTGCCTGGAAATATATGCAAAGTTTAAAGGTCGCATAAACCAATGCTAGAATCAGTTTTTCAATCTTAGAATAATTTCTATCTGCGGCATTGAATGTCTTGCTGATGTAGTAAATCGGTTTTTCAACTCCTGTATCCACTCGCAATAACACAACACTTAGTGCATGTGAAGTTGTCGCAAGATAGATTAACAGCTCTTCTTCCGGTTCTGCCTTTTGTAAAATAGATGTATTCACCAGGTATTCTTTTATTCCTTGAAAAGCTTTCTCACATTCATATGTCCACCTGAATTTTGTTCCTTTTTTAAGGATGATGAAAAAATATTTGTGTTTGTCTGATGATCGCGAGATAAATCTTCCTAGCGAAGCCAAAAGACCTTTTAACTTTTGCACATCTTTTACTGTTGCTAGTGTTGGCATATCGTGAACTGCTTGAACTTTTTCTGGATCAACTTGTATTCCTTCTTTGGATACAATGTATCCTAAAAAAATTCCTGATCCAACTCCAAAAATACATTTTTATGGATTCACCTTGATGTTAAAATGCTGCATCTGTTCAAAAATCTCCTTCAGATCTTGTACATGGTTTTTATCTTCTTTAGTTTTTATCAACATGTCATCTACGTACACCTCTAATGTTTTATGTATCCACTTTGCGAATACCTTATCTACCATTCTTTGATATGTTGCTCTTGCGTTTCGCAAACCAAATGGCATTTTTGTATAACAATATAACCCTCTCGGAGCGAAAAAAGCAGTATGTTCTTGATCTTCTTCAGCGAGAGGAATCTGGTTGTATCCTTTATACCCATCTAAGGAAGATATTCTATCATTTCCTGCTGCTGACTCGACCATTTGAGGTATATCTAGTAATGGAAAACTGTCTTTAGGACAAGCTTTGTTTAGATCAGTAAAATCTATGCAAATTCTTATTCCTTTATTTTTCATTGGAACCACAACCATGTTTGCTATCCATTCCGTGTATTTTGCTTGTCTTATAATTCCTGCATCAAGCATTTTATGTAGTTCCTCTTCTATTTTTGGGATGGTAAGTTGTTCGATCTTTCTTATCCTCTACTTAAATGGTCTTGCATCTTTGTTGATCTCCAATTTATGACATGCAACTGATGGATCTATTCCAGGCATTTCATCCATGTTCCATGCGAAAATATCTTTATATTCTCGCAAGAGATTGACAGTTCTTTCTTCCTCATCTGTATCCATCTTAGTTCCAATTTTCAACATTTTAGGTTCATCTTCAGTTCCAATATTTACTTCTTTTGTTGGTTCTGCTGCAGTGTAACTTGCTTCAGGTTCTCCCATTGGTGTTGGTTCTTTTATAATTTTCCCTGGTTTATCTCCTTCCTGCGAAATGTCGCTGGGTACTCCTTTTCCTTCTTCTGCTCTTATCATATATATTTTAAACTCCCCTTCTTTCTTTGCCTCTTTCTCCAACTTCCTGCGAGCTTTTCGCTTCTTCACTTGTCCTTCATAATTTTTTACTTCAATTTGATAACATAGTTTTGCACCTTCAATATCTCCCCTAATTTCACCAATCCCGCTTGGCATAGGAAACTTGATGCACTGATGTAATGTTGATGCTACAGCTTTGATTGTGTGTATCCATGATCTTCCCAACATCATGTTATATGGTGACTCCATATCCACCACACATAGCGTTATTTGTGTTTCAATTTCTCCCAGCGAAATTCTCACTGTTATTTCCCCTTTTGGTTTAGTTGTGGACTTGCTGAAACCGTGAATATGATATGTTGGATGAGACATTTATTCATCTTTGTACCCCATTCCTTTGTATGCATGATAAAATATTACATCCACTGAGCTTCCCGTATCTACCAAAGTTCTATTCACCGCCCATTCTTCCATAGATTTTGCTGATTTCTCCTTTTCTTTTCGTACAGCCGTTACTGTGATTACCAAAGGAGATGTGTGACTCAAAATTTCTTTTGGTATCTCTACCGCTGTGAACGTAATTTTCTGCTTTTCCCAATCCTTCAACGGAGATATTTTTTCTACCATCATAATCTTCTTTCCTTCAAAATATCGTTTATGTATCCTCCCTCTAATGTTTTCATGGAATTCATTAACCATCTTTTTTGTGATTACATTACACTCCAATCTTATTTTATTCTCATTGATCTTAATCATCTTTTCACCAACTGATTTGTTGTTTTCTTTTATAATTTTCTTGATTTAAACAGTTTTCACAATAATCTCCACAATCTTCAATCAAACTTTCTTGATTTGATAAACTTCAGTCCCTGTTTATAGGGCCAATATGCAGTAGCAGGAAATCCCACACTATACCCCTCACAAGAATTCATACAATCAAATCATTTTTAGATCAACAATCATAAATTTTATTGGTTAATCTCACCACTTTTACAAGATAAAAAGGAAATGAAGCTAAAGAATTAACAACCACTCTAGACTTTCTCTCTCCTAATGACTTTCTCAACACTCGAAAAAGATCTCCCTTTTCCTTACGCCTGTTCAACTCTTTATATAGGGAATTACATAGTGGATGACAGCTAATCTGTCCTTTAATTTCGGATCTGACTTGCGACATTCTTGCAAAAGTCTTAATGTTGATCTTCGCAAACACTCTAATCATCGCAGATTGATCACACTTTTCTCATTTTTCTTCCATCGTCATTTGTTACGTCATTATTCAAATCCTTCTGCGACGCTCGCAAAGTGTTGTTGACTACACTTCGCAAATGTGTCCTTCTTGCGATATTCTGATCCTACATATCGGTCACACCAGTCATTAGTATCGGTTACACCAATTACCAGGATCGGTTACACCAATTACTAGGACCGGTTACACCAATTACAAGGATCAGTTACACAACTCTTTTGTGATCGGTCACACCAATTACAAATATCGATCATACCATCTCAGGTGATTACTTAGGATCGGTTACACTAATTAATAAAAACTAGTCATACCAAATCATAAGTCAGGCATTGTGATTAGTTATACCATGATGCATAACAAGTTATGATCGGTTCTACTAACTCACACATATTGGTAATCCAAAGATATGCAATGAATAACAATACCAATAAGCCTAGCGATTTCCCTTTCGGTTCATAAAAAAAGTTCATGAATGTACTTCATTTAAGCAAATGTAAACATTGTTTCATAGGATGAAATCTCACCTTCACCCATACACATAATCACAATACCATTCATACGATTATGTCGATGTCATATCTACGAAGTTCAAAATATAAGAGTTACACTTTGTAGTCTAATTCCTTAATATTATGATCATATGATCATGTCTCGCTACTAGAGTAAAATATTCATTCATAGCTTCGCATTTATGTTTTAAATATAGCACGACTTGAAAGATACGTTAGGAATGAAATAGTTTAAATCAATATTACTAACCTCAAGAGGAAGGATGATGTCGTCGTTGTAGCTCGTTACTTCTTCACATTCTTCAGGTCTTCGACTAATACTTGTATGTATCATATTCCTAGACTTTCTAGTCTAACCTATATGAAGTTATCTCTAGTACATAATCAAGCGACTCTTAGATGAGTTTTGATTCACTGACATATGACAACCAAACTTGACATACCAACGATTGGTGGGTTCAACCGAGCTATGCTCTAACTATCTCCCTCTTTGTCAATTTTAGTGACAAAACTGTTAATACATATGGATAAACAAATTACAAGAATTTATTATACATACACTTGATTCCAAGTTTTTACAACACAATAACCTGCATATATTCAATTAATAAATGTCATTGTTTACATCCAAATAACAAAGCTTATACTCCTCCTAAAGGTAATATATGTGGATATTCAATCTGAACATCTTTGTTATTCCTTTTTTGTAGTTAAGATAACTATAAAAATCACATAAGGTACGCTATGACGGACTGAAAAATTACGCCTGGGCGCGCAGGTCATAACTTCCACGATGCGCCATGATGAAGCTACGATCCGAGCCTTAAAGATAGGAAAATGCATGTTTATTTTCCCTTGCAAGCATGCTCGTGGAGCATGATGCATATATTTTAGCTTCCACATCGTTCCAACTTACCCTTGTCCCGCGAAGGGTTCAAATCCATAGAGGCTATGACTGATGCATCTTGCTTGTATCACTGGCTTCCGAGTGTTATCCAGGCATAATGCATGCTTAGACTTGCACATAGGCCATTGACGGCCTAATTCCATCTCCCTTAAGCTCATACAAGCTCCGCTACTTTCATACCGTTGTAGCTTACTTTTCTGGCCATGACCAATGAACTATTGGTACATGCCTACGTCGAATGCCTTGATAGGAAGTATGAGCATCCAAGGGACGGAATACAACTAGCATCATCTAGTATGACCATAATTATCTCTTTCATCGAGCATCGAGCCAGATGATATGAGAGGCTGTTAGAGCATTGGTCGGTCGAACTCGCATGCATTGCTATCTCAAGCATGTTTGTCAATGTTAGTGATCAAAACTATAAATCTTGATTTCTAGTCTACTATAGCTAAGGTCTCGAATTAGGATAAAAAGTGTGGTTGAGCTCAATAACTCCATGGCAATCATCTTACAAGACAAAGGACTACTCAAGGAACTGGTGGATCTTCATCGACTAAAAGGTATGTGGAGACTTGAACTTATCTATCACTCAAAAGTCTATTTATCTCCTATCTTGAGACAAAAGTCGTTTTGCTATATAGACTTAGATTATACACATTTGGTATTTTGAGCCGAGTATACCCCGCCTATCTATTTATCGAAATATGTGTTGGTAAAGCTTTTAGTTTAGCCATGTTCATCTTTACCTAGTGACGAAAGTCATGTTAAGTTTCAATCACTTTGAAAATTGTTCTGACGAAAAATGGTTTGTGAATAACAACTATATAACATCTTCAGAGAATGTTTCAATGATTGAAATGAGAGTTTAGACTATATAACCATTGGAGGATATAAGCACTATTGTGGAAACACATATATGTATAAGTCCTTATTACTTGAATCGAAGTTTGCGAACTTTGTTGATCAAGTGAAACCGGAGAAGTGTGTGAGCTAAGTCCGCGAACTGGCAAAGTTCTCAAACCAGAGAATTTATGCTAGAGTTTGCGAACTCCATCCGAGAACTTAAGTCCGCAAACTCATCCCGCGAACTTGAGTAGGTTATGTCTAAAAACGATGTTTGTGAACTTATCTTTATAAACCAAGGAATGCAATTGCAAACCGTGGCTATGTAGTTCATGAACCGATTCGAGTGAATCAAATCATTTTTTCTTTAATTGTGTCTTGTGTAGTACATGAGATTTCCTTGCAATTGAACAACTCTATAACTAGTTCATTTGAGTCATTTGAACTAGTTATGGTGAAGAATAATATGGTTGATATGAAATTTATCATATGGCTAACCATTTGGTTAACTATTGTTGAACCAACTAATGTACAAGTTTGGGTATGGTTATACAAACCTACAAACGTGCATTTCATTTGTGTGTAATAAGCTATGTTTTCGATCTAACTGTTGATAAATATTATCTTGAATCTAATCAAGTTTTCATCCATAGGTGAATATTGAATGCTTTGTTACCAAGATAACATTGATTGCAAACCCTGATTTGAAAGACTATATAAGGGAGAACTCTAGCAACTGGGAAACCTAATCGCCATACATTCTATGTGATACTAGTTGTGCTAAGATAGAGCCAATTCTCCTTTAACCTTTGGTTTCTTCTTCTAAACAAGGTTAACGACTTAAAGACTTCATTAGGATTGTGAAGCCAGACCGATACTACTTTCTTATAGTTGTGAGATATGATCTTGATGTTCCTATCGTACGAGTACAATTGTAATAATTAGCTTGAGATTTATATCTCTAATAGGAAAGATAAAAAATAGTCACAAACATCTTCGTCTCATCGTTTGTGATACCACAATATCTTTTTTCGCTGCTTCGATTAATTCTATTGTGAGGTGATTGATAATACTGAGCTTTTCTTCGGGAATATAAGTTTGGTTTATCAATTGGTTCCAGTTCACCTTGATTTATCAAAATACTGAACAAAACCTGTAGGTATGTTTGTGGGAGACGGATTTATCTATTACCGTAGACTTTTCTGTGTGATACAAATTTGTTTATTAAAGTCTTTGACTTTAGGTCGTAGCAACTCTTAGTTGTGGGTGAGATCAGATAAGGGAATCAAGTACGTAGTATCCTGCTGGGATCAGATACATAGGAGCATAACTATACCTTGGATCAGTGTGAGATTGGTTGGAGATCAACTACAGTCCAGACCGAAGTTAATTTGGAGTAGGCTAGTGTCTGTAGCGGCTTAATACATTGTATGTTTGATTTGGACTAGGTCCCGGGGTTTTTCTGTATTTGCGGTTTCCTCGTTAACAAAATTCTGATGTCTGTGTTTTTCGCATTATATTTTGTTGTATAATTGAAATAATAAAGGTTGTGCGTTGTCGAATCAATTAGAATATCCGACCTTTTGGTTGTTGATTTAAATTGATTGACACTTGGATATTGGTCTTTGGTACCATCCAAGTTATCTCTCTTGTATTTAATCGAGACTCGCAGTTTTCTTGAGAAAGATTTAAATCTAAAGATAGAGATATAAACTCTTTGATATACTTTTCTATTGATTGATTCTAACTGTCGAGTTGATTCTCTAGAAATTATATTGGAGTTTGTCCATACAGATTTCTAAGCGAAATATTGGGTGTGGTTGTTATACCCCCGCTTTTTCAAACGGTATCAAAGCTGGCAAACACGTTTAAGACCTTATATGTCTGTGTTTGTAGCGATCTGACTCTATGGACAGAGGTGCTATCTCAATAAACGTACCACCAGTCTTCGATGGCTCAAACTATCCAGGGTGTAAAATTTATATGTGTGTTTTTCTTCAAGCACATGATTTTAGAACTTGGGTACGTGTTGTTAATGGTTATTGTAGCGCCCCCTAAGCTAGAAGCTGAATAATCCAAGAAATTAGCTAAATAAAGAGGCACTAAGAATCCAAATTAAACACTAGCACTTTCAATTAAGAAATCTGCTACAAAAACTTAACCCAAAGGTAACCCCGCTCAGAAATATATATACAAGATCTTCTTTCAAATGATACATATATAATAGTCAATTGGTTTTAAAAAAAAATATACAACATAATAAATATAACAGAAGTTAATCAACTAGCAAAGTCAACCCGTGAAGCTTTCGCTGCGCAACCATGATCTGCCACAGAAACTGAAGTGGGAATAATTAATGTAGGTACCGAATATCGCAAGACATTAGCTTACGAACATCGTAATAAATATAAGAGGAAAGAGTTACAAAACAATGCGATGATAGAGGAAGCACGGGGAAGTATGAAAGATTTGCGAGAATAAAATAATCTTGCGAAGATATGTTGCGATACTTCGCAACACATATACAGTTGTACAAATTTTACTATAAATAGGAGTTCAAATGTAAAATTCGAGAGGTTCTTTGAATGTGTGTTAGAAAATATCTTAGGAAAGAGAATAGAGAAAGTTGTAACTATTCTAGTTCCATTTAGATACTTCTTTGTAATCAATTGAGAGAATTAATAAGAAAATTGTCATTCATCATCAAGAACTTCTTAAGTTTCACAAATTCTACTGAGGGTGTAGTTGTAGGTTATTCTGCAACTACATAATTAGCGCTAGAAACAGGGACCTGAAGAATTTTACATCAGAGAAATGACAAGAAGAAGAAATATAGCAAAACCATTAACTGCAGTAAGAAGAAGTGTAAGACTCGCAGGAGGAGAAGCAAATATAACAGGAGAACCTAGTAGGAGAGGGAGTAATCGAAGAAATCAAGCTCAACAAACAATAGATCATGATCGAGTGAGTATACACACTTGGAGAACTGATACACCAGCAGAAGAATATAGAGAATCACAAATCAGATAAAATGGGAGACTGATGGGAGGAACAATTCTTGAAAGAGAAAGGGAGGTATTAGAAACATTGAGGCAAGGAATTCAAGAAGAACGAAGGTTTGAAGCTGAAGAACGTGGTAATCTAACAAGACAAAATCAAGAATTGAGGAGGGAAAATGAGATGTTACAAAGGAGGAAATCTCAAAGTGTTGCAAGATCAAATGTTAGACCAGAAAGAGCAGGACAAAATTCGCCAACAATCAATAGTGAAAGTAATATGCAAAGACAGACACAGAGTCAGGTTGAAAGAAATCAAGAGAATCGCTTCATCTTAGTACCAAACCACGAACAAAACATGGAGAATTTACGAACCGGGATAAATCCCAGAGAAAACAATCAGAATGTCGAAGAAAATCGAGAGGAAGAGCAGCAACTTGTGGAAGAAATTGAGATACAACAAACAGTATATCAAAATAATTACAAGGATGGAGTAAGAAGACGTGAAGAGGCTCGTAACAATCAAAATATTGAGTATGAAAGAATTCAGAGAAGAATTGGAAATCAACGAACAAAAATAGCGAGGAATGAACCAAACTTTCGAACTAGAATACAGGCAAATCAAGAAGAAATAAATCACAGAAGGAGGAGAAATGAAGAAGAAGAAATTCCTGATATTCGCATGAGAAGGATGAGAAGAATAGAAAGGGAAGAACAAGAATTTCAAGATGCTCTGCAACAAAACAATTGTGATAATTTATAAAGAAGATATTTGCAATATTATGCAAATGAAAACATTAATGAAGAATATGATAGAATGCGAAGGATCGCAAGAGAAGAGACGCAAGAACGTAGAAGAAGAGAGGTTGCATTGAAGAGGCCAATGGATGAGAATTCTGAGGCAAATGCACGTATTTTTCGAGAATTAGCGGAAATGAGAGGGATGATAAACAATAGAAGAGGAGGAGATAGAAGGCAATTAGATGAAGAAATAGAAGAAGATGCGAGGACTCCATTTGCTAGAGAAGTACAATTGGGAGGGATTCCACCAAAATGCAATTTGCCTACACTTACCAGTATCTTTGACGGGACTTCATGTGCTATTCAACACATTAAAGCATATATAATATGCATGTTACAATGGGAGAATCACGATGCTGTATTATGCAAGTACTTCAGATCAAGCTTAACAGGAGAAGCTCTAAAGTGGTTGAAGGACTTCTAAGAACACTATTACATCATTTAATCATTTACAAGCAACTTTCCTTGGAGCATATATCATAAATCATTCCTCACGGCTTGGTATTGAAGATGTGTTTGGTTTAAAACAAAGAATTGGTGAAAGTTTGAAGCATTTGGTAAGAAGATGGAAGACTATGTGCAGTGATATGGCAGGACGCGTGGATGAGAGATATTTGATTCTGTCTTTCATAAATGCAATGTTCGCAACCGAACAGTTGTATGTTCAAATCTTCAGAAGAAAGAATTCCATAATGATGACAGAGTTACGAGAATTGCAAGAGGAGTACATTACATTAGAGGAAAAGCAAAACAATATGGAGTCATATCCAGTAGCGAACACTAACAATCAAGATACATGAGCAAATTTACTTCCTAAAATAATCAATGTCGTAGCAGGTACTTCGCAAACATCCTCGCAAACTTCTTCGCAAATTTTAGAAGATAAGAAAATCAATAATAGACAGCCAAAAATGGTAGCAATGGGTAGCAAAGATCAAGAATAGTATGATAGAGAGAGGAATTTCTATAATCGAGGAGGAAATAACCAGATCCCAAGATTAGATCAACATCAGGAAAATTATGGGGAACAAAGGCAAAATTATTTTGGACAAGGGAATCATAGACAAAATTATAACAATGGTCAAGGAGGTCAAAGAATGATAAGAGAAGAAATAAAGTTGCCACCTTTGAGTACAAGTGTAGAAAAGATATGGCAGGCAATTATCCTGATAGAGCATATACCAACTCCATGGAATATGGGAAAGGAACCACCAATGGGTCCATGAAGTCATGAATTTTGTTCGTATCATCATTTTCATGGAAATTCTAAAAATAACTGCAATAATATCAAGAGGATTATCTTGCGAATGATTGATCAAGGAAAACTGGATCACTTTTTACTTAAGCAAACACAGTCGCAACAATTACCAAAGGCTCCAGTCATAACTCGAATGGAGAACACAGTACAAGAAAAGGGAAAAGAAACCCTACATATAGAAGTGGGATCAAAAGCAAGGAATGTTTTCTGTAATTATATTGTTCACTCATATAAAACCATAGAGGATTTTCATGATAATGTGTTAAGCAGGGTATATGCAAGGGATGGTGAAGGAAATAAAATAATGAACATCGCAAAAATTTCGCGACTTGAAGATTGGCAGAAGCGTGAAATTTCTTTTGAAGCTGCTGAAATTCCAGAAGGTTGTGAAGTACATGATAATCCATTGGTAGTAAGGTTAGCAATTTGCATGAATATGGAAGAAAGAAAAGATGATATGGAGGAAGAATCAATTGGTCTTAATAGAATTTTGATTGATACGGGAAGTTCTGTCAATATCCTCTTCTATTCTGCTTACAAAACTATGGGGGGGAAAGACGCAGATCTAATACCTTCTACCTACAGGATTTATGGTTTTAATGGAACTGCTAATAAACCTAAAGGAGAAGTAAGCATGCGAATTCCTTTAAGTGGAATGCGAACTGAAATTATGTTTTGCGTTGTTGATGTCGAATCACCGTATAATGCTTTGATAGGAAGACCCTGGCTTCATGGAATTCTAGGCGTAGCTTCCACTCTACATCAATGCATAAAGTTTCCTCATATGAAGGGTGTTGGAGTTATCAAGGGTGATTGGGCTGAAGGGAAGAAATGTTACGATACAGAGGTAGAAGTTTGCGAAGGAAAAACTACTGAAAAGGAAAGTTGGAGAAAAAGAGCAAAGGCTGTGAAAAGAAGTGAAAATTTAATGGCAGAGGATTAAGGCATGAAAGAATAAAATTACAATGTTAATCATATAGGAAATTTATGATGATAACAAAGGGTTGTGATTTGCGAAGAAAGAAAAAAGAAGGTAATGAAACAAGAAGGTAATCAATATGTTTGCTCGTAAAGTGTAATAAGATATACGTTGAGAAACAAGAAATTGAAATGAGTTTTGCGGCTGATGGATCCAGAAGGGAGAGACATGGGTTTGAGACTTGGTAGACCTTGGAATAGACTGTATTTGAAAAGGTATTATCAATAAAACTCATGATAAATTTTACGAATATTGTTTGCTCGCAGGAAATTTGCAAAAGTTACGAATTTCAAAAAATTTATTGCGATTAACTTTCATTAAAGAAAGACGCACACATCAATTTGTGAATAAAAGACCGCAATCTGTGATCAGCTTTCAAAAAAGAAAGAAAGCCGCAGAAATATTACACAGGCAAACCTTTGTGGCGTACAACCTAGTTCGCGAAGCAACATTTTGTAAGAGGCAAAGTCCTAAAGTACGTCATTTAAGGGGGTACCTATAAGCATGGCTCAGGGACACCGGAACACCACCAAGGATCCTGAGTACATGGAACTTTTACGGGGTACAACCCAATAACGGGGTACCTATCCGGGTTAGACACCTTGGATTCTCACCTAATCTTGCGACATTACGCGATATTATGCGATGTAACATGATTTAGGTTGGGCGACTAAGGCATAATGTCTTTCCCAAGAAGTGCAGAAAACGATCAAGGCTCCGAGGTACACGGTTGAGTCAAGAGTGCCGGGTGGGCTTGAAGCACATCTGCCATTTTTGACAAGTCTTGGAAAATGATGCACTTGGCCCAAAGATACCCCATAAGTTGCAACCTCGTAACTATAATCCCTATAGGAAAAAAGGATAAGAGGTTGCGATCAAAAGCTGGTTGTTTGCAGAACCGGATGGGAAGATCTAACCTTGTATGGTCGATGTACGCTTCCTTGAAGGGGCAACCAAGGGGAAGATAAAGGGCATCACCCTCCATTAGGGAGCTGATACGTGCTATAAGACGCAAATGTCACGAGGCTTTTTGTTTGCAAAAACATGAAGGCTTGTCATATTTGTGCAACAACTGAATTTCTGCGAGCATTCTAAAAAAAAAAAAAAAAATATACAGAAAAAGAGAACTCGCAGAACATAACAAAAAAGTTAAGATGAGATCAATGGGTTATTACATGAAAGTGTAAAAACGTCATGAGATTTCATCGCAAGACGATAATGTCACGAGGTTGTATATTCGCAAGAATGTTCAGACTTGTCATATTATCGCAAATACAAAAATATTATCACAAAAGAGGTGGCAAAATAAGACCTTTACTTAGGAAGGCATGATAAGACCACAACAATTAATGAAATTTATTCTATCAATATCATTGAAGAATTTTTACAAGAATATATATATCATGAAGTTCTAACAAAGAAGGCAATTCCGTCGATATCATTGAAGAATTTTTACAAGAATATATATCATGAAGACCTAACAAAGAAGGCAATCCAATCAATATCATTGAAGAATTTTTACAAGAATATATATCACGAAGACATAACAAAAGATGCGATTTTACTCGCAATCAAGAACAGATAGTTCATATTCATTAAATTTTACGAGGATTACATACTTCTTATATTTCTTCACACATGGAATATTTCTCCACAACTTGAATACTTCTTATAATTCTTCAAGAATGTTTCATATTTATTATACTTCTTCAATGGATATTTCACATTTATTAAATTTTGCGAAGATTAAATACTTCTTGTACTTATTCATACATTGAAGAATTCTTCACAGATTAAATACTTCTTATACTTCATCATACATTGAATAATTCTTCACGGATTGAATAATTCTAATACTTTTTCAAAGATATTTTATACTTCTTAAGGATATTTCATACTTCATATTTCTTAGGATATTTCATACCTCGTATTTCTTATATTTCAAAGGGAAGATTTCTTATTCACAATCGTAACAAGCTGAAGCTTCGCAAATTAAATTGAGGCAGATATTCTAATACTTCCAACAATGTTTGATCATCTGAAGAGCAATAATAGGGGGAAAGGAAATACTAAGCTAAGTCTTTAAGATATATTATTTCTCTCCACATGATCAAGTTATGCGAATAAGGGAAGCACTCAATCAAAGAAAGATCAATTCATCATCGCAAAATTAAGGCATTAATACTAGTTAAGCTTCAAAAAGAAATTGTTGGTTGATCAAGAGTGCAGGAAAGAAGAAAGTATTGTGTTCAAAAAGACAATATGAAAAGAACTAGAGCAGATATACAAAAAAGAATAAAGCTATTTTTCGGGTGATTTATTCCCATCAAAATGATCTTCTTTTTCTTCTTCAGAGAAATCATCTTCAACTTCACTATCGGAGATTTCCAGATATGGAGTATCCTCAGGAATTTTTTCAGAAAGGAGCGTCTGGTACTTCTTGAGAGGAATTTGATTGTCTTCACAAATCTTGCGAGTCATCTTAGCTCGGAAACCCTTCACATATAAGCTATGGTTGTTCTGGGAAATTATAAGTTGAGATCTTAAATCAGAAATCTTCTGATTATGACTGGAAAGAATAGTTTCCAGATCATTATTCATATTCGCATAATTTTCTGCATCAAGGGAAGAAATTAAGGAATTGGTTAGCAAGTTACGAAGGAAAAGTTCAAAATACTTACTATTATGAAGAATTTACCTTCTAATTGCTTCTTATCATTACGAAGAGAAGAGTTTTCAAGCTTTAGTTGATGATTCTCCTCAAGAAGAGAAGAAATTTCAGTTGCGATGCTCGCAGATTGTGGATTATCTCCTTGACGAGATGTTAATTCTGCATTATCAATACTTAAATCTTTTACCTTCTGACGAAGTTTTGAATTTTAAATCTCTAACTTCTTACAATGGCTTAAAGTTTTCTTCTCAGCAATGGAATGACGTCTTTCCCAATCAGGCTAAATGCTTGCAATTGACTCTTCCAACCTGAACAAATAAAAAGGGTTAGAAATTAATGAAATAAGGGAAACAAACAAGGAATATAAAAGAAACTTACCATACTCCCTAAATCATATAATGTAGCAGGAGAGACAAATCTTGAAATTCCATTAAGAGAGTTGTTATTGAGTACAATAGGAACTTTGCAAGCCTTCACAATAAGCTTACGAGCATTCGCAGTAGGAGAGTTTCCTAACCCACGAGAAGAATGAAGAAAAGCCTCAGATACTCGAACCATTGATGAATCAAAAGTTTCTGCGTTGCTATAATCTTCATCTTCACCTTCATCAAGATATCATCATCATCATCTCCTTTATCAGAAAGGGTATCAGAATTAGAATTAAAGTCCTTCTCAGGAAATTTATCATCTTCATCACTTTGATCTTCGTCAACATTCTTACTAGAAGAGATCACATTGGAATAAGCATTGGTTGAGAGTTTCTTCTTTTTCTTCCTCTCATAAACAACATCCTCAAGTTTCCTTTTTCCTTTGCGAAGAGCATCATCTTGACTACCAGAAGTTTGAGTATCCTTCGCAGAGCGAAGTGTTTTTTATCTCGCAGTTAACCTTTTGGAAGAAGTAGAATTCTTATTCTCACCCGCAACAACCTCAGGAAGATCAGGAAGAACCTTTAAATTCAAATAAGGATAAGAAACAGAGGCAACAATATATTGTTTAAAAAGCATATAAGAGTGTTTCTTACCTCATTTGAAAATAAATTGAAGAGTAACAAGAAGATAAGGAGATGGAGATACATACATTTTTATCTTTGCTAAGCCAAGAAAAGACCCAAGGTTGATAATTGCAATCACGGAGGTTCGCAGGAAGATCTACTATCCCAGAAATATAAGAACCCGATAATGCTAAAGGGTAGTTATAACAATCTTCATCATTAGAACGACGAGGTGTTTTATTATTTCCCGAGGCATAATCAATGTCGTGCATGAGAAGGTCATCTTCTGCGATATTAGCTTTACGATGAAGACGAACACCCCAACGTTTATCTTCCTTCCTCGCAGGAATTAATGTGTAATTTTTAAAGAAACCCTCAACTGTATAGTCCGCAGCGATAATCTCCATATCTCGAAATCCAGGTTTCCTAAGATCAACTGAATACAAAGATCTTCCATAGAGAAAGACGAGTTTCGAATTCAACCAGAATGCGAATGCAATCACCAGTCAATTGATAAATGGCACATGAAAAATTGGGGTAGGAAATAATTTCATAGAATAAAGGAAGATTGACATCATAAAGAGGAAGACCTGCGAGGATTTGACCTCGTGAAATTAAAACTTTCCGATCATTCCAAGAAAGATCAGTAAAGATCTCCATACAGAGAGAAGATTTATTGTCATGACCATCAATTTCAGAAAGAATGAGGTCCCTATCAGTAAGCTCTGCATTAATTTGTTCAATAGTTTTCTTCTTTGGAGCCATTGGGTAAGAGATCGAAAACAGAAAGGAAAAGAGGTGAAAGAGATAAGAAATCGCAATAGAAGAAAAAAGAAAGAAATTACAGAATCAGATCTGATTAAGAAGATGAATAGAATAAAAGAGTAAAAAGAAGAATTAAAAATAGTATTTATAAAAAATAGAGAGAGTTTGACGAAGGAAAAAATTCATCAATGCGATTAGATGTGAACGGTTGAGAAGGACGGTTACGAAACAACGTGTCAAAAATTTAATAAAAGAGAAAAATACGTGTTGCGAATCTAACAGGTGGTGATAACTATATTAAATTTACGAGAATAAAGGTTCTCATGACATTCCTTCTTCGTAGAATTGACATGAGAAGAGGCAAGATGTAGGTACCGAATATCGCAAGACATTAGCTTACGAACATCGTAATAAATATAAGAGGAAAGAGCTACAAAACAATGCGATGATAGAGGAAGCACGGGGAAGTATGAAAGATTTGCGAGCATAAAATAATCTTGCGAAGATATGTTGCGATACTTCGCAACACATATAGAGTTGTACAAATTTTACTATAAATAGGAGTTCAAATGTAAAATTCGAGAGGTTCTTTGAATGAGTGTTAGAAAATATCGTAGGAAAGAGAATAGAGAAAGTTGTAACTATTCTAGTTCCATTTAGATACTTCTTTGTAATCAATTGAGAGAATTAATAAGAAAATTGTCATTCATCATCAAGAACTTCTTAAGTTTCACAAATTCTACTGAGGGTGTAGTTGTAGGTTATTCTGCAACTACAATTAACATTTAACCTTCTAAGTAATCATAGGCAAGATTTGGAAAACAATACATGTTTTTCCGAAGACATTAAACAGTGACTAAGTCACTGAAATAATCATACATGTATATGGACAAACTCCTTCGTCAAACAATGTATAATATGTTTGTAAATCCCTACCCGGAAATTCACACCTAATAGTTATGGACGCCACCAAGACCATGGTGACCAGTACTCTAAACAATAAAAGCTGAATTAAAGTAGATATAAATGTGAAGGAGCGTATCCTATATACCACAAGTGGAAATTCTCATTTCCCATAAAAATTCATATTGACAACAAAACAATGCAATCCTTTCCACATCGTGGAAAGATTCACAGAAATAACAGGATTATCATAATGCATTTTAAACAAGGCATGGAATGCACATATAGAAAATACATGAATTTGTAAAACTTAAACTTTTGTAAAAGACACGACAATGATTATCAAAGAGTCAAATGCATTCCCACACCTTTTTGATGACAGGCCACGCCTACCTCGAGATCCACGATCCACTGGTTCGTCCTTTGAATCGGTCGTTGTTAATAGATTAACTGTTAATCACACAAGAACTCTAAGATTCTAGCCAAAATGGCTCACACATGAATTATACAAATCTAACTAATAGTCCTAAGTCCATTTACGTTTCTATACCCTTTTTATTATCAATCTTTAGGCCATCTAAGGTTTAGTAATTCAGTTAGGTTGTTTCTCTGGTCCACTAAATAAGTTTAGCAACAACTACAACTTTGTAGAAGAAGTCAATGACTAAATCAGACCATAAGGATCCAATACATCAAAGTATGAAAACTAAACCTAAGCCCAATCCCACTAAACAAGTCCTGGCCTAACAAGTTCACTAACGGTCACTGACGGTCAATGGTCAACTAACAGTCAACGTCTAGGTCAAGTCAATGTCCAAGGTCAATGGTCAACGAGTCAAGACTAATGACTCAGTGGGTCAAATACGATTCAACCCGATTCGACTCAGTTAAATTGACTAAGTCAGCTAAACAAGACGAGTCAGACATCTAACTCACAGAACAACACAAGGCCTAAGCCAAAGCACAAACTAAGCTCAACTGACAACCATTCCTCCCTGTCATAGTTTTCAATTCAACTCTGCTTCATTAACATTTCATTTCTATCAAACTTAAAATTATAAATCCATTCTTAAACAACTTCATATCTTAATTACAACACTAAACTAAGTTTACCTTGATTTGCAATCACAGGCTTTCACTAAGGCCACCACGACATCATATTACAACCAAATTCAGCTTTTATCTACACATTCAAATACCAAGAGTTACAACTGATTCCTAGGTTGTTCCAACTGCAACTCAAACATAACACTATTTTAGTTACAGTTCCTTCATTCATTCATTATGGCCCAACTCTAAGTACTTCAACATTACCCAACTCAGATCCATCTACAGCCCCAACCTGCATTCCACAACCTCGACAGCTATAATTTACTATTAACTCAACTCTTCTCATTCCACTTTTTCATCCATAACTTCTATGATATCACTATAACTCAACTCTTTCCTGCAACAGAATCTTAGTTCCTGCAATACAGCTAAACTGCAACCCAATCATACCTAATTCAGTTCAACTATTTCTTCTCCCATTTTAGCTATAACTGCCCAGTTCAACACCACCAACACACACCCAAACCTCAATCTCCATTATATATCTTAATTCCACCAACACAACCAATTACATCACCACCTACAAGTCTAACTAATAACTCAACCTCAACTCAGCTCCATACATCAGTTTCATTACATAACACAGACAACACTACCATCTCCAATTATCACTACCATATCAAATATACACGTAATCCAGTCCCCTAAACCTGTAACTCAATCACGCTGCAACATCAATTGAGATCATACTTAATCCAATAATCACAGTTATTCATACCCATCTCTTGAAATCACCCATTCATACAAACAATAACAACAACATCAACAACACCTTCCTTAAACTCAATTTATCAATTCAGATATACTTAAATTCATCCCAAGTAATTCTGCACTTCAATTACCCATTCTAAAACAATCTCAATTCCTGCGTCTTACTTTTTATGCCAATTAACAATCTTATAAACTCGAAATTAAACATAAAGCTTTACTCAGTTAACTAAGAAAAAAACATTACCTCTGATTAGTTCTACTCAGGCAATTGAACTTGATTCATCAACACATCACCTTTTCATCTGTAATTCATTAGTTCATCACAACCAATTCTTAACTCAAGACTTCTATAATTCGAACTAAGAACAGCAACCCACTTCTTCATATCAACAGAACTCATTTCCAAACAATCTTCTAAATCCTCACTTACATCGACTCAAGAAACCTAATTCCATTTAACATAAATCTATCTTCTCAATTTATCACCACAACAACTTCAGAAGTCTCAATTAAACAAACCCATCTTACAATTTCATCTAAATCTTCTCAACCCTTGCCTAATTAGAATTCCAATACACCATGCAGAAACCCTAATTATCAAACTCAAATTACTCTTCAAAATAACACTAAAAATCCAATTAAACTCAACCCAATTGTTCTTAATCCTTTATTATCACTATATCATCATCAATTCTACGCACCCTAACTTCAGAAACCCGATTTACAATTTATAACAGCAATCCAATCTTCTCCAACATCAATATCATATCTCTCAGTTCACCGGAAGTCCCTACATGATTTTTCTCCCCTTGTTTCGATCTCAAATTCATCAATTTGCTTCACAAACCATCAGAGAATGAAGAACAGATGGAGAGCAGAAGAAAGAAGAAGAAATAACGAGAAGAAAGAAGAATATAAAAGAAGAAGAAAATGAAGAAGAGTTTTATCTTCTCGATCTGAAGATAAGGCCGACCAAAAAAAATTAAAGGCACCCGACCAAAGGCAGACCTTTGGTGCCCACAGAAGATAACTTGGATGCCTTGATAAGTCTTGAGTATGAAATGACCATTTTACCCTCCACACAAATCAGATTATTTTTTCTTCGCCCAATATCCTAACGACATGTTCAAGTAGTCCTTTCCGCGTAACTTTTCGAGATCTATCCGGTGGTACTAGTTTCGTCTCTGGATCGTTTTTAGATTAATTCCTATTAACTAATGCTCGAGTTACACTAGTCGAGTTATTATCGGCTAATTCGACACTTGACCAGTCTAATAGTGTTGACGAGCTTGAGGATCGTTACAATTATGATCCTCCGATTAATACAAAAGGAAATGTATCTCTACCTAAGGATGTTGGTAGTTACAGTCTTGAAGAATCTCTTGCATCAATGCAAAACTCTGACGGATTGAATGCTATCAGACATGCCATTACCCCAGACCTTCAACACTTTGTGGATACTTGCACTAAGTCTAAAGATGCCAGGGATATCTTAGAAACTTTATTTGAAGACAATAGATATGTTTCTAAGAAGCATATCATCGATGGAGGAAATAACCTCAACACCCTCTCCAAAAATGCTCCTCTTGGAAAGGTAAAAATTCTTGATCAAATTTCTGCTCAAACCTTTGCATTCAATGCTGTATCCGAGACAAGTGAAACCTCTAACTTGTCTTGGGCTGATGAGTGTTTCTCAAATGGTGATTGGTTTGATAAACCATTAATAACAAAAAAGATCAATGAATTTGTAAAAAGGAGCATTAGATGTGATAAACATCCTCTGTCAGTTTTTACTGCTAATGATTCTAAGAAAGAAAAATTCTTATGTGTCAACGTTTTGAATACGTCTGATGGATGTGATGAACCCTCAGTTCATGCAACAGAAACATCCACATACTCAAAATCTGATTCAGAATTTGAGTCTGACACAGAGCTATTTGATTTCTTGAATAAAGAGGTTCTTCAAGAAAATCTTCAATTAAAAGCTTCTTTGAAGAAACTAGAATCATTAATCTAGGTGAAAGATCTTGGGATAAACTGTCTTAATGATAAACTCACCAGAACCATTGCTCTGAAGGAAAAAGAGACTAATACTCTCAAGGATGATATACAAAGATTATCAGGAAGCTCTGATAAAATCTCAGCAATGTTATTTGGTCAGAAATCCTTTGGAAACACAAATGGTTTAGGATTTAAAAGCAAGACTGCAAACATTGTCAAACCAGTTTTTCCCACTTGTCCTGGAAAAATAAAAGTTGGCAGTTGTAATAAACATAAGGCACTTCGACAAGACAAAGGATCCTTGACTTGTTCTTTTTTTGGAAATGCAAATCATGTTCAAAGTACGCGTTAGAGATTCAAGAGGAACAACAAAAGGATTTCCTGACTTCAAAGGAACATGCAAAAGATTAATCTGGATAATCAACATGGGTCTCATAAAACCAATGCATCCAGAGTCAGAAGAGGAAGGAAATCTGTTTATACAACAAGCCTTGGTAAATCAGCATGTGATAAACAAGTGGAGAGTTTGTCTCACAACGTCACTGGCTAGCTTCAGAGACATTCGCATCCTCATTATTTAGCTTGGGAAAAATGGGGTTTGCGCTAAAAATAGCCCAAGAATTTTTTAGTGTTTGTTAAGAAAATATTCTTCTAAAAGGATGGAAGACGGATAATAAATCCCGAAATACTTATTCTATGTCTCTATGGTTTGTGGTTCATATATCCATTTTTATTCTTGTGTCTTCTCTTTCTCATTGTTTCTCTAAAAGGATACATACTCATGCCTCATGTGACTAGAGGGATCACGAAAAGAGATGCGGTGGAAGCAGTTAATATGTATCTTTGTGAAGGAATATCTTCCTCAAAAGTAAAGAAAGCGAAGTCATCAATCAATGGAGAAGGTTCTTCCTCTAACTGTCTCTTGTCTGTTTGTCATTATGATATTGATTTTAGAGGCATGGTGAAAGACTTCATCAACAAGATAAATGATTTAAAGTCTCAAATCATTTACTCTTTAGAAAAGATAACTCACTATGAACAAATGGTTTCTCTAACCAAGAACACCTTGTGTAAGCTAAAAAGAGAACTTAGTGATTTGATAAATATTTCTGAAGATTTATAGGAATTGAACGATCCCATAATTAATGGTTTTTTCAATAATGAGAAGGAATTCTCGGTAGATGCTATGAGAAAGATCTACATTGCCTAGTAAATCTTCTATTTATTTATTTTTTGCTTAGAAGAATGACTAGAGGTTGGAATAGCCATTATTGTGATTACACATAGTGTAGGACCAGAATATCGCCATGATATTACTCTTGCGAGATTAACAACACTTCTGCGAACACCACCGTGAGCTCTTCAACAACACTTTGCGAGTATCACAAGATAATTTAAAGAGTGACGTAATAGCTGACGAATGAAGAAACACGAGAAGAGCATGATTGTCTTGCGATGGTTAAAACGCTTGCGAGAATTTACATTATAACTACTGCGATAATATCGCAAGTCAGATCCGAAATTAAAGGACAACTTAGCTGTCATCCACTATGTAACTACCCTATATAAAGAGACCCATTAGATTCAGAGAAGGGATGGTGTATTTTTGAGTGTTGAGAAAGTCTTGAAGAGAGAGAAAATTCAAGAGAGCGGTTGTATTCTTGATTTCTTCCATATCTTGTAAACATTTCTGAGAATCAAATAAGAAAGTATTGTTTTTAATCTTCAAATCTGTGTTAATTACTGTAACTTCTTATCAAGGGTGTAGTGCAGGTTTTCCTGCAACTACATTTTGGCTCCCGAAACAGGGATGAATTGATGATTATTTGAAGAAAAAGATAAAAATTGACATTGTGATTGGAAGGAATTTGGAACAATTAGTGAAAGATCTTACGCAATATCCAATAGTTTACTGAGATTAATGGCTAGAAGAAGAAGAAATATATCCGAACCACCAACAACCGTAAGGAGGAGTAAAAGACGTGCAGGTGGAGAAATAGATGAAATATGAGAATCTTCAAGGGTAAGAACAAGAAGAAATAGAACAAGGAATGATGGAGAAAATCAGGTTCAACAGCCAAATTAGTAAACACCAATACAAGATAGAACTATAAGTACTGAATATCGCAAGATAATAGTTCACGAGTATCGTAATAAA